>ML784491.1:72567-110812 GCA_009831015.1 Picea engelmannii
TGTATTCACTTTGAATTATAATACAATCATTACTTCACTTTATTATTTACCTTTTAAAATCTCTTAAACCACTTTGACTACTTTGACCTTTTGGGGCTTCTAGATGACATATGAGGGTCCTCCAACTTCATAAGGCCATAAATTTCAAACCTTGAGGAGTTATGTGACATTACACATACCACCAGAAATGGAACGACATGTAATATCCATATAGAATATTATTATCTAAAAATATATCATAACTCATACCATTATCCATCAAAAAAACTTGGGTCCATTACCCAAACTTGGGGTCTCCAACTTCTCATGGCCATAACTCTCTAACCGTGAGGAGTTATGTGATGTTCCAGATACCACCAGAAATGGAATGATAAGCACTATCCATCTAGGATAGTTTACCTGACAAATTCATTGTCCTTCATCTCATTATTCCACAATTAATCATGGGTTCTCTTACTCCGCAAAGCGTCTTCTTGTGAGGGATTTCACCATAAGGGGACCACTTTGGAGTTCATCCATATTTACTTCTTATCAACTATGACAAGATGATAGTGATTCATCTTTACATCAAGCAATATTGGGTCCATTACCCAAACTTTTGTGTCGTGGGGCTTTCTTCAAGGGTTGACATCAATGAAAACCAACCTTAATCAACAATTCATCTCTTCTGGATAGTTTCCCGACTCTTTGGCATACATCACAGGCTCTATGGTAGTCTTAAGCATCTCTATGTAAAGTAGGACACCAGAGGCCAACTCTAATAATATTCTGCGTTGTTTATTTTCTTACGTAGTGTCCTCTTGCGATGCCTTCATGAGCTTCTGTTAAAATTAGCATTCTTTCTGCTTCCATAACACATCTCCTCAGAATCTCATCAAGTCCCATCTTATATAGTTGTCTGGCTACAAGTGAAAAATCTATAGCACACACTACCAGTTGTTTCTTCTAGGGGATTCTGTATTCACTAGGTGCCATTCCTATTGATAGGAACTGGACTATCTCGATGAAGTGATCTTCAACCCTTCTAATGGCCAGCAACTATGCATACGACAGTGTATCCTCCAAACTAGTAGGTTCCTCTCCATGTTCCAATCTCGACAGGTGGTTCAGTCCTTTGTTCATTCTCCTTGACTTAACCATGATCTCAAAATCATATTCTTGAAATAGCAGAAGCCATCTACATATTCTTTCCCCCAACACTGGCTTGTTGAATAGGTATTTCGGCGCGGAGTGATCGGTGAACATTTTAAAGTGTCCTCCCAACAAGTAGTGGTGAAGCTTCTATGATGCATACACCATGGCTAACCCTTCTCTCTCAGTGGTGGTGTAATTTATCTCAGTTGTTGATAGCTTCCTTCTAGCAAAGGCTAATAGGTAGTCAATGTCTCATGCTCCTGGTTGTGCTAAAACTACTCCTAATGCGATAGAAGATGCATCGACATGCAAGTGAAATTCCTTGCTCCAATCTGAGAAAACTAGAATAGGCACAGTAACCATTTTCTGTTTCAGTGTGTCGAAGCTCTACTGGCATTCTTTTGTCCATTGAAACTGACAACCTTTCTTCAAAATATACTCCATAGGTGTTGTGATCTGTGCATAGCCTTTAATGAAATTCATGTAGTATCCAATATGTCCCAGCACAGTGCGCATCTGTCTGACTGAAGTAGGCGGGGGTAAATCAATTATAATGGAAATCTTAGATGGGTCTACCAGCAATCCCTACTTACACACAATATGGCCTAGCAACAATCCAAAGGGTGAAAAAAAATTGTACTTCTTCAGGTTCAGGGCAATCTGACATTGCTTGCATTTATCCATCATTAGTCTTAAACATTCAATATGAATTTTTAATAAGATAAAAACAATCTAATCATCAAAATATGCTTCCAGAAATTTATGTAAAAACTACTTGAATGCTTCAACCACCACCCTAGAAAATATGGTTGATGCATTCTTCAATCCAAACAGCATCATTGTATACTGGTAGGATCCCCATTCTATGGAAAATGTGGTCTTATGGCGATCTTCCTTGGAAATCCTGAAAATTCGTCCATGAAGGAGTACACCTCCTGTCCTCCCACACTGTCTAACACTTCTTCAGTAAATGGTGTAGGGAATGGGTCATGAAAACATGCATAATTCAGCTTCCTGAGATCTACACAGATCTTGATTTCTCTGGTCTTCTTATCCTGCACCACCATAAGACTAATCCATTCTGACTCTTCAACAGGTTTTATGCTTCATTCTTCCAACATTTTGTCTAATTCAACCTTCACTTCCTCCTTATATTTAGGATTCAGTCTATAGGGTCTCTGTTTGACTAGCCTTGCATCTAGTTTCAAGGGAATCTTCATCTCTCCCATGGGTTCTTTAATTCTCTTCATATCAGTGAACTTGGTTGTAGACAAGTCCTGGTATTCATGCAGTAATTTTGTAATCTTGTCAATAGTGCCAGCATCCCAATAATCTCCAACGTTTGCAAGATTCAGTGTTTTCTCTATTCCAATATTGACTTTATTGATTTTAATTGGTTGTCCAATGAAAGGTATCTCAACTTCTGGTCCTTCTATGTCTCTATGTCCTTCTGTTTCCATGATGTTCACATTCCTAGGATCATCATCTTCATCAACATTGATATTGTAACAGCCTTGTAATTTCTAAAGAGGTGTAGTCCATTCGTCCTCTTCTTGCTCCAAAGAGAGGCTAGGTACCTCCTCAAATAATTTTTTTCTAAAAACTTGTAACACTTGATCTACTGTAGGGTGATGAATTTCAAACAAAAATGTAGTTACAAAATTTTGTGTCATACCTTGCCATTCGAGAGTGATGAGACACAGTTCTACTTGAAGGTACCAATTGATAGGCATTGTGTCCAAAGTGTTAATGAATTTGTGTACCCACTGCTCCTGAGGAATGTTGCTCCAGGATTCCTCACAACTTTGCACATGGTCTTTCCGACAGCTTTGACCTGTGTATCTAACTTTGCATCCTTCGATGTTGTCTAAAAATCATGCTGTCATCAAAGTGAAACATTTCACCCAGTCCGTTATGTTCTATTTATGTGTTCCCCACCATATTGCTGGAGTTTCTTTCAAGGCTTCATCCAGTTCCAACAACCTTTGTTGTACTGGTACAACTTCTTCAAGTTCTAGTAAAAAAGTTTCTAAGTGATTCAAACCATCAAAGGTGGGAAAATTACTTATTATTGTGCCAATCCAACGAACTTCTCTGGTCAATCTAGCACATTTCCTTGTATATACTTCATACATTTTTTTCTTCCAGTTCTCAAGTGCTTCTTTTGAATTGGATGAACATGTGTTGTCACTTCGCCAGCTTAAGTTCCCATATGTTGTAGGATTAATGTAATCCTATTGTCTGGCTGTCAATTTGTATATGTTTTCTAGTTCATATGCACGGTATTCTTCTCTGATTGGCTTGGTATACCTACGACCTTCTTCAGGATCCAAAGGTGCAATGACCCTAATTCCATCTCCTTCGGATGTCATTCTTATTTTCTTTAAATCAACCACAGTGGAATTATTGAAAGCCCAATCAATTCCTAACAACGCAGGGTAAGGACAACTATCATCAACTATCTCAATCAACTCGAAGTCTGCAAATGTTATGACCCCGTCAATGTCCACAGGGACATGCTCCAGTCTCCCAAAGGGGCTTATTGCCTACTGATTAGCCATCTTGAGCCTGATAGGGGAATAAATGATCTTAGGTTTTCCCATCAATGCCTAGGTCTACTTCGGAATGACATTGACTTCCAATCCTAAGTCAAGGACCACATAGTCTATATCATACTCTCCAATTTGAGCATTCAGGTGTAGTTCCTTATTTTTCCTTCTCCTTTTAGATACTTGGTGTACTGCTCTATTCAACAAGGGATCTATCCTTCCTAGCTCATACTGTCTGATTAAATTTTTTAGCTCTTGTACAATTCTTTCATCCTTAATCAAATTAATGCAAGTACATAAGAATTCCATGTGCTTTCTTACCTCTTTTCCTTCTCTGGGTGAAGCAAATTGATCGAATGATAAAGGCATTCCACATTCTCTTATTTCTGGTCATGTCTTTGATGAAGAACCCTAGTCTTTCTTGAATTCTTTTCTTACCTCCTCAAATGTTTGTTTTTCTTTCCTTGCATCAAACTCTTGTGTCTTCTCTGCAGATTTTATAACCCTTGATTCTTTTGTAGTATTTCCCGGGTTCACTCTATCTTATCCTGTAACAATGCCTCCTCTAGTGATTACAGTGACTCTGAGATCCTCTCCGCAAGGTTCTGCTGAGATGAGTTATATTTGTTGGTTTCTTCCTCGTCTTTCCTAAAGTTTGGCTAACAGTGTAGGACAATATTCAATGACATGCTCAAATGAGTTGCAGTAACTGCAAGTGGTACAAGGGTTCTGACCGTCCCTTGCCAAATGTCCTGGTTGTGCATAGTTGTAGAAAATTATCTGACCTCGACCTCGACCCATGCCTCCTCCTCTTTCTCTTCCTCTAAATCCACCATGAGGGTTGAAGTTTCCTCTTCCTGGGGAATTATACTACGTAGTCTTCCCTTCTTGTTGTACTTCGCCTTGAATTTTGTCTATATCCCTTGACCTTTCATGCATGAGGTCATAGGCCCTACAATCCCTATCATTATTCCCTACCGACTTACAGAACGTGAAATACAGATATGTGGGTGTCTGAACATATTTTTGCATGTAATAGCATTCACCAATGTGATGTCTATTTCTACATACCTCGTACCAAGGTAGGGTAAATTTATTTAAAGGAATCAGAGCTCCAGATGCCAAATACTCATGAAATAGGGGACAATGCTCCTTTTCATGGCCTTCTGACTTGCATCTGATACACCAGATGTACTCTCTTTTATCTTTTCCCTTGTCTTTCTTCATATCTTCGACCTGCAGAGATAAGCTAGTTAGTTGACTCAAGATTTGACTCATACCTGAGTTGGATTCTGCCATAGGAGTTGATTCTAGTTTCATGGCAATCTCCAACACCTCAGCCTGTGAAGCAATCTTCTTTTGCATCAAAGGGACTCTGATGTGTGGTAAGAGGGAAACCATGAAAAATTATTCATTCTGTTCGTCTAGGATCTAAAAACTCAAATGGCATGTTAAGGTCTTAAACCACTGATCAAACTCGTAAACAGGTTCAACTACTTTCTTCTTGATTTGTTTTAGTTCCATAATGCACTGTGACTTCAACTTGGGTTTCTTGAATTCTGCAATTAATGCAATCTTGATCTCATTCAACGGTTTCGGCTAGACAATTCCTTGGATGAACTTCATGTACCAACTCAGTGTGCGATATCTCAGGGTAGTACTAAATAGAGCACGTTTAACAACTTCGTCGGTGACATTCTTAATACTCCATACAACTTCACATAGAAACCAATGTTGATTAGGATCTTCAGATCCATCTCCTCTAAAGGTGGGTAACCTCATCTCATATTCCATAGATATTCCTAAGTTTCATGACTGAGTAAGTGTTGGAATGCTAGTGATAGTGCTATGAGCGCTCTAGTGACTCTGACTACTCTGATTTCTTAATGTTTCTAAAACAACAGGAGGATTAATAATACTTACTTCAATAGTCTACGCAGTTCCCGAAGTTTATGATTCTTCCCGATGAGGTTCTTCAGTCTTTCCTTCTTCTGCCCTAGCGGATTCTGAATGTTCCTCGTTCAATAGTTTGTCTTCCTTTCCATTGTAAAACCCTTCGTCTTGTACCAGTGGTTTGTGGTTCTGTTCAAACAAGTTCTCCAGAGGGACCTCTCTGAAGATTCTCCCACTGTGTGTATGTCCCACCTCTGCGTCGTTGTCACTATTTGAATTCTTGAACATTAGTTTTTTTATTGGACCAACTACTGTACCTTCAATATGTTCTTCTCATGTAATAGCATCTTGATCCCTAGCTTCAAGAATTGTAAAACATTTCCTCTAGGTCCCTTAAGGAAATACCTCTATGCTTGACTATACGATTCTATTATGTCAACAACAAATTAGTGATATACCCTCCAATGGTGCTATCAAACCAATGATCTACTTCTCTTGACATGGCATTATCAACTCTCTTGACCTTATTGATTAGCGTCGATGTCCAAACCACAGGTGGTCTAGAACTCATCTCAAAATGGGTATCTACTAACCTGGATAACCACTCGTATAGCTCGTGATGAATTCATGAATTCCTCCAAAGAAAATCTTGTGTATATCAGTAAAGATATACCTCCCCAACCAGTCTTCTGTGCTAATATTAGGGTTCTTATTATGGGCTTCTGCGAAGTCCTTTTCTTGTTAATATATCCACTTCTGAATCTCTGTTTTCAATGGAAACCACCTTGAAATCCCCTCAAGAAGATCTTGGTCCCGACAACAAAACCATTTTTTGGTACAAGGGCAGACCCAGGGTTCAGCTATAAGAGCACACCAACAAACCCTAACCACTGGCTCTTTCGACAACACCTGCGAGGTAGATGCAGTCTCACCCAAAGTAGTTATAGGGGGTTGTAGGACACAGGTGTCTACAACCAGAGGAAATACAAAATGGATCCAATATAAGAACAAAAAAACATCTAGATATTAGTTATAAGCTTATATCTTCTTCGCACAATTATCTGTCAGATCTAACACAATAATGCATTAACAATATATCAAAGAGAAAAATAACACAACATCAATCACACACAACAACAAGATGTGCGTGGTTCACCCTCTCCTTAGGGATACATCCACAGAACTGTGCTTTATAATATATTAGGTGAAAGCATACAGTTCCATCTCTGCTCTTAGATAGAAAATATTCCCTCTTTCTCTCTTCTCTCTTTCTCCCTTCCCTGCGCACCCAGCTGCAGGGTTGATCTTCTCACCCAACTAAAGATCTTACAATATAAAATGCTCTCTCAACACAATACTTCTCTCTCACATTAACAATAATCACTCCTCACAAAATCCAACTCAGAACATTGAACAAACCCATCCCAGGTCCTCTTGACCTTTATTTATACATTACAATGACTCACCGACAACCTTAGTCCGAGCCCTAGGTGTCATAACCCTAGATACAAAAACCATAGGTGTCTAAAACCCTAGGGCAACTTGACCCACGTTTTCAGGGCTTCGCCAACCTGTCTCTCCTTATTTCTCACGAGGTGATCCAAAGCATCCCTTGGTGGATTTTTCCACTTATTGAGTTTTCCATGATCCGTTCTTCCTTACTGATCTATCATCCTCGATCTCCTTGTCCAACGACTTGCTTTCTCTTACTTCTCTCCATCTCTTCTACTCTTTTGCTCACTTCGACCCAGTATCAGTCACTGTGTCTTTTGTGCAATTCACATTTCTTCTTTTCTACCAAACTATTCACTTACTTCCATAACCAAGGGCCAAAATCATTTTACAAGTAACACGGAATGGAAATTGTACGAGGAATAGACACCAACAACAGTGACCTATGAATGGGATCAACATTGAAATTTTTTCAAACAATTTATGTATGCACTGAATTTTTTCATGGATAGACTATTCACATGCCTTAAATATATGGGAGGGTTTCTAGACTCAAATTTGACTAACACACCCACTTTCTTCCATCATCAATTCATCATGTAAACCATAAACCCTAATTTTCTTTCAAAGTACACAATTTGGTTGACGCAAGTTTTATGTTTTCGTCAATCTTTCTTCATTTTTCTTTCAGTTTCTACATTAATGTATATACAATGTATATGTGTCATAGTTTTGATGAAAAATCCCTCTTTTTCATTGATTACTTAATCAACACCATAAAAATACTAGAGGTGGGCAAAAATGACATGTGAATGGGGCCAACGTTGAAATTTTTTCAAATTGTATCTGTATGCATTGAAATTTGACATGGATAGACTATTTGCATGACTTAATGATATGGGAGGGTTTTTGGACTCAAATTTCACTCTCACACACACTTTATTCCATCATCATATCATCATGTAAACCATAAACCCTATTTTTCATATGTTCTAGTAGATATGTTAATGATTCCAAATTTCATATTTGTATTTGACTCAAGGTCCAAATGGCTTCCAAAGTATTAAATTTTAATTTCAATTTGATAAACCAAATATGAAATGAATCCAAGCATCATTTTATATCGTTGCAAGAGAGACGAATGTAAATAATCTTGCGATGAATTAGCTATACTATCGACGAAAAAAGTTCGTCGATAATATAGCTAATTCGTCGCAAGAATATTGTGTCTAATTTGAATGGTGTTACATGGTTTACAAGGATTGTAGGGATTATAATATGGTGCAATGTAGTGTAGTCTATAATAACAATATCTATGCCAAACCTCAAAATGGATAGTACCATATATATCTTGTTCATAAGACAAATATTCTTTGTATGTTTCCTTTGTGGTGGCTCAAGCCCTCAATACCCATGACACATGACAATGAAATGTAAAAATTTGACTATTGACTGATAGTGTTATGTCACCCATGGTTAAGGAAAGAAGTTAAGGTTCTTAGGTCCTATTTGAATCTTCTTAGAATTGAGATTCGTTACATAGTCCTTGAAAATAGACAAAAGACTTATGTAGCAGATATTAATTTGGTCTTTGTGTGGGACATTTTATGCCATTAGTATGTTTTGTAGAAACATAATGGATCTTGGGGACTATACCATGGTCAAGGAACAAGGGAAAAGGAACAATGAACAAAAATAGAAATTGTACTAGGACTAGACACCAACAACAGTGACCTGTGAATGGGGCCAACGTTGAAATGTTTTCAAACAGTTTCTGTATGCATTGAAATTTGACATGGATAGAATATTCACATGCCTTAACTATATGGGAGGGTTTCTGGACTCAAATTTCAATCACGTACCCACTTTATTCCATCATCAATTCATCATGTAAACCATAAAACCTAATTTTCTTTCAAAGTACACAATTTGGTTGACGCAAGTTTTAAGTTTGCTTCAGTATTTATTCATTTTTAATTCAGGTTATACATTAATGTATATAAAATGTATCTATGTCATAGTTGTGATGAAAAATCCCTCTTTTTCATTAATTGCATAATCAACACCATAAAAATACTAGAGGCGAGCAATAGTGATGTTGGGCTAGGGGCAGACCCAGGGTTCGACTCCAAGAGCACACCAAAAAAACCCTAACTACTGGCCCTTTCGGCAACACTTGCAAAGTAGATGAAGTCTCACCCGAGGTAGAGGTAGGGGTGGTTGTAGGACTCAGATGTCTGCAACCTTAGATGGGACACAAATCTATGACTTTACTACTTAATAAAGCACTTAGCGTTGTCATTTCATCAGTATTTAACCACTATCTACTCCATGGATAAAAAAGAGCATCGCAACATTCATTCAAATATAATGTATCTCAACACTTTTCATAAATAAATGGATCGAATCTAGTAGATTCAGGAACTAAGAACATTCACATAGGTCAAATCTAGCATCCAGATTCATTATAAGCACAAATCATAAACAAATCTATCTATCTATCCACATCAAGTACTTAGCAGAAAACACAAAAATACATCAACACATTGCACAAAGAAGAGAAACACAACATATACGTGGTTCACCCCCACCCTGGGGCTATGTCCACTAAATCTTCTTATTTACTATCTTCAGTCAAGGTTCATACAGGCACAGAGCATCCAAGCCTCACTCCGCAGAGGATAGGATATCCGTGCACCTCGCTAGATCCTCCTTCTTTGCATTACAACACAAATACTTCCACAATATGTTACAACCACTTGCACTTAGCTCTGCAAGTCTCTCACAGTATGCACCAAGCATCTACAAACCCTATTTTCACTTATCATACTTACAACTGACTCTTCATTACATTGCCTAGATATCTATTTATGCATTACAAAAGTGGGCCTAAGCATGGGTAAACCCATGGGCTGACATCCCATACCCTTTACATAATCCCATAACCCAAAAAGGACCCAAAAATGGGTCAAGATCCCACGACTCTACTTCGTCTTGCGCTCCTCCTTCAACAACTTGTCGAAGTCCCAAAAACGGTCAAAAATGACCAAGAACCCGCAAAACTTGGTCAAGGGCCAACAAGTGACATGTGAATGGGGCCAACATTGAAATTTTTTCAAACTATTTCTGTATGCATTGAAATTTGACATGGATAGAATATCTGCATGCCTTAACAATATGGGATTTTTTTTGGACTCACAGTTCACTCACACACCCACTTTATTCCATCATCATATCATCATGTAAAACATAAACCCTATTTTCCATATGTTCTAGTAGATATGCTAATCATTCCAACTTTCATATTTGTATTTGACTCAAGGTCCAGCAACTTGCAAAGTATCAAATTTTAATTTCAAGTTGATAAACCAAATATGAAATTTGACTGACAAACCCACTTTCTTCCATCATCAATTCATCATGTAAACCATAAACCCTAATTTTCTTTCAAAGTACACAATTTGGTTGATGCAAGTTTAAAGTTTTCATCAGTCTTTCTTCATTTTTCTTTCAAGTTCTACATTAATGTATATGTGTCATAGTTTTGATGAAAAATCCCTCTTTTTCGTTGATTGCTTAATCAACACCATAAAAATACTAGAGGTGGGCAAAAATGACATGTGAATGGGGCAAACATTGAATTTTTTTCAAACTGTATCTGTATGCATTGAAATTTTACATGGATAGACTATTCGCATGCCTTAGCAATATGGGAGGGTTTATGGACTCAAATTTCACTCACACACATGTTGATTAAGGTTGGTTGTCATTGATGTCAAACCTTGAAGAAATCCCCGTAGCACAAAGGTTTGGGTAATGGACACAAGGTTGTTTGATGTAAAGATGACTCATTATTGTCTTGTCATGGTTGATAAGAAATAAATATGGATGAACTCCAAAGTGGTCCCCTTATGGTGAATGACCTCATGGGAATACGCTTTGCAGAGTGTGAGAACCCATGCTTAATTGTGGAATAATGAGATGAAGGACAATGAATTTTTCAGTGAAACTATCCTATATGCATAGTGCTTGTCATGCCATTTCCAGTGGTATGTGGAACATCACATAACTCCTCACAGTTAGAGATTTATGACCATATGAATTTGGAAAAACCTCATGAGTCTTATCGAAACCCCCAAGAGTCAAAGTATCTTGCAAAAGAATTTATTTTAAATAGAGAAGCCCTAAAATAAGGAAAATGTAAGGCTACATGAAGATATAAATAAGAGGCAAATTTCACTCACTAAGGACACACTTGTACATATTGTATATCTATTTTCTTGTGTAAAGCTTCCTGAAAATAATTTTGGATACATCTGAAGTGGCGAACGTCTGAGGTAGCACGAACGGTTGACGACAAAATTCTTGGATTTACAGAAAACCCTATTTTCTTAGGCATATGTGGGTTGTCTGTGTATAGGGTGCGTACAATACACAGATTGTCTGTGTATAGGGAGCGTACATACATGGGCTCGATGTGTACAGTGTGAGTACATGTTGGTAAATCTATGGAAACTTGAGAAGATGAAGATGCAAAGGTTCTAGATTCTGAGATCAAGCTCCCAGGAAGGTATAAAGTGCTCAGATACATCAGATCCATCCATTGGTTCAAAAGGTATGTCTTATTTCTATGAATAGTTAGATTTTGATGTATGCATGAGGAATGAAAATGGAGATTTGAGAATTATTCCTAGAGAGACTAGTGGCTTCATGTGATCTTTTGTATAAGTCAGATCTACAAAATTACAGTGTTGGTATGTTCATCATTGTTACTTCTTATGAGGCACATCTTGTATTTCTTGGCACATGGCTAAGGGTTTTATGGTACATGGTTGAGATCTTGTATTTGTGTAGTAGTTGATGTATTGAGAGGTTGAATATTAGAAAGGGTTTCATGACTACGATCATGTGAGGGATATTATACTTGTTCATGATTACACACACCTATGTGGAACATGACTAGAGAGAGACATATTTTCCTTGAGTAAAGGTTATGTATGAGGATCCATGCACAGGGTATAGTTATAGTATGGATACAATGGTAGGTTACAGATCTATGTGAAAGAAGTTACATAAGGTCATAAGTTTTCAATAAAAGGAAACCCTATTTTTTCAGAAGGCATACACAGGCTGCATAATAGTTTGGTAGCGTACATACATGGGTTGCATAATAGATAGGGTGTGTACATACGCGAGATGCGTAACAGATAGGGAGGGTACATACGCGGGATGCAACACTACAGGTCATGTATTTTTTGTCTTTTTGTAGATACATGTTCATTTCAGGTACAGATTGATTATAGGGAAGTTGTACAGATTGGATACAGGTCAGTGGTACAGATTGATACAGTTGTACAACAATATATCTCATAGTGACAGGTTGGCAATGATTCCATAATTCTACTTCTAGTTCAGGGAGGTTGGACAAGGCAAGGACAGGTGGTTGTATCCATCTTTCAATTGTAGCCGGAGAACATAGGGGGTTGCAGCCTCCTTTTTGTTATAGCCATAGAATTGGGGAGTTGGAGCTTCCCTCAGGTTGTAGCCTGAGAAAATAGGGGGTTGAAGCCTCCTTCCAGTTGCAACCGGAAAACAAAGGAAGTTGGTGCTTCCAATGAATGTAATTATTCAAGACATATAAGAAAAATCATTCAGTGGTTTTGTCCCGATTTGGGTTTCCATGTAAAACATTGGTGTATTGTGTATGTGTGTGATTGTTCATTTCTTATTTATCATCATTGGATAATAATACTACATTGATATAACACTTGGATTAATTTGGAGAAAAAAGATTATTATTGAAATATTACTGATTCAACCCCCCTCTTAGTAATCCAACAATTGGTTTCATAGTCGATTCCTTCAGAAATCAGTTTAACAACTGAAAGGTAGATCATGGAGAGTACCAACTTGTATAAAAATGGAATACCACAGTTTGATGGACAGAATTATTCTTTTTGGAGCATAAGGATGAAGACATATATACACACATAGGGATTTCAAGTTTGGCAATCAATTGTAGATGGATACACAGCACCAACAGTTCCACCAACAAATGACAAAGCAATGAAACTCGGTAAGAATATTTCCAAAGCCACAAATGTACTTTTGAATGGTCTCAGTGATATGGTATTCACCAAAGTTGCGCATTGTAAATATGCTAAAGAGATTTGGGAAAAGCTTAGAAATATTTATGAAGGAGATACAAAAGTCAAAGAAGCAAAGCTTTAAACTTACAGAGGTCAGATCGAACAACTAACAATGAAGGAAGATGAGAATATTGCAGCCTACTTCTTACGATTCGATGAAACAGTGAATGCAATCATAGGATTGAGAGAATAAATCGAAGAATCTGTAATTGTTCAAAAGGTACTAAGATATCTTCCTATGATATTTAACCCTAAGATATCATCACTAGAAAAAAGATTGAATCTAAACTCAATAAGCATGGACGAACTGCATGGAATCTTCAAAGAATATGAAATGAGAACTGAACAAGAAAATCTAAATGTAAAATAAGCAGCCTTCAAAGCATCCAAAATATCAAAGGAAAAGAAAGAGAAACAAGAAGAATATAGCATCAACGGTGACGTCTCGGAAGATGATGAAGAAGTGGCCACCTTCATCAAAAGACTGAACAATTAAACCGATGGTAGGTATAGAGGTAAGCTTCCTTTCATTTGTTTTAATTGTGATGGTATTGGTCATTTTGATAACAAATGTTCTCATAAGAAAAAGAGAAATGATGAAGGTTACTCAAAAGGGAAACACACATATAAAGGCAAAAGAACTACAAAGAAAATTTTCAAGAAAATCTTATGCACCAAAGAAGACATCTCATCATCAGATGAAGATGAAATCAGTGACAGTGAGACAGTAAGAGTTCTATTCATGGAAGTAAAAGACTCTGACAAAGAAGAATCTGAAGAAGAATATGAAGAAGCTGAAGAAGAATATGAAGAAGTCGAAGAAGAAATTGAATGGGAAGAGGTTGAATTTTGAGAAGAATTAATGTGTGCCATAGAAGTTATTAGAAGAGAAAAGAATAAGAACAAGAAACTACAAGCAAAACTAGACAAGAAATAAGACACTCAAAAAATAGAACAAATGATCACAAAATTGAAGGTTCACATAGAAGAATATCAAAGAATTGAAGAAGCACTCAAAGAACAACTTGAAGAAAAGGTCATGATCATTGGAAACTTGGAAGCAGAGATTGTCACATTAAGAAAGGATATTCAAAAGAAAAATATGTAGAATAGCTCAAAATTTTTGGATGACATTATCAACAGTCAAAAATCTCATTTTGATAAGACCAGACTCGAACACAATCAGACAGAAAAGGGATCAAGGTCCAAAAAAATAGAGCAAGAAACATATCCAAGAATCTATCCAGAAACAATCAAAGGGGATAGAAATATATACAAGGAAGATTACAGGGACACTCCTCCACCGAGAAGATTCAGATTTCAGAATCAAAAAATGACAGATAGGACTCATAAAGAAGAAGGATTCACAAGAGCACCTCCTTTCAGAAGATCCTCAACCCCTAGGTATCAAACTATATTTTTTGGTTTATGTTATGCATGTAATAATTTTGGACATAAGTTGTGAATTGCAGAGCTAACAACAAGAACAACAAAAACTTTGAGAGTTATACACAAAGGGGTTATTCAAGAAGGCCTAGTGAAACACAGAGAAGAAATAACAATAGGTTTGAATCCTTGATAAATGAAGTGGAATGTTACCAATGTAACAATTTTGTACATGTGGCCAAAGAGTGCATAATGACAATCCCTCCTAAAGAACCTCAAAAGAACAACAACAATCACAAATAGGAACCACAGAAAAGGACATGGATAAGAATGCAAGATCAATATAGGAATGAAGAATGTACACCCGTTCTACAAGATAAGAAGAAGAAACATGGTTGGTATGTTGACAGTGGGTGTTCAAAACACATGGCAGGTGATAGAGACAAGTTTTTTACATTACGAAAGGAAAGAGATGGATCAGTCTCCTTCGGAAATGATGATTCAGCCAAAATCATTGGAAAAGGCACAGTCCAAATTGGGAACAAGAATGAAAAGAAAGAAAATGTTCTACTAGTAGAAGATATGAAACATAATATTCTAAGTGTCAGTCAAATGTGTGACCAAGGTCATAAAGTTACTTTTTATTCACAAAAGTATGAGATCAGAAAAGAAGGTTTAGGGAAATTATTCGCTACAACTGCAAGAAATTCAAGCAACATATATGTGTTAAGTGAAATTGGAAATGAAAAGTGTTGTCTAGGAAAGGAAGATAAAATTTGGCTATGGCACAGAAGAATGGGTCACATACATTTTGATAACCTTGTCAAAGTCAGTAAAAGAGATCAGTCAGAGAAATGCCCCAGATCACAAAACCAACCAACACTTTATGCAAGCATTGTCAACAAGGAAAGCAAACAAACACTAGGTTCAAATCAAAGGAATATTCAATGACAAGACCACTGGAAATTGTGCATACTGATCTAGTTGGACCAACTAAAAAAAAGGGCTTAAAATGTGAGAAATACTTTATGTTATTAGTTGATGATTATACAAGAATGACTGCAATTTTCTTTCTCAAGAATAAGTCAAAATCTTTTGAAAAATTCAATATCTACAAGGAAATGGTTGAAAATGAAATGGATTCAAAAATCAAATTCTTGAGATTTGATAATGGAGGAGAGTTCACCTCAAAGGAATTTATGAACTACTGCAACAACCATGGAATAAAAAGGCAATTATCTGTTGCTAGGACACCTCAACAAAATGGATTTGTTGAAAGAAAGAATAGGATAGTACAAGAAATGGCTTGAACAATGCTAATGGATTCAAAATTGATAGATATTTTTTGGACACAAGAAGTGCATAAAACATTTCATATTCAAAACAAAGTAATTCTAAGAAACAACACTAACAAAAATCCTTACGAACTATGGAAAGGAAGACCAACAAATGTAAAGAACTTCAGAGTTTTTGGAAGAAAATGTTATATCAAAAGAGAATATGGAAAAATGGAAAAGTTTGACTCTCGTGTGGACAAAGGAGTACTTGTTGGTTACTCAAGTACAAGGAAAGCATACAAATGTTATAATCTAATATTGAACAAAGTTGTGGAAAGCATCAACGTAACAATTGATGAAACAGGCAGACCAGAATCAAAGGAAGAAAATGAATCAATGAAACAACCCTTAGAAGAAGAAGTAGAAGATGAAAAAGAAGAAGAAGAGGAAGATGAAGAGAATCCAACAGAAGCATAAGAGTAAGTTCAACAAGTGTCTCCAAATACACCCAGTAAACGAGTATAGAAGAATCATCATTCAGATCAGATTATCGGAAACAAAGATGCAAGAGTTGAGACTGGAAGAAGAATATGTTCACCAGAATAAACACACCGATCAATCTTATCTACAATTGAACCAAACTGTTTTGAATAAGACAGCAAGGATGAATTTTGGAATAAGGCCATCGATGAATAATTGGATCAAATAGAGAAAAATGACACTTGGTAATTGGTTCCAAGACCAAAGAATAAGAATGTGATCGGCACAAAATGGGTTTTCAGAAATAAATTGAATGAAGATGGAAACGTTACAAGGAACAAAGCTAGATTGGTATGTAAAGGATATGCTCAGATTGAAGGAAACGAATTTGAAGAGACATTTTCCCTAGTTGCCAAAATGGAAGCAATTCATTTGATTTTAGCTTATGCATGCTCCAAAAATGTTAAAGTATATCAAATGGACGTAAAATCATCTTTTTTGAATGGGGAACTTGAAGAAGAAGTCTACATTGAACAACCAGAAGGATTTCAGTTGTTAGAGAACACAGATTATGTGTGTAAATTAAGGAAGGCCCTGTATGGTCTACAACATGCTCATAGAGCATGGTAATCTAGACTGGATAAGTATCTGTAGCAGACAGGGTTTAGAAAAGGAAGTGCAGACAACAACCTCTACATCAAGGTAAGTCAAGGTAATATTTTATTAATTGAATTTTATGTTGATGATATTATTTTTGGTAGTGATGATGACAGGTTAAGACATAAATTTGCAAAATATATGCAAAATGAATTTGAAATGTCGTTACTTGGAGAAATATCCTTCTTTCTGGGACTTCAAATACGTTAAAGAAACCAAGGAATTTTTATTTCTCAAACCAAGTATATCAGATAAATGCTAAAGAGGTTCAGAATGGAAGATTGAAAACTAGTTATCACTCCCATGCAAACTAGTTGCAAGTTGAGCAAAGATGATGATTCAAAGTCTACAGATCAAAGGAAATATAGGTCAATGATTGGCAACCTACTATATGTGACAACATCCAAACTAGATGTAATGCAGGCAACTGGACAGGTGGCATGATTTCAAGAAGCACCAAAGGAATCGCATGTATTAGCAGTGAAGAGAATTTTCAGATATCTCAAAGGAACAGAAGAGTTTGGATTATGGTATACAAAAATAAAGGATCTATCACTAATTGCCTACACGAATGCAGATTGGGCAGGTAGAATTGATGACCGACAAAGCACCAGTGGAGTAGCATTCTACTTGGGTGAGTGTTTAGTATCATGGCTAAGCAAGAAAAAATCATCAGTATCTTTATCTATAGCCGAGGCAGAGTATATTGCAGCAACATCATGTTGTACATAGGTTCTTTGGATGAAACAAACTCTGACAGATATACAGGTTGAGTATGATGAGCCCATTCCAATCTATTATGACAATACAAGCGCCATTAGTATCTCAAAGAACCTAGTGATGCACTCCAAGACAAAGCACATTCCATTCAAGTATCACTTTCTACAGGAGTAGCCTGTAGAAAAGAACATCAGAGTTGAGTATGTGGGCACAAAAGAACAAGTGGCAGACATCTTTACAAAACCACTTCCACAGGAAGACTTTGAATATCTTCGCTAGAGACTTGGATTTATTGCTACTCCAAAATGAATGTTTTTTGAATGCTTATCTTATATGTCTTAGATGTAAATGAGGAAGCACCATAAGAAGATAGTTTAGTCAGGGGGAGCAGCGCCAGATGGAAATATACCTTTTCCATTGATGACAAAGGGGGAGAGATTTATCAAATGCAGAGGACAAAAGCATGGTCCCAAGGGGAGAAGATCTATCAGACACTGAGGAAAAAGGCATGGTTCCAGGGGAAGCAAATTTATCATATGTAGAGGATAGAGGCATGGTTCTAGGGGGATCATGAGTGATATTATTTCAATATTGCATTAGAGTGTTTCCATCAATGCCAAAGGGGGAGATTTTTTATTAAGGTTGGTTTTCATTGATGTCAACCCTTAAAGAAATCCCCGTAGCACAAAGTTTTGGGTAATGGACCCAAGATTGTTTGATGTAAAGATGACTCATTATTGTTTTGTCATGGTTGATAAGAAGTAAAGATGGATGAACTCCAAAGTGGTCCCTTTATGGTGAAATCCCTCATGGGAAGACTCTTTGCAGAGTGTGATAACCCATGATTAATTTTGGAATAATGAGATGAAGTACAATGAATTTTTCAGTGAAACTATCATATATGCATAGTGCTTGTCATGCCATTTCTGGTGGTATGTGGAACATCACATAAATCCTCACGGTTAGAGATTTATGACCATATGAAGTTGGAAAACCCTCATAATTCTTATAGAAACCCCCAAGAGTCAAAGTGTGTAGCAAAAGAAATTATTTTAAATAGAGAAGCCCTAAAATAAGGAAAATGTAAGGCTACATGAAGATATAAATAAGAGGCAAAGTTCACTCACTAAGGACATAGTTGTACATATTGTATATCTATTTTCTTATGTAAATCTTCTTGTAAATACTTGTGGATACATCTAAAGTGGAAAACGTCTGAGGTAGCACAAAGGGTTGATGGAGAAATTATTGGATTTACAGAAAACCCTATTTTCTGAGGCGTAGGCAGGCTGTCTGTGTATAGGGTGCATACAATACGTGGGTTGTCTATGTATAGGGTGCATACAATACACTAGTTGTCTATGTATAGGATGCGTACAATACGTGGGTTGTCTGTGTATAGGGAGCATACGTACGCAGGTTGGTTGTGTACAGGGTGAGTACATGTTGGTAAAAATATGGAAACTTTAGAAGATGAAGACGCAGAGGTTCTAGATTATGACATCAAGCTCCCAGGAAGGTCTAAAGTGCTCAGATACATCATATCCATCCATTGGTTCAAAAGGTATGTCTTATTTCTATGAATAGTTGGATTTTGATGTATGCATGAGGAATGACAATGGAGATTTCATAATTCTCCCTAGAGAGACTAGTGGCTTCATGTGATCTTCTGCATAAGTCAGATCTACAAAATTACAGTGTTGGTATATTCATCATTGTCACTTCTTGTGAGGCACATCTTGTATTTCTTGGCATATGGCTAAGGGTTTTATGGTACATGGTTGATAGCTTGTATTTGTGTATTAGTTGATGTATTGAGAGGTTGAATATTAGAAAGGGTTTGATTACTAAGATCATGTGAGGGATATTATACTTGTTCATGATTACACACACCTATGTGGCACATGACTAGAGAGGGACATGTTTTCCTTGAGTAAAGGTTATGTATGAGGATGCATGCACAAGGTACAGTTACAGTCTGGATATAGTGACAAGTTACAGATCTATGTGAAAGAAGTTACAAAAGGTCATAAGTTTTCAAGAAAAGGAAACCCTAGTTTTTCAGAAGGCATACATAGGTTGCATAACAGTTTGGTAGTGTACATAGGCAAGCTTCATAACAGATAGGGCAAGTACATATGCGAGATGCATAACAGATAGGGCATGTACATACACGGGCTGCAGCACTACAGGTCACCTATTTGTTGTATTTTTGTAGATATATGTTTAGTTCAGGTACAGATTGATTACAGGGCAGTTGTACAGATTGGATACAGGTCTGTGGTATAGGTTGATATAGTTGTAAAATAGTATATCTCACAATGACAGGTTGACAATGGTTCCATCATTCTACTTCTACTTTATGGAGGTTGTACGGGGAAAGGAGAGGTGTTTGTAGCCACCTTCCAGCTGTAGATGGATAACATAGGGGGTTGTAGCCTCCTTCTGGTTGTAGCTAGAGAATTGGGGAGTTGGAGCTTCCCTCAGGTTGTAACCTGAGAAACTAGGGGGTTGAAGCCTCCTTTGAGTTGCAGCTAGAAAACAAAGGAAGTTGGTGCTTCCAATGAATGTAATTATTCAAGACATATAAGAAAAATCATTCTGTGGTTTTCTCCTGATTTGGGTTTCCACGTAAAACACTGGTGTATTGTGTATGTGTGTGATTGTTCATTTCTTATTGCTCATGATTGGATAAAAATACTACATTGATATAACACTTGGATTAATTTGGAGAAAAAAGATTATTATTGCACTATTACTAATTCACCCCCCCCTCTCAGTAATCCAACAACACACTCTTTCTTCCATCATCATATCATCATGTAAACCATAAACCTTATTTTTCATATGTTCTAGTAGATATGTTAATGATTCCAAATTTCATATTTGTATTTGTCTCAAGGTCTAGCTAGCTTGCAAAGTATCAAATTTTAATTTCGAGTTGATAAACCAAATATGAAATAAATCCAAGCATCATTTGATATCGTCACAAGAGAGATGAATGTAAATAATCTTGCTATGAATTAACTATACTATCAATGAAAAAAGTTTGTCGATAGTATAGCTAATTCGTTGCAATAATATTGTGTCTAATTTGAATGGTGTTACATGGTTTGCAAGGAGTGTAGGTATTATATTATGGTGTAATGTAGTGTAGTCTATAAGAACAATCTCTATGCCAAACCTCAAAATGGATAGTACCATATCTTGTTCATAAGAGAGATATTCTTTGTATGTTTCCTATGTCATGGCTCAAGCCCTTAGTACAGATGATGCATGACAATGAAATGTAACAATTTGATTGTTAAATGATAGTGTTATGTCACCCATGGTTAAGGAAAGAACTTAAGGTTCTTAGGTACTATTTGAATATTTTTAGAATTGATATTCATTACATAGTCCTTAAAAAAATACAAAAGACTTATGTAGTAGATATATATATATATATATATATATATATATATATATATATATATATATATATATATATATATATTGTACTGGGGGAATCAACAACTCGCGGTTCGTGTACTCACGTGACACGGGGTCGATACTCGTCTGCTACCACTATAACCCCAAGTGCTTCCACGTAGCCCACAAGAATGGAGCACAAGTAAATAGGGGTGACAATCAACCTTGAGACTTCTTTTTGCATATTTCCTTCCATTTACACGGCACTTGCCAATCGATATACACCCCTGCGGGCCTTATGTAGTAGATATTAATTTGGTCTTTGTGTGGAAAATTTTATGCCATTAGTATGTTTTGTACAAAAATAATGGATCTTGGGGACTACACCATGGTCAAGGAATGAGGAACAAGGAACAAAAATTGTACTAGGACTAGACACCGACAACAGTGACCTGTGAATGGGGCCAACGTTGACATTTTTTCAAATAGTTTATGTATGCACTGAAATTTGACATGGATAGACTATTTGCATGGTTTAACTATATGGGAGGGTTTCTAGACTCAAATTTCACTCAGACACCCACTTTCTTCTATCATCAATTCATCATGTAAACCATAAACCCTAATTTTCTTTCAAAGTACACAATTTGGTTGATGCAAGTTTTAAGTTTTCTTCAGTCTTTCTTCATTTTTATTTCAGGTTCTACATTAATGTATATACAATGTATCTGTGTCATAGTTGTGATGAAAAATCCCTCTTTTTCGTTGACTTCTTAATCAACACCATAAAAATACTAGAGGCGAGAAACAATGACATGTGAATGGGGCCAACGTTGAAATTTTTTCAAACTATTTATGTATGCATTGAAATTTGACATGGATAGACTATTCGCATGCCTTAACAATATGGGATGGTTTTTGGACTCAAATTTCACTCACACACCCACTTTCTTCCATCATCATATCATCATGTAAACCATAAACCCTATTTTTTATATGTTCTAGTAGATATGTTAATGATTGCAAATTTCATATTTGTATTTGACTCAAGGTCCAGCTAGATTGCAAAGTATCAAATTTTGATTTCAATTTTATAAACCAAATATGAAATTTGACTAACACACCCACTTTCTTCCATTATCAATTCATCATGTAAACCATAAACCCTAATTTTCTTTCAAAGTACACAATTTGGTTGATGCAAGTTTTAAGTTTTCGTCGGCCTTTCTTAATTTTTATTTCAGGTTCTACATTAATGTATATCCAATGTATATGTGTCATAGTTGTCATGAAAAATACCTCTTTTTCGTTGATTTCTTAATCAACACCATAAAAATACTAGAGGCGGGCAACAGTGACATGTGAATGGGGCCAATGTTGAATTTTTTTCAAACTATATCTGTATGCATTGAAATTTGACATGGATAGACTATTTGCATGACTTAACGATATGGGAGGATTTTCGTACTCAAATTTCACTCACACACACACACTTTCTTCCATCATCATATCATCATGTAAACCATAAACCCTATTTTTCATATGTTCTAGTAGATATGTTAATGATTCCAAATGTCATATTTGTATTTGACTCAAGGTCCAACTAGCTTGCAAAGTATCAAATTTTAATTTCAAGTTGATGAACCAAATATGAAATGAATCCAAGCATCATTTGATATCGTCGCAAGAGAGACGAATGTAAATAATCTTGCGACGAATTAACTATACTATTGACGAAAAAAGTTCGTCGATAGTATAACTAATTTGTCACAAGAATATTGTGTCTAATTTGAATGTTGTTTCATGATTTGCAAGGAGTGTAGGGATTATAGTATGGTGCAATGTAGTGTATTCTATAAGAAAAATCTCTATGCCAAACCTCAAAATGGATAGTATCATATATATCTTTTTCATATGTTGGCACAGGGGCGGACCAAGGGTTCAACGCTACAAAAATGCACCCAAAAAACCCTAACTACCAACCCTTTCAGCAACACCTACGAAGCAGATGAAGTCTCACCCAAGGTAGAGGCAGGGGTGGTTGTAGGACTCCAGTGTCTACCACCTTAGTTGGGACACAGATCTGTGATTCTAACACTTAACAAAGCACTTAACAACTACAGTTCAACAGTGTTTAACCAGTATCTACTCCATAGATAAAATAGAGCATCACAGTATTCATTCAGATCCAAGGTATCTAGTAGCACTTAGCATAAAGATATATATTAGAACTAGTAGATTCAAGCACTAATCACATTCACATAGGTTAGATCTAGTATCCATATACATCATTAAGCACAAAACATCAATAGATCTATCTATTTATATCGAAGCATTAAGTAAGTAATTGCATAAACACATCAATACATTGCACAAATAATAGCAACACAACATGTATGTGGTTCACCCCCACCCTGGGGATATGTCCACCAACTCTTCTCTTCTTTATTATCTTTGGTCAAGCTTCTGACAGGCACATAGCATCAAAATCCTATTCTGAATAAGACAAGAGATTTTCACGCACTCCGCCAAATCCTCCTTCTTCGAGATAGGGTACAGGACCAACCCTTTACAAAGTCTCTGACAGTTACCTACACTTAGCCTTGCAAGCCTCACACAGTATGCACAAAGCATTTACAATTGTTGATCACATAGATCAAACACTAGCACTTAGCACCACTTACAACTTGTTGACTCTTCATTACATCGCCTAACCTTCTATATATATTACAAAATCAGGCCTATACATGGGTAAACCCATGGGCCAACATCCCATACTCGTTACATAGCCCAAAACCCAAAAATCCCTAAAAATGGGCCAAGATCCTGCGATCTCTACTTCGTCTTGCGCTCCACCTTAGACAGCCTTTCGAAGTCCCAAAAATAGGTAAAACATGACCAAGACTCCACAAAACTTGGTCAAGGGCCAACACGCCCCCAACACTCACCTGTGACTTGTCCCAAGTCACTCTGGTCTGGGTAGTTCTGCTTCGAAAGCCTTGAGATTGGCTCGAGCTGCTTCGACTTATTGTTGTGCCATGGCCTCCTGTTCAATGAACTCTTGGATGACTGCTTCGTTGATAGGTCCCTCTAGGCATTGCTCAGCTACAGTGACAAATTTCTCTAGTTCTTCTCCTTGGCCTTCGACCTCTATGAACAGTTGGTAAGCCTTATCCTGTACAGGTTGGAGCCTCTGATTCACTTCCATGACTCTTCTCTAAATAGTGTAGACCTTTTGTTGCGAGGTGCGTTTCTCCTGGGATCTCTTCATTCTTTCCACAAATGATAGGATATTTAATTGTGCCTGTATTGTCTCTGCTTTCTGCTTTGCTTCCTGGAGTTGTGACTTCAGTGCCTTCAATTCTGGATTCTCAATGAGTCGCTCATACATCTAGGAACTACGATCACTCAGTTGCTTGCATTCCATGGAAAGGACTTTTATTCTTTCAACTGCGTCAGTCAGTTGCTTCTCTTTGATCCCTTACATCCTACGGAGTGTCGGGCATTGTGCAGAGCTTTAAGTCTGTTATTCTCTGTTGTAGTTGTTGGATAGCTTTTGTGAGCTTCTCTACTTTATGTGTGACTCAGTCTTCTGCCTATGGATCTAATCCTGTCATAGAGAGAAGTGCTATGTTGACTACTTCTTTTACTTCAAGTTCCTTTGCGAGCAACTGTTCTTTTCCTTGTTGCATCTATGTTTTCTCCTCTTCAAAATTTGCCTGGAGAGAAACCTTCTCTTCTTTTGCAACTCTACATTATTCTATGAGTATGCCTTGCACTTGCTTCAAGGCCTGGGTGTATTTTTCTATTTCTTCTTGTTCCCGTCGAAGGCAAGCTTTAGTTTCATCTGCTAGTTGGCAGAGTTGGGTTGGCTCATCTCCCAACTCTGGTTCTCCCGATGGAAGGGGTGCAGTGGAGGTTGTGCGACTGGACTGAAGGGCCTGCTATAACCCTTGGAGTTTGACTTCAATTCTATCATACATTTCTTCCTTCTTGGCTTCTTATTTCTCTATTATTTCCAGTGAATCATCATTTAGAGATTCTATGATGAAGTCAAAATCATCGGTGGTGAGTATAGTCTGCATCTTGGTCACGGTGGCTCTTGATTTCTTCCGAGAAGAAGGTTTCCAGGGAGAAACCTTCCTCTTCTTTAGGGGATCAACCTTGTCTCTGGGTGGTGTTACTTTGCCTTGCTTCTGTTAAGCTTATTTTCCCTTTATCTCTTCTACCTCATCATCACCCCCTCAGTCAGGTGATACTGAAGTAGTCTTCCCTGAGGTGTTGCTTAAGTCTTGCACCTCTTCAGTCTTCTTCCTTCTGTTGATTCCAGGTGTGTTATGTTCTTTGTGAGTGGCCTTTGCGCTATCTAGTTTAGGGTCAGACATCTCTGCAGGGTCAGCGGGGATGAGGAGGTCTATGGACCAGTCTTTAGTGATCTCCTCAAGGTCCTCTTCCATAAGTTTATAGTATGACTTGAGATGCTCCTTACGTTCATCGGCTCACGTTGTTATGTATATGAAGTGTCAATATGTGCGACAATTCATCAGGGGTAGAAACCTCTGTAAGGTGTTCAGAGTCATGTGAGGTTTATCTTCGATGGCTCTCTTCATTTGAAGGTAATATGTGTGGAAAACAACATTCGACTGCCACGGTTTGTTCATATCACTCGAGTACCAGAGTGTGGTGAACTTCGCAGCAAGCGGCTCGAATGGTTCAATATTCGGGAAGGTCGCACCTTCCAACATCTCCCAAGAAAAAGAAACGATGAGGATCAGGAGCTAGCTAAAGTGAAACTCGTAGCCCCGATCCTATGCTTCGTGGTAGTCTATTTCAAGTTGATTAACTAGGTACTTTGCCCAGTTCATCTATAGGCCTTTCGTTCACTTCCCTGCGAGGTCAATGACAAAGCTTGTGACCTGTGTAGGTTTGTTTTTCCTTACTATTTTTCTAGCTATTATCTGGCATGTTAGGCACACTGTGCCACTCTGGATGGAAGCTACCTTCTAGCCTCGCATCCCCTTCTCAACATTGCCATATGTATCCTTGATATTTTGTGCTGGTGTGCAATCTGTGGCTTTTTCTGGATAGAATTCCCATGGATTGGGTCCTTGCATACTTAGTCTGGTGATCCTATGGATCAACATCGGATCGACTGTGATATGAAGGTATAGCCACAAGTAGTTGCCATGGTAACATGAAAGTAGTATCCCGACACAAAAATTGAATTCCTGGTGCCTTCCGAAGTGTGGGATTTTCATGACATTTAACATGGTGGACTGTGCAAGGTTCATTATCTACGGTTGGGGGATTATATTCAAATTCTTCCCCTTCGTCCTGGTTAGGTATTTATACTAGGCGAGCATACTATAGTTCTTTCGATCTCTGAGTTTGAAGTCGCTAAACTTCAAAGCTGTGATCTTGTCCTGGTCTACTCGAAATGTGTGTATCCCCTTCGGGAGGTATGCAGTAACCATGGTATACTCAAAATATCTTGGAACACTATCACGACTCACCATGTCAGCCAGAGGTGTGATGTAGTCAGGAAATATGGTCGAGATCATTTTTTCATTCGCTAGGTCATCTCTGTTCTTGCTTCTCTTTTCTACTGAAGGTCAAGATGGTCTAGCTCTGCGAGCAGTCGACGAAGAGGCTTGCACTCCTCTCGTCGATGATGCTTGTACACCTACAGACATCGACATTACTCTTTCATTCATGAGGTCAATGAGTACCTCCTTTACATATTCTTCGACTGTCCTAAGTTATTCATACATACACGCTCGTGGTTGAATATATCAGGATCAAAGAGTAACTAGTCACTACAACGAAATGGACATCAATAGCGTGATGATCAATGTGAAAAATCAACTATTCTGCAGGCTCAGATAATCACGGTTGGAAAAAGTGTTCTCGATGCATGGCACGATAGGATAAATAGATAACTTGGCAAAATATATCTTGCAATGGGTGAGAATCCTTCATTAACTCAGTTCTATCCATTACGGCGCGGTCCAACGGTCTAATGGCGAACTTTCTGACCATAAATTCCTTTCTACCCATTCGGGGCATTGTTCTAATGATTATACTATTCCCAATGGCTATATTGCTTCTCCATGGCGAAGTGCCCTGTGACACTATTCTGATATCCTGACCAAGTTCCAATTTTGCAAATTTTCCTTCTGCGAAGTTCCCTCTGAAACTTTTTGTAAATTTTCGATCTTAGCTCTTTTCTTACTTAGTTTTCTAGTCTTCTTTCTAGTGAGATTCGTCTCGATATTCCTTTTTCCATTCTGATTCTTATCTTCTTTTGGCATAGTAACTTCATGTTGTTGAGATTCTTTCCTAAGATTCAAGGGTACTACTTATGCTTCATCTGGGGTAGGTACTTGAGTCTTTTGTGAGTCTTCTGTGAGTCTTCTTGTGTTCTTACAACTTTGACATCCAAGTCTCCGGTGTTAAATAACTTTGATCTATTCTTTTGTTCTTCAATCAAGTGAGTGATCCTCCTAGTCATGAAATTTTTTAACTCTTTCTTCTTATTCTCTAAGAGTTCTTCTTCCTTCTTTCTGGCCTGATCTCTTTCAATCCAAGGTTTCCCTAGTACATAGAAAATGGAGTGTTGCTCTCAATAAATTTAACAATCTCAAAATCTTCCTCTGTTGAAGTTCCATTAGCATTCATAGATATCTGGGCGAGCTTCCTGCATAGGGTTATCAATTTTCCTCTGAATAATCCTATTCTTCCCATTGAAGGAATCATAGCAGGCTTCCCTAAAAGTGTAAATGTGTTGAACCTGCACAAAATAGATCTATCTAGAAAATACTACACACATTTGCAGAGATAAATTAAGAAAGAAGAAGCAAGATAGAAAGAATGGAAGAATTCTCTTTAACCATATTCCGCACATAAAGAATGAATAATTTACAATATATATAAGATACATGAGTAACTAATGAGCCATAGTGGTGGTCTAGATTGATCTGGACACACACTAGCAGTTACAAGAGTAAATTGCCACCTAGTCTAGTCTCTCAGACAGTTACGGGAGTGAACTGCCACCTAGCTTAGTTAACTAGTCAACTAGTCTTCAGTTAACTGATTGAACAAAGAGTAGTGAGTTGGTGATGATCCCAATGTTGCATGGTGACAAAACCAATGCAACATCTAAACTCAACTCAAATAGTCAAACTGAAGTGTCAACTGAAAGAGACTATTCTCCAGGTGGAATATTCTCCCATAAAATATAGGAGACTGGATAATGACTAATTGTGACTAATAAACAAGGAATAACCTTAGGAAAAATTAATCCTAGGTTTGTGTGAAGTAACTCCAACACACCCCTAAACATCACTATGGTGAAAATAAAGAATGGGTCCCAGCTACGAGGCCATATTAGGTACCCAAATACAAAAGATATACTGAACTAAATGAGAAAAGAGGGAAAACCTCATGGGAAAAAAAAAACCCCTCAAATTAAAATGCATATAATAAAAAATGATAAGGAACAAAGGTAGTTGATAAGCAACCATGTCCTTCACTCCAAGAAGACCTCGCAATTGTGCAAGTTTGTGCTCTTTGAATATTTTGTTGAAGATGTAGATGTCTCCATGGATCTGATGAAGTATATGCATCATTGATATTTCCACACATATCCACTTTATCTTCTTGTAATGAATAATATCCAAATAAATTTTGGATGAAATTTTGAAAACCGTACGGCCATTTCTGGAAAAAAAACGCTGAAATTTTGTTGATTTTGAAAAGATCATAAATTCAGTTCCCGAACTCTATTTCGGACGATTTTTTTTTTAAATTGGATATTTTCCCGAGAGGAATTCAAATATCTAATTTTTTTTTGCAAATTTGTCTCAGAAAATATCAGAATGGCATCTAATGTGCACGACTCTCTTTTTGTCTCCTAGCATGCATGCATGGTGCATGCAAAAGTGTCTGCATGTGACTCCTGAGATGCATGTCATATATATTCCACATGAATTTCAGAAATAAATATGAAATGGAGTAGACATCATCTTCAATTATTGGAATACTAATTTCTACAAAAACGTTTGTAGAAGACTCTTCATAATAAGAGACTTAATCTTCTAATGGCTTCTCTTCTGGTTCTATCTGTTTGACCTCCTGCATGAAATCTTCACAATATTCTTTATTCCCAAATACAACCTCCAATATAGTCCATAATTAATTTGGAGTTAGTCCTTGTGATTCTTCATATACTTGATGGAAATGTTCGAGAGAAACAGACATGCCAATACTTCCTATGGCCATATCTTATCTATTGAGAAAGTTATTTTTCTCATCGACAGAATCAGGCTCTACTTCCATTGCCATGGTTATTTTGTATAAGCCTTTGCATCTTAGCAGAAACAAAATTTTTGGCTTCCATTCCAAATAGTTATGAGGCATGAGAAGTAATTTCGGTGAATAATCCATCTTTTGTTGTCTTCAATCTTTTGTACCTGCAAAAAATGATTTGGCGTAGTTTTTTCTTAGCAGTCCATCAGCTCTAATACCATGTAAATGTGTTGAACCTACACATAATAGATCTAGCTAGAAAACACTACACACATTTGCAGAGATAAATTAAGAAAGAAGAAGCAAGATAGAAAGAATGGAAGAATTCTCATTAACCGTATTCTGCACATAAAGAGTGAATAATTTACAATATATAGGATACATGAGTAGCTAATGATCCATAGTGGTGTTCTAGATTGATATGGACACACACCAACAGTTACAAGAGTAAACTGCCACCTAGTCTAGTCTCTCAGGTAGTTACGGGAGTGAACTTCCACCTAGCTTAGTTCTAGTCAACTAGTCTTCAGTTAGTTAACTAAACAAAGAGTAGTGAGTTGGTGATGATCTCAATGTTGCATGGTGACAAAACCAATGAAACATCTAAACTCAACTCAACTAGTCAAACTGAAGTGTCAACTGAAAGAGAATATTCTCCAGGTGGAATATCCTCCTCTAAAATATAGGAGACTGGATAATGACTAATTATGACTAATAAACAAGGAATAACCTTAGGAAAAATAAATCCTAGGTATGTGTGAAGTAACTCCAACAAAAAGTTCCCAAGTTTTTTTTGTCATGATATTCACCTGTGTTTCCTCATCCAAAACACAGTCAATGTCGAAGTCTCCTATTCTTTCTTCTATGCATGCTTTTTCTTTCAAGATTTCTGATAAGATGATATGTTGGTGGTCATTCAGGGTTTCTTTCATTTGTAGCAATAATTTCTCTGATTCTTTCTGAGGTTCTTCCATGCTCTCAGTTTATGGATCTTCCTTAAGGTTTTATTGTCTCATATTCATTCCTTCAAGCTTAGCAATCATTCTATGGAAATCCAATACTTCATGGTCCATAGATTTACAACAAAAACAACTAGATCTTCTACTGGGGCATTCCTTAGAAAGATGTCTTGATTTTTGGCAACTGTAACAAAGGGTCAATCCTCTCTTTCTTTTCAATGATCCCCAACCTTTCCTGTACCATGCTCTAGGATCATAGTAGCTAACCTGCAAAAAATTCTTTATGCAATCCTGCGTCCATTTGTTAGTCCAAACATTCTTTCTATGCATAGGTATAACATATCTTTCACTATTCTTATCAGAACTGCTTATATCAAATCTTCGTTCATCTATCAGTGCCCTAGTTTTCAAGCTAGGACATAATCTATCAATCATACCTAGATCGATACTTTAGAAACAAAAAATTCCACTTATATTACTTCTACAGAGCACAAGGCTTACAGATCTTACCTCTTTAGTCTCACTTTCACCTTTATCAAGCCACAAAGCTCCCAGATCTTACCTCTTTTCTTCATATCTGATCTCTTTTATTCAAGTCTAACCTTCCTCTTGGCACAGATATTTACAGGTCAATAAAAATGTTGCACACTAGGGAAACAGATCTATGCACAAATCTTTCATAGTTTCAGTTCGTATCTTTGCACAAAGATCCTTTTTCCCCAATTCCCAGCAATCACAGTTTTAGGTACCAACAACAAAACCATTTGTTGGCATAGGGGCAGACCTAGGGTTCAACCCTACAACAATGCACCAACAAAACCCTAACTATCGTCCCTTTCGACAACACCTGTGAAATAGATGAAGTATCACCCGAGGTAGAGGTAGGCGTGGTTACGGGACTCCAGTGTCTGCAACCTTAGATGGGACACAGATATGTGATTCTAACACTTAACAGAGCACTTAGAAACTACAACTCAATAGTATTTAACTAGTATATACTCATCAGATAAAATAGAGCATCGGAGTATTCATTCAGATCCAAGGTATCTAGTAGCACTTAGCATAAAGAGATAGATTAGATCTAGTATATTCAAGCACTAAGAACATTCACATAGGTCATATCTAGCATCCATATACATCATTAAGAACAAAGAATCAACAGATCTATCTATTTATATCGAAGCACTAAGTAAGTAATTGCATAAACACATCAATACATCACACAAAGCATAGAAACACAACATGTTCGTGGTTCACCCCCACCCTGGGGCTATGTCCACCAACTCTTCTCTTCTTTATTATCTTTGGTCAAGATTCTTATAGGCACATAGCATCAAAATCCTACTCTGCAAAAGGCAGGAGATCTGCGCGCACTCCGCCAGATCCTCCTTCTTTGAGCTAGGGTACAACACCAAGCCTTTACATAGTCTCTTACAGTTACTTTCACTTAGCCTTGCAAGCCTCACATAGTATGCACAAAGAAATTACCGATGTTTATCACATAGATTGAACACTAGCACTTAGCACCACTTACAACTTGCTGACTCTTCATTACATCGCCTAGATTTCTATATATATTACAAAATTGGTCCTATACATGGGTAAACCCATGGGCCTACATTCTCATACCCGTTACATAGGCCAAAACCCAAAAATCCCTAAAAAGGGGCCGAGATCCCATGATCTCTGCTTCGTCTTGCGCTCCGCCTTCGATATCCTGTCAAAGTCCCAAAAATAGGTCAAACATGACCAAGAATCCACAAAACTTGGTCAAGGGCCAACATCATAAGATAAATATTCTTTGTATGTTTCCTTTGTGGTGGCTCAAGCCCTCAGTACACATGATGCATGACAATGAAATGTAACAATTTGACTATTGAATGATAGTGTTATGTCACTCATGGTTAAGGAAAGAACTTAAGGTTCTTAGGTCCTATTTGAATCTTCTTAGAATTGAGATTCGTTACATAGCCCTTGAAAAAAGACAAAAATAACCCCTACTTTCCTTGCATTGCATTTGGGCGCTTGTCTTGCCAACTCACCTTGCCTTTCCCTTGGTCGCCCAACCTTGGCCATGCCATATTAAAAAATCTACCTCGATGCCAAAATTGGTTCCTATCTATCCTATGGCTCGTCTTTTTACCTAGTGCTCCCTTGTGTGGTCATTTTCATTATGAATCTTTGTGCGTTTGGGCGCCCATATTTGCAACTTGCCTTGCGTTACGTTTGGGCATTCCTCTTGCCAAATTGCCTTGCCTTGCCCTTGGTCACTCAACCTTGGCCAGGCAGGCTAGGTGTCATCATGCTCTCAAATTTATATACTCTCGAGTGATGGAACCATGGAACCCTGGGATGACCATGAAATATATTCTTCTATTGATTTTGAGAACATTCCTGGATACACAAATGAGTTTGATATTTGGTTGAAAGACCATCCAATGTTTGAGGGTTACGTCATTATTCATATTTTATAGTTCCTTGAGTACCTGTGGGAAACATAACCACAACATGACATACAGATAAATTTATTTATAAATTTCTTTCCCTTAGAAGTGAAAAATTGGGTCAAGGATTGTTGCAAGCCAAAGGGAATATATTCACTCATAGATCTCATTAGCATATTTAATGAGTATTGGAGCCCAAATTATCAGACATATGAATATGTTCTTCAATATCTCACAATAGTCCTTGAGGACATAAGGTTGACCAATAAGATTGTAGAAGATCCTAGGAAGGTACACCATGCTCAAAACTAAGAATCAAAGGAAGAGATTTGCGAAGAGCCTCCTCATGAAGAACAAGTGTTGGTATTTTCTCCTCCATTTGATGAAGTCATCCAAGCTTCCATTCCTCCTACATAATAAGAAGAGACTGTGGTGAGTTATTTCCCTTTCCAAATTCTTGATGATGCCTTATTTCATGATTCAGAAAATGAATAAGTGTTAGAGGAACCCTTGGATGCACTAGACCCTTCATGTTATGATAAGGGTGATGATCTTATTGATAATGTTGATGAGTTTATACATGTTGGGATACATAAATGGGATGTGATTGGTCATGATGTAGATCCCATTTATGATGTTGAAGGTCATTTTCAATTGTGGCCTTTACAACAACCATATGTGATTGTTATTGACTCTGATGTTTCATAGCAAGAAGATGACATGGTTATGGATTTTCTCCAACCGTGCAAGGATGACTTAATGCAGTATTCTCATAATGATTTTCGATCATATACTAAGGGGTTTGATACATATTATTTTGAGCACTTGGATTTATTCTACAAAAATTATTTTCAACTGCATGTATGATCAAACCTTGATGAAGATGAGGTCATGATTTTCCCTGAACACGATTCTTGTGATGTGAATTTCCAAACTCCCTCTTTTTATTTATCTCATTATGTCACTAAGGATGTATCTAGGAAACATGTTCCCTGTCCCAAGTTTCCTCAGAGGATTTTTGTTTTCTTAAAATTCAAGGGTAGGTTGGATGATTTAAGAAGAAATTTGACATCTCATTCTTTCATCCCTCCAAGAAATTATGAGTCATCTTCTATATTCTTGTTGATCCCTTCTCGGGCCTTGGGGAGTGAAGAGGTATAGGGTAGTCAACTTTCTGGGTCTCTGAGTTATCCTCATGCGTCTTCATCTTATCACAACCCTATTTAGAGATGAGTTGATAATTCTTGTGGAAATGTGACTTGGAATAATTGTTTCCCTCCATCCCACCTTCATGAGTTAGATCTCATGATTAGATTTGATATAGTGTATATTCTAACTTGTGGTCTTTTGTTGCTTGACTTATGCTTTTTTTTTTATGATGAAGCATAGAGGTAGACATTGTGATGCAATATTGGTATGGTTTTAATAGTTATATGACTATACCTATCATTTTGACTAACCTATATTAGAGTAGGTAGGGTAGGCATTTGCATTTTGCATTTCATTGTATATATGTTGTATCTCACATATCATGCTAATATAGTTTTCATTTTGATTGCATACATATTTCTGATTTTGCATATTCTTGTTGTGTTACATTTGTATGATTTGCATATTCATATTGATATGTTGGAATACAAATATCATAAAAAATAAATAAATAAATAAATAAATAAAAATAAAAATCAAGTTTTTCTCTAGATTTTCGTAGTTACCATTTTTGTCATATTAACAAGGGGTGAATTACACCACCCCTCAGGTTTCAATATTTTTCTTGAGTTGCAAAAGCACAAGTCATACTAGGATATGTTGAGGTTCTCATGCGCTCTACAGTGTGAACATGTCCCCATGTACGATACAAATGTTACCCCCGGGCCTAGAGGTAACTAAGGAGATGATTTCTCGAGGCCCATAGGTAGTAGACATGGATAGCCGAGATATCGATGCATAACATATCCCACAGATCCCCTCCACTGACCATAGTTCACCATCATCATTATTTCAGCATAGCAACATCCACTACACCATCTTGGCCCCCGAAAGGAAACAAGTCTTACTTCATGAGGTAACAAGTCCAGTATCATGGTAAGTGTCACTTTAATATTTGAAGCATTTGAGAATGTTGCAAATAATCCTTTCCTGATTATGGAACGTTTTATTGGAAATTATACCTTTTGACTAATTTCACCTTGGTGGTTCACATGGTTTCCTAGTAAGTTGGTCACCCCTCGGGAAAAGGGTTGCTACTGGGTGGTTCCTTGAAGGGTCATTATACCATTACCCACTCATGCTTACCACTTTCCACACTTCTTGCCTTCTGTTTCCTCATATTTTGGGCTTTTGGGCTCATTGACCCCAAGAAGGGATTGTGCCTCATTTCATGGGAAGAAGGGGTTGAAGGCTCAGAGGTGTTGTAGCTGGAAAAAATTAAAAGCCAATGAATTATCCTTCTCGATGGTTTCCCTAAGTTCCTAAGAGAAATGAAACACTTCTCTATAAAAATCAAGGACCTTCTAAAACATATAATTAATAAATGTCTCGTTTGTTGGGGGAATGTGTTTGCGGTGTATTTTAATTTTCAGTGCATATGGCACTCAATGTGCTCCTAACTTCAAGTGGAATTGTACTGCTCTTTAATTTCCATTTCACATAGTACTTAATGTTTATACCATAATACCTGAATGTGGGTGCTCTCCACCCGATGAACATCAAGACCCTCTATGAAGTGTGTTCCAATGGAAACAAGGACTCCATCTCTCCCTCCCTACATGTGCATTAAAGAATTTCTTACCTCAAGGAAATGGGAATTTACTTCACGACGCACTCTGTCTTGGTTCCTGATGAGATAAAGGACGATGGCGTGCATGAAAGGGATGTGGCTATTGAACAACCTTCATATATTCCTTTCTCCTTTTGAAAATGGTTATATTGACCCCCGTCATCTTAATATCAAGCTCATGGATTTTCTCCTCAGGTTCACAAATTTTCTCCCTGGCTGGTACCTCTTTTCCACTGCACTCAGTGGAAACACTACCATCCATAGGTGGTGGTGCCTTACCCTCCTTCTCTTACTCTTTATAATTCCACCTCGAAGGTGCGCCAACCAGAGTCTGGGTAGAGGTGGCCATGGAGGTCATGCATCCACCACAAATCCCCTGCCCATCATGGCTAACCAGGACAGTTATGACCGCATTGTTCCAAATTCTCTTCAAAAATTGTTAGACGATTGGGAGGAAGAACTAAGTATCTCTCTCCTGGACACTTGGCACACCCCTATGCATCACAACAACTACTGGGTCATGAAAAACCTCCTTTCTCGCTCCCTCCTCAGCCTCCTGGGGGTGTTTGTCCAGAGCCCTTCCAACTCACCTCACTCACCTCATTCCCCCATAGCCCATTCTCCTCATCTAGAGGTCCACCCCAACAATCCAGCTCCACCAGATAACAAAGGAAAGCCCATGGAAGAGGCTTATCCTAGGAAGCAAAGCACACAAACAACTCCCTCCGTCAAAAGCGCCAGTCCACCAATCAAAGAATCAAGCTCAGACAACACTAGCTCTTCCAGTGACAATGATTTCGGTTGTTGCCCCATTGTGGAAGAGATCTCTCTTAAAGGCCCACCAAATGTTCCTGGAAATCTTGTTTAATTCCCAATCTCTTGTTTATTTTCAGGTTTTATAGTCAAGTTTAGTCTATGTTTTCATCACAAAAAATACAATGTCAAATATTTTAAATTATTTTTGTGAGCCTGGTTTCCCTTCAAAGGGAAGACATGTTTTTCAAGCTTCATTAAGCCTGGTTTCCCAACTTGGGCAGGTCTCATTTTCTAGGTCGTCACTGTCAAAATTATCAGACTGATATCCCTGTAGCTCTTTGTTGTTTTTTTTCCTATATTTTCACTATATTTTTAATAGAATAATTATGTAATTTACAAAAAAAAAAAGTTCAGACCATAATGAATTAAAGGCAAGGTCTTGGAAAAAGGTTGCATTGCAAACGAGGGATGCAACACACCCTACAAAATGGAACCCATAAATGAGAAAATATGAACCCTTGATATGTCAAGAAATCCCATGCCCATAAGTCTGCTCGAACCCACCTCATACTCATCACATGATCTAGATAGGGTTTCCTTGGGAAACATTCCTTGACTTGGGGATTGGCTTACCTAATAGGGCATCGTGACACCCCTCCCATACCTAAATTAGGAAAAAAATATAGTTCCTTTAAGCATTTGTTTAGTTTGAAAAGGGGGGGTTGATGCACATGTTTGGGTGGTTCTTGTATTAAATGTGGCTTTCTTGGCATGATAATTGTGACTTGTGTACCCTTGGAGGGCATACTTGTTTGTCTTTGTAGGACCTTGCCCACAAGATGGATGTTGGACCTGCATGTGGAAGACCATGGATGATGAGCGTTACACCTAGAGGATAAAATATGCTTCCTTTGGAGGCACCTTTGCATCATTAGAGGATGAGTTTGCACCCTTATCCATTTGAACATTGTCCTTTGGAGGCCTAAGATGTCACTTCTTATCCCTTTCCATCACCTTGGAGGGATAGGGTTTGATGCATGAGATAGTTACAGTGGTGGGTTGAGAGGAGGATACCATGGAGGGACACTTTGGCATGAAACATGGCCTTTGGAGGCCCAAAATATCCCTTCTCATGTTTGACGTTGCACTTGGAGAGCCTACATCACCCTCTTAGGGTATGACCTCACCCTTCTAGATTTTTATTTCATGTAAAATTTTATTTTTGTATATTGTAATGAAAAATTAAAAGGATTGGCCCTCTTATGTTTTTTTTTTGACAATTTAAAGTGGATAGATAGGTCAAGGTAGATCCATATAAATAGATCACATTGACATTTCATTTTATCATCACATCTTCTCACCATTTGTGAAAAACTAATTCTGAAATTTTGGCCTTATCTTGGGTTATCTCTCTCTTCTACTCATGCACTATCTTTGGAAGGTCAAGTAATGGATATTATTTTTTTATTTTTGGATGGAATTGTAGAAATTAGGGTATACTCTCATGGTATCTTGATGAAGTAAGTGAAATTTCTGCAAATTTATTTCATGCTAATGGTAATTTGACTTGTTCATGCTAGAAATCTTGCTTGGTAAAACCCTAAGAGAGGAGCATAAGTGCTTCCTCCTCTCACAAGGATAACATTGTCCAAAATTTGTTAAGAAATCCTAGCTAGGGTTAGTATCATAAAGCCATAAAGTGCTATAAATTTAGGATCTTATCCCTAGACTCTTGGTTCTTGACCCGGGTGAAGCTACAAGAAGGAAGAAAAGGTTTCTACGACCCAAAAGTGCTTGCACCCTAGAAAATCCCTCTCCTCAAGATTCAATCTCTAAGGCCCTAATGTGATAGCACCCTTGATTCCTACCTCTTGGTTACATCTAGATAA
>ML784491.1:111335-138826 GCA_009831015.1 Picea engelmannii
AAGACATCCAGTGGGGGATTCACATAGGCCGCTATTGGGAATATACTGGAGAATTTCAAAATAGATATACTCAACTCCTTAAGCTCCAAGTTAGATACTCTAGAATTGAAAAAGAAACAGGAGGAGGAAGAAGCGGACTTAGCTATTTTTTAAGCCCAAAATTAAAAGAAGGACATCCATTGAAGGAGTTTCCACTAGATTAAATTGAAATATGTGGAATCTATTAAGAATAACATGCCACTAGTAAGTGTCCCTTCTTGTCAAGTTTAAAAGTGGTCTATCAGGAGCAAGTGGGGAGGCCGATCAATTATGTCTCATCACACAAAAATTGCCATGGAAACCCTGACCTCAAGGTATATCTCCAGACCAATATCAGTGTTTTAATTATTATTGGAATAATTCCTCCATGCAATATCCTTCCCAACAGTGGTACCTATCTAATCCGTTCAAATCACAATGGATGACTCCATCACCCCCCAAAAATCCCTAGGAATAGGGGTGGAGAAACCCACTTTTTGGGGTGCCTCAAAAGTCATTACCACAACAACATACAACTCACAACCTCCACCTCAACTCGAACAACCTAACCAACCTCCTCCAAGATGACAACTCCCTACACAATGTATCCCTAACCCCAATAATAAACCAACACAATAAGCATATGTTGTTGGATTCCCATTTTACCTTTCTTACTCTATCTCTTCCCTGGAATGTCAAGATATACACTTAAGATACAGGAAAACCATAAATCAACGAGCCTAGCCTATAACTATATAATACTATGAGGAAGAATCTTGACCTAAAAATCCATCAACCAAACAACCCCCTGCTTTGAGCTTAGACCAGGACAAGAAAGAAACACAAAACCCACCTTTTCCAGAAAGACTAAATATCAGCAAACCTCCTACACAATCGAAATTCGACTTCCTGGGGGGACTTAAGAATGTATGTATCTGCATACCTCTCTTCCAATTTCTTAAAAACATCCTAATATACTCAAAATATGTTAGGGAATTATTCTTACAAAGACCAAGTAGAAAGAGGAAAGATCCCCAGACAATTCATGTGATAGGAAAATTGGCAGACTTAATGCTCAGCGGGGTTTCCATAACTAATTATTCATACCATGAAAGTCCCATAGTTGACTTCCAGATCAACATGAACACCATCCCTAATACCTTAGTTGACATATTGGTTTCCATCAACATCATGAATTGAGAAACCATGAGAACCTTAGGATTGACATGCCTTAAGAAACCCCAATGGTATTGCAGTTGGTAGACCAATCCACTGTAAAAATAGAGGGTATCCTAGAATATGTAGTGATATTGGTGGACTCTTAGGAGTACCCTGCTGATTTTATGGTCCTACAACACAAGACTTCCTTGGGTGGATACCCCTTGATTCTGAGACGACCATGTATAGAAACCCTTGACGCCTATATAGGTTGTATATCTGGGAGGATGACAATTTCTCATGGAATTTCGACAAAACAACTCTCTTTGTATCCCCCATCCAAGCCCAATGTCAACCTAGAAGTACCCATTTGGGTGGATGATGGGGAGGATGAATATGAGGAGGTTTCCCAGCATGTATTTTTAGTATACCAATACCTTGTTGTCAAAGAGAAGACAAAAGATGATGAGATCAATGATTTCATAGCTTATGCCTTATCATATTCTCGACATAGCCTTAATCATATCCTGTCCATACATGCTCAAGAAAGCCTTTCCATGGTTTATACACCACTAATACCACAAGAGACACCCACTACTTAAATCCTTAAGTCCCTAAATGAGTCTGTAGATATTAGCCTAGGAAATTTTTTGAACATTAACTAGGGGTTGTCTAAATCACAAAAGAAACAACTCATTAAGGTCCTAAGAAATTACAACAATTCTTTCACTTGGGAATATACAAATATGAAGGGAATCCACCCAAACTTATGTACATGCCATACATACATCAAAGAACAATCTATACCTAGTCACCAACCTCAACGCAAAATGAAGCCAACATTGAAGGAGATAGTTAAGGAAGAGCTACAGAAACTACTCTCCATAAATTTTATCTATCTTATCTTTGACAGTGAATGGATCTCGCCTATAGTTATAGTTCCCAAAAAGAATGATAAATGGAGCGTTTTTGTTGACTATATGGAGCTAAACAAATCCACACACAAAGACCATTTTCCCCTACCCTTTATCGACCAAGTGTTTTCCACATTGGTCAGGAAGAAGTAGTTCTCTTTCCTAGATGGGATTAGTAGGTAAAACCAAGTTCAAATTACACTCAAGGATCAAGAGAAGATCACATTCACTTGCCCATGGGGAACATTTTCATATAGTGTGTTACCATGCATACTTTTCAATCCTCTAGCTACCTTTCAAAGGGAAGTTCTTGGTATATTTTGTGATCTCATTCATGAATGCATAGAAGTGTACATGGGCGATTTCACGACATACGATGACACCTTCATATCGGCTCTCATTCACTTAAAGAAAGTACTTAAGAGAAGTGTGGAGTCCAACATCACTCTAAGAAATGAAAAATGTGCCATGATGTTAACATAAGGTATTATCCTAGGGAATCACATCTATCCAGTGGGTATAAGGTGATCCAACAAAGATAGAGGTAATACTTAATATTCCTCCCCCAGAAACACAAAAAGAGGTAAGAAGTTTTCTAGGAAGGTCGGATATTATAGACACTTTATGGTTTTGTTTTTTTAAATTGCATGCCCCTTATTCTTATTACTCACAAAGGATGCTTAATTCAATCAGAATAACTGGTTCTAGAGAACTTTTGAAGAACTAAAGGAGAAATTGACAACAACACATATCTTAATGGGACCTTTCACATATCTAAGGATGCATCAGACACTTCCATTGGAGCTATTGTTAGACAAAAAGAAGAATCACTTAAGCCATATTCAATATACTTTATCAGTAAGAATATTACACCTACTGAGTTGAATTATATAGTTACATAAATAGATTTTTTTGTTATCATCCATGTTATAAATAAGTTTCATAATTACCTAATTGGATATTTTGTAATCCTACACATTGACCATGCTACGATAATATACTTAATGAATAAGCCTATCACTCATGACATGGTGACCATATGGTTACTATTATTACAAGAGTTTGGCATTGCCATTATGGAAAAACCAGGGAAATATAACGTCGTTGTTGACTTTCTTTCCCATCTTGTCAATGATGGGAATGCACCCCTAATCGAGGAAACTTTTCCTAATGAGCATATTTTTTCAATGTCTACTAACTCACTGTTCTTTGTAGATGTTTCTAATTACTTAGATACAAGAAAATTCCCATCACACCTATCACCAAAGGAACAACAGAGGGTCGTCAAGAAAAGTTGTAGGTATTTCTGAATCAAAGGATGTCTCTTCTACATAGGATCAGATATCGTCATCCAATGATGTGTAAGGGAAGAATATATTTATGATATCCTGAGGGTGTGTCACAATAGACCCTGCAGAGGATAGTTCATGGATAAGAGGATAGGATATAAATTACTTCACCTTGGGTATTTTTGGCCCATTATCTTCCACAATGACGAGTATGTAAAAAGGTGTGACAATTTCCAAAGGATGGGATGCCCAATTCAGTTAGACGAAATGCCTCTATAGACACAATTGGTAGTGGAGTCATTTGATAAATGGGCCCTTGCCTCTATAGACACAATTGGTAGTGGATCCATTTGAGAAATGGGCCCTTGATTTCATAGGACCTATTAACCTTGCATCCCGACAAAAATCCTACATTATGGTTCACATATATTACATTACAAAGTGGATGGAATCAAAGGCCCTCCCAGCAGCAAAAAAACAAGTTGTGGAAGAATTTATCCATAGAGAAATATTCATTAGGTATGGGATACCGAGAGAGATCGTTACACATGGGGAGGCTCAATTTACCTCCAAGCAAATTAGAACCATGATGTATCTCTACAATATAAAGCATGGGATATCCATGCCATATCATCCACGGGCCAATGGGAAGGTCGAAGGGACAAATAAAATCCTTGAGAACATTTTAACAAATTCCATTCAACTTCATATCAAGGATTGTTGAATTACTGCGAGGGGGGGGGGATGAATCAGTAATGAACAACTTGTACTTCTTTTAACCTTTAAACCAAAATTTATATTCCTTTAAATTATTAAACCATGTTTATTTGTTTATGATCAACATATTACTGTATCGTAAACATTAACATCAATCGGTGCATAATAAACATTAACAAACACATCCACACAATGCACACTACACCAATATTTACATGGAAAACCAATGCGGGAAAAAACCACTGAACTATTTTCTTATATGTTAAGAATTGCATTCAAGGAATCACCAACTTCCAATTATCTGGCCCCAACCAGAAGGAGGATCCTACCTCCACTGTTCTTCGGCTCCAACCGGAAGGTGGCTACATCCATCTAATTCTCTGGCTCCAACCAGAAGGAGGCTCCAACCCTCTAATTCTTAGGCTACAAATTGAAGGAAGCTCCAACTCCCTGGTTCTCCAGCTCCAACTGAAAGGTGGTTCCAACCACCTAGTTCTCAGGATCCAACATGAAGGAAGATCTAACTCCCTGATTATCCAGCATCAACCGAAAGGAGGCTACAACCCTGTTTCCTTGCCCCCCTCCAACCGCCCTGAAATATAAGTGTCAAATAAATTATGAAACCACTACCACATTGTCACTGTGAGATATATCACTATAAAAATGTACCAATCTGTGCCAATAGCATGTCACAACCTCTACCAACAACCTGTACCAATCTGTACCAATAACCTATAATCAACCTATACCAATTTGTACCAATAACCTATACCAACATATACAAAATACACCACCAACATGTACCAATACCCTCCTCAATATATCATATATGATAACATAGATCTCATACCCAATATCACAAGAATATCAGTCAACCAATATGTACATCAACAACTAGTCCAACTTGTACCATCACAAGTGCATCAACCATGTGCATCACACCACCTCACAATCATCACCAATACCAATATCTATATGACACATAACCCATAAACCATGTGCCAAGATCACTACAAATATTTCCAACAATATTACCAACATATGCCTCTAACAATGTACCAAGCATGTACAAATCATGTATCAATAACAAGCCAAGTTATACCTCATCAAGATGTACAAACATTACCATACCATACACCTCATGTATATTCCAAGTCATCAGCTAAGTATCTCATCCATGAACTCAAAATATACCTCAACTATATACCAAAACATACATAAGGACAACCAACAATATTCCTCTAGAAATACATCATAAATCCATAAGCGAAATACCATAAACCCTTACATAAAACCATATGCCAAACCTCATTGTTATGTAGCCTCGGGCATGTACCATGTCATGACCAAATGTAACCATCAAAACTTGAATATAAACATACAGGTAACTCTATAACAAACCTAGTGTATTTGATCATAGACCTGTAAACCTTCCTTAACTTCAACAACAAGAGACTAACATTTTCATCAAACTTTACTTTAGTCTCACATGAATAATTTTGGATTAATCAACAACCCTAACTTGAAACAAGAATAACTATGTACCTGTAATGCATAAAGGTCTGAAAATTATACACAATACTCTTCAATGTCTCCTCTGCAAATCCTCTAGGTTTCACTACTTGGAACCTCCCAGAAAAGGAGTTATAGAAAAAATGGAAAACCTTGTTGAATTTTGGCTTATTCTAGAGAGTAAATTTGTAGATCATGCCAAGCATGGAATATTTTTTGTATGGATCTAAAAATGGCAAAAAAAACATACTACATACTTTACTCTAACCAATTCATTTGGTATCACTGAATTTGGATCTGTTATGAAAAATTTATGACGTTTTTACCCAGAACACATGTTTTAGACTAGTTTCAGGACTATCCACAAACCCTATATTCCACAGAGTGTAAATCCCAAACTACAACGACCCACAAGGTGAAATGTTTATCATAGTTACTTGGATATGTTTTCTCAACATTCTCCATATTTCACTATCAAAATCATTCTAGAAAAAAAATTATTGCAAAAATGGTGAGATGACCTGTAAATAGCATACCTTAGAAAGCATAATCAAAAGACTTTATCGTCCCTTGAATTTTGGCCTTATTTACTTCACCTTCCCTATGAAATTGTCCTTATATATCCTTTGGTTACCTTAGTGACTTGTATATATTCAATATTCTCAATAGGTGATAATGGGAGACCCTTGCTCTCTTATTTATACTCTCCAAGTAGCTTCCACTAGAAGTATCCACTTAACCACTTTGTACACTTATTCACTTTATCCACTTAACCACTTTGTCCACTTAGCGACTTTTTCCACTTTTTCCTCTTAACCACTTTGTCCACTTAGTCACTTTTTCCACTTAACCAACTTTGTCCACTTAGCCACTTTGTCCACTTAACCACTTTGTCAACTTAGCCACCTTGTCCACTTAATTATTTAATTAATTTCTCCTTGCAACCACATTGAATAGGAATCTTCTTCAGTACTTTCTAGAATAATTTCCTTCTTGTTGACCTTCTAAGGGATTCTAGAATACTCTTGGGGGTTCTCCAACTTCACAAGGCCATATCTCACTAACCGTGAGAAATCACGTGGCGTTCCACATATCAACGAAAATGGGATGACGTGCACTATCCATCTAGAATAGTCTTACATTCATATTCACTAATCTTCATGCATTTATACCTCAAAAAAACTAGGGTCCCTTACCCATACCTTTGAGCTACCGAAATTCGCTACCATAATTCGCTACCGGACTTCTCCAAGGGTTGACATCAATCTACAATATCACTCTCCAAAGTTTGAAATCAATGACAACCAACAATCCAAACCAACTTTCCATCAACCTAAGCCAACTATCTGACAAGGATTTGGTAGAAAAACTTCAAGACATGGTATGGGCATACAGAACTACCCGGAAAAACACCATAGGATGCACCCCGTAAAAGTTGGTGTATGGGAAGCAAGCCATTTTTCCCATAAGATCGAAGTGAAAAATATAAGTATTAGACTTCAACTAGGCATGGATATGTCTAAAGCACAATGCCAATGCCTTCGCCAGTTTAGCGAATTGGATGAAATTTTCCTAGCTTCTTTGCATCATAAGTTTATCATTCAACAACAAACGGATAATTGGCATGAAATGTTCATAAAGAAAACATATTTTTCAGTTGGATATTGGGCCTTGTTATTAAACTTTAGATTCAAGGACTTCAAAAGAAAATTCCATATTCATTGGTTGGTATATTGATGTTGTATATGATAATGGGGCAATAAAACTTTGAACCATCGATGAGGCCATAACTACATTAATGGCCAATAGGCATAGAATCAGAATATACAAAAATACACTATCTTAGGAAACCTTCTTGAGAAGTATCAACAAGGGTTGGGGAAACATCGACCTTGAGATTGTTCACATGAGTTGATCCGAAAAGATCTTTTAATGACTGTGGTTGATTTTTTAATTGCATGTGATTATTAACCATTTAAGAAGATAATGAAAGAGGATGAAGATGAGAGAATATATCACATCCATAATACAAAATATAGATCTGAACTGAATCAATAAGAACAACAAACCATAACAAGAGAAGTGATAACAGAGTTCGACACAAAATTGCCTACGTCTCCGGGACTTTGTCTCAGTGGGGGAGGCTTCTTTATTTCTGTTCAAATCTCAAAACATACATCGTAGTAGTTCCATTAGGCTACAATACTGATCTAGTCATGTTCTTCCAGATCTCTAGAATCCAGCAGAAGAAACGAAACAAAAAACAGATGATCGGAGCTCCTAGAAATGGCCTGGAAGCATTTGCTCCTCAATAGCTTCCTTGCATAAAAATGGCTTTGGATTGGCTTCCCTTCAGCATAAATATGCTATGACTATCCTCCATGGTCTCAAACAGGCCTGGTTTTTATATATCTAAAGTTGGTTATCCATCCCCAACTTCCTGCCAAAATCTAGGCTCAAAAAGAGTCCAATATCCCCCAAAATGGGCCAAATCCTCCATTAGCAGGACTGAAAATCAATAAAATCCACTAAACATTGGATAAAAACCCACTTTATGTTTAAATTTAGGCTTTATCCCTCTTGACTAGCGTGCGCCCCCTTATTATGGTCATATGTTGCTTGTTTATAGAACCATGTCCTTTCCCATGCACCGAGCCCGTGGTTATGGCTCTGGGTTACATGGAGGAAGGTGCCATAAAACGTGCGTTGATGGTTTAGTTATGCATCCACGCCCTTTTGGTGGTCACTTTACATGATAGAACCACAGGTTGGGGCTTATCTCTAGCCCCCTTTGCGCCAAACCTATACATACCATAAAACATATATATTATAATGTTTGTTTGTTTACACAAGCAATAACATGGCGCATTGGACATTTCCCAAAGCTTGGCACCTACTAAGAGGTTATGGGTTCGAATCCCATGGGTTCCAAAACTTTTGAAACCTGCCACTTCCACTGATGACTGGGTGCCACGTATGTCTGGGCCACGTGGCACCACCACATTTGCCCAAAAATTGACAAGTGTCACTCTGCCATTGGTCCAAGTGTGCATCATCTGCCTAGTCACCTGTCACCACTACTACCACATGTCACTTTTTCCACTGCCACGTGTCACCTCCAGAGAGTGCCACGTCACCTTTTGACTGTTGACTTTTTTTTTTTTTTTACTTTTTAGTTGTTTGGGAAAACGGTCAGAGTGCAATAACTCTCACATACGACACTTGTTTGAGAAAGTGAATATATGGCCGAAATCAGTGCAACGAGCCGGTCACAATGGAATTGGTTTCATCCGATTCTAAGAACTTTCATTTTTGAGCCTTTTTTAGCCCTATCAGGCTCCTGGATCCGATTCTGGATCACACCTCCCCACAAAAGGACCTTTTGGTCCCCAAAAGGTTATTGACTAGTCAACAAGCTCAGAATAGGCCACCTGACTTGTCCTCTGTCTTGTGCACCTATCTCATCAAGATCAATTGTAACACAATCATGACAACTGACAACATATTCTTAGCAATTTGAACCCTATTACATCTTACTGAAACCACTATCATCCATGTAGACAACATTACTAATGATAGCATCAAAAAGATGACTGCAAATGAGCCGATATAGTTTTAATATTTGCACGACATGAGCTTATGTTGAAGCAACTTATGATTGATTTTCCATTCAACAATCATTTCCTGTTCTTGCTTAAGATCGATTACTTCATTTGAAACAATTATTGGTTTGTTTCTTGCTTGCACTGCCTTCTTTAATTGTTCCATTGTTTGAAGTGTTTTATTTTACTTAACATGATGAGCATGAACCACATAATTTTGACCTGCTTTGGTTAATTGATATTGATTCTTTGTCCTATAGAAGATTGCCTTACAATCATATAATTATGGACTACCTAAGACCATTCCACATTCACTTAATGACACTACATCACATGTTACCTCGTCCACATACTTAGATGAAATTGCAAATTTGATTGTGCACTACTTTGTTATGTGCATTTGATGATGATTGCTTATCCATTTAAGTGTGTAAGGATTATGATGAGTTTGTGTTTTTAACCCCAATTTCTTAACCAATTATTCTGAGATTGGATTAGCTTGAGATCCACTGTATATTAATGTGTCTATCTTAGTATATCACATGATGGTCCTTATATGAAACAAGTTACTTTTACAATCAATGCCTTCACCAATTTTACCTGTCATACCAACCAATGAGATCTTTGATTCATCACTTGAATCCAATCCCAAGTCTTTGGGTCTTGTTGTCACTGCCACTGTTTTCATTCCCTTCTTTTCCTTGAACCACTTTGGCCTCTTCTCGGGATGCAACTGCCAACATCTGTCCTCATCATGTCCCTCTTTCTTGCAATGCTTGCAAGAGGGCTTCCATTCCTTCCTCGTCAATGCATTTGAATTCTTGCCATGCCATTTTGTCTTGTCCTCTTTCCTTGAAGACGATGATTCTCTTGACACACCTGCTTTCCCTACTTCAATATACGTTGCTTGAATAGAAACCTCATCAAGGTTAGTGGGTCCAAACATGAATACAGTGTTTCTAATATGCACAAGCAAACCTCCTATATACTTCATAAGGGTTTCCTCTGTATGTAAAGGGATATCTAACATCAATGCCATTTTTTGAAATCCATCAGTATACTCTTGTATTGTTTGTACTTTTCTTAGTTTTAAAGATTGCCATTCCATTAATGCTTTTTCTTTATAAACCAAAGGATAGAATTGTTTCCTAAGTGCAGAAATGAAGTTTTGACATGATGGAAATACATTACCCACTTGTTGCGTTCTGTTTTGAAACTTGCTTCGCCACCAGATGAGTGTCGAGCTGTAGATATACCATGTAAATCAACATTTAATTGTCAACTCGGGAAGGTAGACTTAGAGGAACTAGCACAGGAAATGCAGGGCTGAAGAGGGGGTTTAAAGAATGCCAAACTAATCTCTGAACTGCTAAAAGAAACTCACTGGAAGAAGCTACTCTACTCTACTCTACTCTGCACGCGTTTGCACTACTCTGTACTACTTGGTACTAACCGGTACTAACCGGTACTGTTATGTATATGCATGTAAAAGATAAACTGAAAACAGCTAAGTTCTTGCTACTTATCACTCCACACAACTCAGCAACCATCCTATGAAACTTTCTATTGCAATCAAAAGAAACTTCTCTATATCATGAGATATCCAGGCTAGTTCCTGAATGTTAAGCAATCTGAACTAAAAATGAAATCAATGGCTGAAAAAGGTAATGTCTAAACTGGAATCTTGAAATGTTAAACCTCTGTGCAATCAAATGGAATGCTACTTCTATGCTATTAAACCCATGAGAAGACTGGCAATGTAGATTGGGGTCGAATCTTTACTGAAAAGTAATGGATGAAATCTACTGTAAATACAATGTTATCAGCTCTATTTCCATCGAAGGGGGGCCTCCCTTCTCTGTCAACAGGTCGTTCCCTCAATCAACACATATTGGCAAATAAATAACTCACAGCTAAAATGGCAAGAACAGAAATCGGATTACCGGAACTCTCACTATTTTATTGAAAGATGAAAACAGTACAGTGCTTGAAGATTTCTATTCTTCTATTCTTCTACCCTATGCTCCGTCTATCCCCCCATTTCTCAAACATCATTTCTATCCCATTTCAGATCTCTCTACCTATTTCTCTACATCTTTTCCATCTTTTTTCGAGCATAGAAGCTCTCATATGACGTTTTCCAACCCTCTGGCAATGCCTCGCATCTCTTTACATACATTCTAGATCTCTGGCAATGTTACATAACGTTTCCAGCTCTCTCTGGCAATGTTACACCACGTTTCAGATCTCTGGCAATGTTACATAACGTTTCCAGCTTTCTCTGGCAATGTTACACCACGTTTCAGATCTCTGGCAATGTTACATAACGTTTCCAGCTCTCTCTGGAAATGTTACACCACGTTTCAGATCTTTGGCAAGGTTACATAACGTTTCTGAGCTCTGGCAGTTGTGGCTTTGCGCCCTAGAAGTTATAAAACGGTTTTAAGAATATCACCGGAGGATGAGACACGTTTTACACAGTCAATCATGCCACGATTTCCTTCCTTGCGTTATGCACGAATTTAAATGCTTGATGCCAGTTGTTTCAACGATTCAAACAAACGGTTCCCCCCAGGGGCAAGTTCCAGTGAATACAGAGCAGAGCAAGCTTTTGTCCAATGATTGAAACAGTTGTGCTCCAAGGCCCTTGACTTCAAAAGGATATGCTATCTATCCAATTTGCCAGCCCATCATACCATAAGCTTTAGAAAAGAGAATACATTGATAATGTGTGGAGCCTCTACACAAGTATGTTTCAACCCATCATAAAATAATCATAAGTATTATCCTCTATAAGCCAACACCCTGCATTCTTTCAAAGTTAATCTATTCTCCGCAGAAGAGGATTATTGTTGCATTTATAGTTGAATTCTTCGCTCATTTATGGATTTGGAAGCACTTCATGGTTTCTGTATGCAATGGAATATATATGTGTAACAGCACAGAAAGAATGCCATTTTCTAAACAAAAGACTTCAGGAGAGTAAACAATATCTTCAAGAACTAGCAAGAAAATGTTATAAATCCGGAGCCCAACAATGAGAGTTGTGCCTGCAAGCCTCAAAGATGCCAATTTGATTTGTGTGGCCTCATCCTTGATCTGTTTCACACTGTAGTAAACCTCCATCTGCCTAACCCAATTGTCAAGTCTCTTTGCATTAAATTCACCATCATATATGGGTAACTCAAATTTAACATCAAGTTTTAACAATGGCATTTCATTCTTATGCTTATGAACATGTTTCTTTGCATTAGATTTAGAACTTGAACTTGAAGAAGAATGAGAAGAAGGAGGTGATGATGGGGGTGAAGGAGGAATCTGAGGAGGATCCTCTTCCTCTTCACTTTTTCCCTTTGAAGATTCACCCAGATTTGGTCTTTTTCGTTCCAAATAATCCTCATACAAAACTTTCACCATCTCCGACATAGCAAGGAATGTTTTCCAAAACTCTTTCTCATCCTGAGAAAGCCCTTCTTCCGATCCCATTTTCTCACTGTGAGAAGCTCTCTTTCTCAATCCAATTAATGTATTCTATGCAACAAGATCGCCTTTACCATGTTGTAGCAATTCCCTACGATGTTGTAGCATCCTATGTTGCTGCAACACCCCCATGATGTTGCACCATCCCAATGATGTGACATTTTGTGACACCTAGATAGCACTGAACGAGAGTCTTGTGACGTGGCAATACATGTTGACATGGTGACACCTGTTGATGTGGAAATACTTGCTAACATGGTGACACATGCTGACATGGAAACACTTTCTAAAGTGACGATATCCCATATAAGGGACACCTCACCGTAACATTAGGTCATTAAAGCACCATTGTCCGATATGACCCAAAAACCAATGCAATGATCTATGATGTTAGGCCAACTAAGAAGGGATGAATGAGTCGGATCATCACATGAGGAAAGCACCAAAATGTATGTGCTTCCCCTATACATGTTGCATGTTGCTTAAATGACATAAGAAATGATGTGACTAACCTGACCCCCTTAGCCATTAGCCCCATTATCCATTATTTCCATTTATATCCCCCATTACCTATGCATCTGACCCGTCCACTCACCAACCACATGACAAAATAGAATGTATGATTTAACTACATCACCATTGCTATATCTATCTGACAACATTTCATTTTTTTCTATCACTTCAACCGACTCATTATTTTCGAAAGATAGTAAATTCATATTTTTTATTACCCCTCCCCAACCATAGTGTTGCAAGACCTCCTCTGTAACCTAAACAACAGAGCTACCATTCATGCTACCTAATTTAGCTAAGAAAACCATGGGTGTATCCATCATATTTGATGAGACAAAGGCATGACTACTAAGGGTTGACAAGGAAGTATGGAGAGTCTTACATGTTGTAGGATTAGTGGTGTACATTGAGATACTATAGGGGTTTGATGAGGAAGTCTCTTTGGAATTTTCACTTAGTCTACAGGAGAGTAGGGATCAGGTCCACAAATTACCAATAATCGTGAATGAAGGAGAAATATCCACAGTAACATGGATGCCAAAAGAGAGAGAATTATGGTTTTCCCAAAAATTGTCATTGCTTGACGTGAAGGAAAAATTCTTGGAAGAAGGGGAGGAATTAATGAGAAAATGGAATGGGTTTGATAGAAACTCCATGTCTCTACCCTGGGAAAAAGTTTCATATCATATCCAGAAATACTTCACCTATGAAGGGCACCACAGAGTCATCTTCTAGTATCACCTAAAGCTGTTGAACCATCTTTGACACCAAAGGTTAGTCAACGTCCCCTTCTTCCTTTGGAAAGTAATACAACAAATAGCCCATGGTGTTTGGAAGGCCAAGAGGCCATGAGATTTCCTCTCTCACCATGGGATCATTAATCTCCTTATAATACATGCACTCGACCAAGCAGGTCATGCATGGGGAGACATTGTGAGTCTTTCTTCACCAGTAGAAGAAACTGAAGGAGAAAGGAATGAAACATTTGTTGGGGCATAGGGGGATGGAACCATAGGGACATGAAAACCTACAGGGGAGAAAGAGACACATCAATACCAACCCATGAAGAAGAGAAAATCTAAAATAATTCCAGAAATACAAATTTCGAAGAAGAAAACGACACGGACCTTGTCCATAGCAAAAGACCTTGCTGAAACAAAAGAACCAACAAGGGAAGTGGAAATATAATAAGTAAACCCTACTGCAACACAAGAACCAACATGTGTAGGAGAAGTAAACCATGTTGCAACACAAGAAACAACAGGTGTAGAAGAAGAGGGCCATGATGCAACACAAGAACCAACATGTGTATAAGAAGAGGGCCCTGATGCAACACAAGAACCAATAGAAATAGAAGAAGAAAACCTTTTTGTAACACATGAACCTAGAGGTGTAGAACAAGAGGAACCTACTATAACAAAAAGAACCAACAAATGAAGAGGAAAACCCTTCTATAACATAAGAACCAACAAGTGAAGAGGAAAACCCTATTGTAACTAAAGAACTAGTAGGAATAATAGAAGAAAACCATGTTGCAACACAAGAACCAGTATGTGAGGGTGAAAAATATGTTGCAACACATGAGATAACAGAGGATACGAGAGGAAATCATTTTGAAACATTGAACGACACAAGAGATCACACTACACCCTCCAATAAGAGAATTCTCAAGCAGAGCAGGCAATAATTCATTCCAGGAAATGTCTTAAGACCATTACACTCTACCCTTGTGCAACATAATATTAATTTAAAATGAATAAACTAGAAACTTTGAAGGAAAGTGAAAAGGCTGAGGGCCAAGTTAGAAGGGTACCAAACAAGCCTTTATTTCCCCACCCAAGTGGTTGATTTCAGCCAACAAGTCTGTGATAAACTGGAGGACAATCTGCTAAATCAGCCCTCGAGGCAGAAAATGTTGGAAAAGCAGTGGCAACTCTAGAAAGGGTCCAAACTGAGGAAGTATTGACCCAAAACCAAGGAAACTAAACATAGGAGGTAATGCCTCCTGAGTAGATAAATGAGGTAACTCAAACTGAGGGGACTATGACTAAGGACCGAGGAGATCAAATAGAAGAGGTAATACCTCCTGAACAGATAAATAAGGAAATGCAAATAGAGGTACCATGTGTGAAGAATGTTGGAATTCAAACATACATTGATGGTGATTTATGGCTAAGGGCCACCTTGGACAAATGGAAAAGCATAATTGAATCTTATGAAAAAGGAACAATTCCTCTAGAATAATGTAGATAGGCCAGCTATAACCTAAGGCGAAGATGGGTTGAGCAATTGGAAATCCATCAATGCAAATGGGAACGATGGAAAAATGATGTAGATAGGGCCTCTGAGCTATAATCCCAAATAAAAGTTTCTAGGGAAGAAAAAGGGTTGATGAGCTCCCTTTTGAGATCCATCCTCATATGTAGAGAAGCCTCTCATGTCTATTCAGTATTTATGAATGAGAGACACTTCATGTTCCAATTTATAGCAGTGGCAGCACACAGGCCCTATAAAGTGACCTCTGCAAAAATCTTCTTGAAGGTATACTATGAAAGAACCAAAGAGGATAAGGGCCTATTGTGTGAACTCTACTAGTGTAACCTTCTCTTTATTTTGACCCAAAATGGAATCCAACTCCTTTTTTGGGAGATATACCATTGAGGGCCTTTACATCATTTGTGAGAAATCATGCCCAGTGGAATAATTCCCTATATGTTTCCCAATAGAATGGGAATTGCATCCTCTTGATAAGAAAAGAATTCCCTAAGCCTAAGACTATTCTTATCTCACACTATGCATGGGTTAAGTCTCAGACACATGCACCCTTCATGAATAGCAATAGAGAAGAAGCCATATGTGATTGCATCCAACACATTGAATCTTTGATGTGAGATGCCATACAGGGAAGCAGACAGATATGGGAACAAGCCACAATGGAGATGAAGCAATGTGATTCCTTCAATTGTCACAATTTTACAGTGGCATTGAAACGTGTAAGAATATACATTCACTACATGAAGACATGTAGAAACAAATGCATAGGGATAGAATTTTGTGACCCTTTGATTTGGTTACCCTCACATGAATACCAACGAGATTATGACCTGTGAAAAAAGGAGGAAGAAGGTTGTTGATAAATAAATATAGAGAATGGAGGGTAATAATCTGCATTTGACAAGGGACATTCATACTTCAGCCTCAACAGTATTCATTGAAGTGCCTCCCATGTAGATTCATACTGATCAACCTAGTTTCATGAGGACTTGCAACACTTTTGGTAAGGGGGATATTATGATTGCCTGAAACACCATTATTTTCACACCTTTACCTTTCCTTTTGTGCCACTTTCTCCCATCCTTCCAACCTAATTTTTAGTATAACAATATATTTTGCCTCAAGTATGTATCCTCACAACATATGCCATTCTAAGTGGTTTTTGCAATGTAATTAAGGGAAAGTTGACCTTTTATGCTCACTAATGGAAGAATGCCAACGACATTGTTCAGGAAAATATCACAGGTACTACAGAAAGAGTTGTTGCAACACCCCTCAAGTCGTTGTTGTGACACCATCGACCTTATCGGGTTGTTGCTGCAACATGTTTTCCAGTTGATGCAACATGATTTTCAGTTGTTGCAACATAATTTTCAGTTGTTGCAACACGATTCTCATTGGCTACAACAATAGTTAATTAAACACATGTAGAGAGTTGTCACAACACAGGTTAGTGCTAGTGTTGCAACACCCATTGTCAAAGATTCGTTGCCACAAGAAGATACGACCCCCATCCTAAAAATTATGATTATTATGAAGAGGTGGATGCTACATTCAATGATAAGTGCATAATTTGAGAAACTATGGATGGATAGATGGGTTGTTTTTGTGAACAGTTAGAAACACACACCCAGAGGTCAGTAATTGAGGACAATTGAAGCCACTGCTTCAACAAATCATTGTCAATTAATGAAGAATTTGGGTCACGTGAAAAAACACTTTACCTATATTAGTCGAGCTCTTGAAGCAAATTAAGAATAGTCTGAGGATCATAGATCCTCATGGTTTTCCTCAACTCTTTCTTTCTAAGAAAAGAGTGGTGTGATTTGTATAAAAACCCAACTTGATTTGAGTAAAGGGAAGAAAGGGATTGTAATCTGAATTCTTCTCTTCTGGTCATAAAATTATTTTTTTGGTTCCTCTACAATTATTTTGTGTTCATGAATATCTGAAGTTCGGTGTGTGATTGAAGGAATCTATTAGTGCCTGGGAGGTAGTTCCCCCTCCTTAGTTAGTTATTGTTGATCTAGATGGATCTCGGTGGCCATCCACCTTTTCCACTGAGTCACCATTTTGAGCCTGTGGTTTTGATAGACCATGATATTCACCCTTTTGATGGGGAATGGAATGTAATATCATATTCATTTGTTAATTATAGAAATCATGTAATGATTTCCTAGTGGTCTTATGTACATGCCTACATCATAGCGTTAATGCATTGGATCTCATTAGAACTATGCAGTTAAGCACGCTCAAGCTAGAGTAGTACTGGGATAGGTGACCGCCTATTGGTGTAGGACAATTTTGGGGAGAATCAAGGAATTTTTTAAGGAATCAATTCAGCATCGTGTTGAGCACTCAACACACCCTAAAAGCCTTAGCGAATTTTGTCACTTTTTGGGTACCACTTGTTTTCTTCACTTTCTGACTCGATTTCATTTTGGGAAATGGTTTATCTTTGTTTTGTTTTCATGTCTCTTACCACCTAGTCAGGATTGTTTGAACTTGTGAAACCTCATGTCTAAAAGACCTTAACAACAGAATTAAGAATCAACAGCTAAACATTGAACCTAACGTGCTCAGGTTTGGTGTCGGAAAGAGTTCAAATAATTAAAGGAACCACATGAAAACAAAAATCATCGAGCGTTGATCCGCATCAACATCGACGAAAGGAGGTTTTGGTTTGTGTAAGTTATTCACATAAAGTTTCGAGATATTGTCGATCTCCTTCGGCATCAAAAAAATACGAGAAAGACAGATGTTAACAAAGGATGTAAAGAAATCACCGATGGCCGAAGTGATTTATCAAAATCATGTAAATTCAGAAAGGTTACAACAATCATTTTGACCACAATAAAATTATCATCGATCATCGATCCCCATTGCGTTTTCAACCTCGGGACTTTTTGAGGGAGCCGATCCAAGAGAACTTGGGTAAGTTTATCATCAATCATCGATCCTTGATGCTTTTTGGCATCGATAAGATAGGATTGGGTTGTAGAAGGTATGGCCTAAAGAAGGTCCCGACTCTGATTAACACGAGCAGATGAAGTCACTAGTCTCGAATGCCACATGTATTTTACATGTAGGGGGGTCGTACAACCTAGTTTTATCCTGAGTTATTTTCAGATTCCTCGATTCCTAGTCACGCCCCTAGGAAGATTTTCCATGTCAACTCTATACGAAAATATTGATCGGTATCAAAGCTTTTGCAAGGAGATATCAACAAAAATGTTTGAGCACAATCCTGACCCCTGATCCACCAACTAGCCTAGAGAAATGATGGGACGTTTGTGGCATAAGATATGATCAAATTTGGAAATTTAATAGAACAGTTAATGTTCGATCTTGCATTAGTTTTTACCCCATGCGCCAATTAGACAACAACATTTTGAAATCACCGATAGACCAAATTACCACCCATTCCCATGTCATCAACCCACGATGAATTTAAGTTTAAAAATGTCTGAATATCTCATGGCAGATTTGATGAAATTTCACTTATAACCCGAATTGAATGGTTGATGCAACAAGGTAAGTTCATCCTTGTTTAAATCTCTAGAACAGTTTTGAACAAATTCATTCTCTGCGTAAGTTGAATTCCATAGCGTCGAAGGAGCAAAGTCAGTGTCTCGAGATTGTACTGACCCTTTGGATTATCAAAACCAAGTTTAACAAGCTTCAGAGGTATGTATCTAAGTCCATCAATTTGTTGGTTATAATTTATATATGTGCACCCAATTTTATTTTCACAATCCCTAAACTATGTTTTCACTGCAGGTAAGATGCCCCCGAGGAAGACAACCACTAGACGCTCATTGAGAGAACAAAAGTTGAAAGAAGTCGAGATAGGGGAAGGTTATTCTCCGAGGACCACGAGGTAGTTGGAGTACGCTCCTAGGACGGAGACTATCATCAAAACAACAACAAGGAAGGATTTTGTCCAACCTTCAGCCTTTAATGATACATAGGAAAGCAATAGATCTAAGGTAATTCTCCTGCAATGGGGGGATCTCTTTAATAGAATCAGCCAAGAATAATACCCAGATTATATCCCACACAACGACCCAGATGTGAGGGCGCTTGATGACCAGGTGTTCTCGAACATCTAACGGTTGTATTTACACATAGTTTCAAGCAAAACCCCCATTTTCCCTTGCATAGAGGTTCTGAAATGGCTCATCGACCATAGAGATGGGAAAAAATGCTTGATCAATGATGATAATGGAGGATGCATCAGATTTTTCCTCCTGACAACAGTCCAAAAATACTACAAGATCAGGGACCCAGAGGAGAGGCTCAAAATGGACTTTGTGGTGAAGTTATATGAATTCCATGAGACTATTCGGTTGATGGCCTCATGGTGGAGGGAGGACAAGAATTTCACTAATCGGAGCAATGGCTGGTATGGGAAAATCAACCTAAGGGAGTGTTGGGGCTCAGAAATGTCCTAATCTCATCCACCTTTCCCTTCACGATTCTTCACATTTCATCGCCCCATTAACCTTTCATGATATCATTTCCATAAATATACTTGGGTTTCACTTTATTGTTCTCCACTTTATTCATTTTAGTATTTAAAAGGAATTTGTGATTAAATGTTAGAAAATTGACATGTTTTCATATATATCTCAAATATGTGTGAGATTTGTAATGTGTAGGAATATGTGAAGGATTAATTCAAAGGACTTCTCGAATACTTCCTCCACCATTTCAAGATTTGAGGAGATAATTCAAGCCCATTCCAAGGAGAAGATCATGGATATTTGGTTGGAATATCTTATCCAAGATATATGAGAGATATGTGTGAGGATTTAAAGGGATTATATTTTGTAATAATGGGAAATAGGTTGAGAGAAAAGTGGATCTGTAATAATGACATGGCTATATTATCTTCAAGGCTCTCATGTATAATAGAGAGTGCTCTCTCTTCATGAGAATTCAATTAGGAGCAATTAGAATTCAATCATTTGTAAGTAGAGAATTAGAGTAGTCATTAATGGTAGTCATTAGGATTCGAAAGAGAAAGGGATTCTTAGCTTTGATTTATGGTTTTGGTTTTCATGCTTTTATTATTTTGTTATGAAGATTGATTTGGTTATTGTAATAGAAGATTGCTTCATTGGCATGAGCTCACATATGTTGTTTTGTTATTTAACTCTTCACATGTTGTACTTGTTTTTCCTTCATGTAGTTCTCCATTTCTAGATTAATTCCTTCACACAAGTTCTCATTCCTAGATTAATTTCATTTACACAACTAGATTAATTCAATTCCAAGTTGTGTGTTAGATTAATGATTATATTTCAGTCGTATGTTAGATTAATGATTCAATTTCAGTTGTAGCTTAAACATTAGATTAGACTAGTTCGGATTCAATCTTGCATATACTTTGCATGTGCTTCGTCAGTTTACGAACCCTGGGTTGACAAATTAGATAGTTGGGTAAATACTACAATGCAATTAATTCAACATTAGTTTGGCCCAATGTAACGACTGTTGTTCCTTTTGTTCCGATTACTGTTCCTTTTGCAGGTCATGCTATTCCTTTGAATAGAACAACTATCATTCCCTTTACGATTGTTGTTCCTTTACGATTGTTGTTCCTTTACAGGTGTTGCATCTCTGGAGGCTGGGTATTGAAAACGGAAGGTAAGAACCTACGTAGGCGACAAGTAAAACGCTTGTGCCAGCGCCTACCTTTGGTTAATGCATAGTGGTTGTTTTTAGTACATCTTTAGATCCCAACATTTTGGCGCCATTGTCGGGGAAGCATGATGGATTGGAGTTTAGATTTCTTTTTCATGCAACTGTGATTAGACATACTCCTAACTCTGAGGTGACATATGGGTAAGGACATGTAGCATAGTGTAAATTTCAATTCCTGCAAGTGTGGTAGTTTAAATTTATTTTTCATGCAAGTGTGATTAGACATGCTCCTAACTCTGAGGTGACATATGGGTAAGGACAGTAGGGTAGTGTAAATTTCAATTCCTACAAGTGTGGTAGTTTAAATTTCTTTTTCATGCAAGTGTGATTAGACATGCTCCTAACTCTGAGGTGACATATGGGTAAGGACATGTAGGGTAGTGTAAATTTAAATTCCTGCAAGTTAGTGTAAATTTCAATTCCTGCAAGCGTGATCTACATGTGTTGGTTATAAGGGTCATAAATCTGCTTCAGTGTAAATTCCTCACTGTCCCTACCAACCATCAAGAATGTTTTAATTTCCGCAACTGTGAAGAGTAATTATTTTCCATTTCAGTAAGAGTGATTTTATTCAAGTTTTTTTTCATTTCGGTGTTGGGTGCTATAAGAATCCTTTTTTTTTAACATGATTTAACAATGAATTTAATCTTGGAACAACTCACTCAGATCCTAGAAAAATTCGGGGTCCCTTCTTCTCTGAAAGAAGGGATCTTGACAGCAGTCGAAAGCTTATTCACTCCTCCCGAGGTGAACGAAGAATCAACATACGAAGGATCTTGCACATTTAATGAAGAACCATTAGGCGCGCAAGAGGTCGAGGAGGATAGAGAGGAGTTGCAACATGGTCTGAGTAAGACAAATTACGCCTACGAAAACATGATCGAACATTGGTTTCAAGCAAGTACTAGGTTAGATTCATTTAGTTTATCTTTTTCTTTTTTTAATTTACCATTTCAATCGCTAATTTCACACATTTATACATATTCCCGACTGTCAATTACTAAACTGAAAGATAACATTTTTTTATTATTGTTGCTTGCATGGCTACATTGGTTGTTTGATTACACATAACTAATTTCTCGTTTCTAATTAGCATAGTGTAGGTAGGGTTTTATTTTCAAGTTTTTTATTTTTGCTAAATTAAGTATGCTCTCCTCTGTGCTTCTTGCGATCATGAGGATCAGAAAGTAGGATGACTAAATTGATTTCAGTAATAATTTTAATTCTTGATGATGAAAAAATTGCCTAATATATTTTTCGTCTACAATTTTCAGTAAGTTTGTTCCATTTGCTCACAATATTTTTTTAATAAGTTTTGCATTGAATTTTTAAAAGTTCTTTATTTTCTGAAAACATAAAAAGAAAAAAATATAATAAATTTGTGCCTCTATCCTTCGATCGGCAAACAAAACGATAAAACAAAAATTATAAAGAATAAAAACACAAATTATAAAGAAAAATGTAGAAATTAAACTGAAGATATCTCACAAACCGGGATCTGGGTTCTTGTGATTTTTGGACTAGAAGTGCAGGATGTTATGATAAAAAAACCCAGTAAATTTAAGCCCAATATAATGCACAAGTTTCGAGAAAATCAAGATAGTCACCTTTAGCCATTTTTCATTTTTCTCGAAATCCGTGATGTGGGTATGGCTGATTTTTGGCGTGTAAAAGAATTTGGACTATAGGAACCTACCTGTAAAATTTCAGCTAATCCAAATTCGCCATTTGTGAGACAATCGCATTTGAATCCCTGCAAATACACCCCTATAGCAACCTGCAAACAAAACAATATATCATAAATTCTAAATGCAAAGAACAAGGGCAGTTCTAAAGTTCTATTTTTTTGACCAGCATGTCCTCATTAGGGTATCAAAGATGAAGGCAGTCAATCAATAACTTGGTTTCAGCTAGCCTTCACTAGCACGGGACTCTAATTTATTTGATCAGAATGAAATTGTTTATTTGTGCATGAACATATGCTTGTATATTACTCGCATGCAATAATTAAAACAAAGAGAACAATGTTGAAGGAGATATGCAACGTTCACCCAGCTGAATGAATCCACACCTGGAGTTGGAGTTGTTGCTTAAACTTGGTTGAATACAATTGCACGTGATTGGTACGTAGATCGAATGGAATATTTGGACGAGATGAAGGTGCACACTCCAACAACCTTGCTGGAATAACTGATTAAAAGAAATGAGCAGGTAAATTCATGTTGAGAGGGATCGACCAGGTAAGCAGATCCATTTTTTTCTCAGCATGTCCCCTGAAATCCATTTTTAGATTCATATTCGACCAAACAAAGAATTTTGGCCAGAGGTTTCCAGATTAAATCCCATTTTCGTTGATTTCGTATTAATTTGATTTGCAACATATTCTTGCCAATCTATATTTAATCAAACGCGATCCTTTGAAGGAGATAAAACTATTATTTTAACTGTCCCATATATATTTGTTTTTATTCAAGCGGCTCGCATTTTTATATCTGGATTTTGAAGAAGAGATAATTATAGTTGGTTGTGTGATACTAGCATTTATCTCACAGTTTTGTTGTTGGCAATCAATGAAGATTTTTTCGTGATATTATTTCTAAACCGTCACGCTATATCAGGGCGGCAGTTCTAACCATGTCCAACAGGTCGTTTTCTTATATGCCAATGTTCTTTCTACTGGGCTACCTTGAGGATGGCAGGGTGGAGCGACGACTGTTTGTGTTTGGATTCTTGGGCAATTGGTTTTGATTGCCAACATTGGAGATGCAAAGGTTGTCTTTGCAAGGTCAACTACTAATAATGATCAGAAGAGTTCAGAAAATTCCAATTGCACTTGGAAAGTTATTGTTGTAACCAGGGAATGCAGCACTTGATCCATTATGGAAAGGATTGAGTAGTTGTATAAGTGAAATAGAACTGGGATTGGGAAATATTTATGATTTCTCTACTGCGTCAAGCAAGAATGTTGCAGCAACATCCATGGCACCACCTCTTCCTCTTGGTACCGAAAGGGTTTTGTCATTTATAGAGGCATTTTTTGTTTTATGTGAGAAGTTGCAGCTAGGACCCACTATTGTGCAACATGATCTTGATGATTCTAGTGTGAGTGGTGCTACACAATATAGAAGAGCAGAGGTAGGTATGACATTTGTAAAGTTTGTTTAAAAGCATCGACGGCTTCTGAATGCTTTTGTGCAGCAGAATATAGGGTTATTAGAGAAGTCTCTTTCTCTTATGCACAAGACACCTCGTTTAATTGACTTTGACCACAAACAATCATTTTTTCTCTCTCGGATTAGACAACAGAATGAACAACACAACTATAATCCACTCCATATTTGTGTTCGCCAAACATATCTCTTAGAAGATTCTTAAATCAATTACGAATGCACTGGGTAGATGACTTTAAAGGGCACTTGATTGTGCAGTCTCAAAGAGAGGAGGGCATTGATACTGGTGCTTTAACAAGAGAATGGTACACACTATTGTCTAGGGTGATATTTGACAAAGGAGCATTGCTATTCACAACTGTTGGGAATCAGTCAACGTAAAGAAATTTATCATCAAGAGCATGTCAGGATATAAAGCTGATACAAACTTCATGCCTTCGGTTATGTGCATTGCAGTGTGTGAGCTGGTTGGAGGAAAGGAAAATTTCTCCATGCCTGTTGACTGTGCCATCGCAATGGTTGAAACAATCCGTGTAATAAATCGCGAGTTGTCGTGCTTGAAGAAAATGCTAATGATCCTACCGACATGAATGCTAATTGTTGGGAAGCCATGGTTATTCTGGCGGGTGGTGCTCTAATCGCACGTGAATTCAACCATATTACTACGGATGTAGATTTCGCCACATCCTTGAAGGTGGAATGGAAGAGGATTGTGAGGGATGTTGGCAAGTTGGGTAGAGCAGTGGGCTCTCTGGCAACTTCAATAGGAGACAAGATTGGTCAAATGGAGTATTCATGGTGGCTTGTTGGCGTAGGTATTCTTTTATTTGTTTTTTTTAATTATTTGTTTGAATTTTCTTTTATTTGTTTTAAATTATTTGTTTTCTTTTGTTTGTTTGATTTAAATTATAAAACGATTAAAACAAAACAAAAAAATTGTTTGATTGATTATAAAACAATTATAATAACAAAAAAAATAAAATTTTTGAAAAATACATGCCTTATTGACTGCTTGAAGGAGCTGATTCTCGTCTTACACATCATGTTGTTTGCAGTTACACATAAACAGTTTCATAAACCCATTTTCATCATGACTGTCTTCCTCCATTTCTCCTTCAAAGCAGACTGTTCATCCCTTTGTTGAAGCCCATCTTCCATTGAGTTATCCTTCATTACTTCGCACATGCCTATCTTTCTGAGTCACATACATCTCTTTATCTTTTTCAGTTCAGTATTCCTTGTCAATAAAACTATCCAACTCCCTTTCCATGACTACATTGCCTTGCCATACACACTGTTACACTGAGATCTTTTCATTTATAGTCCTACCACTCTTTTTATCAGAACTCGTGTTGACTGATGTGGGATTCCTTAAGGCCCACCTTTCAACAAGTCTTGCCCCATCAACTTCAACACCTTATCTAGGATATAGACTAGAGTCCATTTTGAGTACCTGGAGGCTTGCATGCCTTAATGGCAAGTTCTCTCTCTGACAGTCATGGGAATACATCAATGTTTCTTGATCGTCAGATCTTGCAAGTGGCTCGACATCAGCTCATTCATTCGCACTTTGCAAGATGTACTCGGGTACCTTGGCACTCATTAACATCAATGGTGATTTTTCCTTGCATTGGTTAACGACATTCATCAATGGTCGGTAATCCAATGACTTCTTTTCATGCTTGACATTGATACATTTATTCGCATGATTATAATTGTCCCACCAGGTTTAGCAACGGGTGAAGACTATACACTTTTCATGACTCTATCAGTAGTACAACAGCATGACTTCAGCCATACGAGAGTACCACAATTCCACTTTCATACTTTCTCTTTTCCATGATTCATTCAACAACAATACAGATTCCTCAACTTCGCATTCTATGATCCAGCCGACAACAGTTGTCACTACAATAGCAGTCACTTTTCACATGATCCTGTAGCAGTGACATCTTCCATGCTCTAGCAGCCACATTAGCCATATTTCTATTGCATAGTTCATCAAAATTTTCGGTAAGTGGAGGTATGTTATTTTCTAAACTTTAATCATGTAATTCCTCAACTGCTAGAAATGAATAATTTGGAAAATTCCTTCACCAAGTTCCCTTTCCTTTTCACTTCTATGACTTATGCCACGTTGCATGAGGACATGCAACCAGTTCAGTTGGGGGGTAGGGGACATTATTTACTATCATCACTCCACTTTTCCACCATCATTATTCCATTTTTTTCGTCTCATTTACCATTTATGAACATTTCTTTTCCAACTATACTATGTTGCACTTTGCTTTATAAGCATTGATATACATATTGGCATGATTCACAAATATACAAAAAAAGGGCTTTCTTATACGCAGTGATGTTTCCTTATGCACACTTATAGCATATATTTTTCAGTAAGACTATGGGCAAATTATTATCATAACAGCAAGAGAACAAATAAACAAAATGAATGTTGTTAACACAAGAACCAACATTCTTTATATTCATGGTTGTCACACAAAAACCAACCATAATAAAATTCCAGTTGTTACTCATGTAAATCCCATCCTGGAAACATTCATTATAATCACTCAAAGCCAACATCCAAATGTCAAAATTTCTTCAAAAGATCCATGCATGGTTGCATGAGGACATGCAACAAGTTAAGTTGAGGGGTATGTTGGGGCTCAGAAATGTCCTATTCTCACCCACATTTCCCTTCATCATTATTCACATTTCATCACCCCATTAACCTTTCATGATATCATTTCCATAAATATACTTGCGTTTCACTTTATTGTTCTCCACTTTATTCATTTTAGTATTTAAAACGAATCTATGATTAAATGTTAGAAAATTGACATGTTTTCATATATATATCAAATATGTGTGAGCTTTGTAATGTGTAGGAATATGTGAAGGATTAATTCAAAGGACTTCTAAAATACTTCCTCCACCATTTCAAGATTTGAGGAGATAATTCAAGCCCATTCCAAGGAGAAGATCATGAATATTTGGTTGGAATATCTTATCCAAGATATATGAGAGATATGTGTGAGGATTTAAAGGGATTATATTTTGTAATAATGGGAAATAGGTTGAGAGAAAAGTGGATCTGTAATAATGAGATGGTTATCTTATCTTCAAGGCTCT
>ML784491.1:139049-159919 GCA_009831015.1 Picea engelmannii
ATTAGAGTAGTCATTAATGGTAGTCATTAGGATTCTAAAGAGAAAGGGATTCTTAGCTTTGATTCATGGTTTTGGTTTTCATGCTTTTATTATTTTGTTATGAAGATTGATTTGGTTATTGTAATAGAAGATTGCTTCATTGGTGTGAGCTCACATATGTTGTTTTGTTATTTAACTCTTCACATGTTGTACTTGCTTTTCCTTCATTTAGTTCTCCATTTCTAGATTAATTCCTTCACACAATTTCTCATTCCTAGATTAATTTCAATTACACAACTAGATTAATTCAATTCCAAGTCGTGTGTTAGATTAATGATTCTATTTCAGTCGTGTGTTAGATTAATGATTCAATTTCAGTTGTAGCTTAAACATTATATTAGATTAGTCCTGCTTCAATCTTGCATATACTTTGTGTGTGCTTTGTCAGTTTACGAACCCCAGGTTGACAAATTAAATAGTTGGGTAAATACTATAATGCAATTAATTCAACATTAGTTCGGCCCAATGTAACGACTATTGTTCCTTTTGTTCTGATTATTGTTCCTTTTGCAGGTCGTGTTGTTCCTTTGAATAGAATAATTGTCATTCCCTTTGCGATTGTTGTTCCTTTACAGGTGTTGCATCTTTGGAGGCTGGGTATTGAAAATAGAAGGTAAGAACCTACGTAGGTGACAAGTAAAATGCATGTGCCAGTGCCTACCTTTGGTTGATGCATAGAAGTTGTTTTTAGGACATCTTTAGATCCCAACAGGGAGTCATACATTTATTGGATGGCTCTCATCTGCCGGTTATATGGAGAAAAGGATTGATTCAAGTTTTCAGAAGCATGGATGCCTTTGGTGTACACAATGGCGATTGGCGGGAGTAGCTTCAACTGGGGAATGATAATCTCAAAACAATTAAGAATCTATGTACAATAGGATTAGACGCTAGAGGAAGGGGAGGCACCCACTTTCTACATGGCCTCGTACCTACTCGATGTGATGTGTGCAAGGAACTTCTTCGCCAGCATGAATCTAATATGGCATGTTGCGGAGCTCCGGATCCACATCTACTTTAGCATACTATGGGAGACATGTACAAAAATTCTTACGCACTCATCTGTGATGAATTCATCGCCCACATTCATTTTATCATTTTTAAGAAGGAATGCCCAAGACTATCTGCAGTAGCCAAGAAAGTAATAGAAAAGGTAGGCCATTGGTGTTTAGACAAACACTCAACCTACATCAGGGTGTTCGGGGCCACTGGAGCACCACATCTCTTAGCTGCTCATGTCCCAAACTGGCTCGTTGTGGGAGAAATATATTATCAAACCATCCTGCAAGGCTATAATGCCACATTGGTCAAAGATAAGACACGAACTTTCATACCCTACGGTTTTCATATAAGGTTTTACCTGGTGAAATATATTGTTCAATCCAAACTAGAAGGGTTGAGCTAGCTTGAATTCAGTTTCTCGATAGGCCAATTCTGCAAACACGACCCTAAAGGCCTAGTCCTCCAACATGCTTCGCAGGTATCGTCATGTTGGTCATATGCTCATGATAAGTTTGAGGACGATATTTTCAAAGAGTGCACCCAAGACTGGGATGAGGTGGTGTAGAGGATGGCCAACCCAAACATGACCAGGTTCAAGGCCATGAGCGTGGATGAACAAGTGGAAACGATAGAGCATCCATCTCAAGACACCCTCAGGGCTAGGGAATAAATTAGAGTGGCAGAGACAACAAAGGAACAAAGAAGGGGATTACAATTGATACAAGGAGTGCAAAGGATCATTGATCATCATGGCCCATACCCGTAGCCAAGACTTGGAAGCTTTTCAATACCTTGCAATCTAATTTCACAGAGACCCAACAAGAAGTGAGACAACTCAGTGCCAATATTGACACCATCAATCAAAACATGCATTCCTCCATCACTGCACCAATCGTTGAACTCAAAGAAGACCTCAGAAAAGACATGACTACCCATATTGAATCTATCGTTTCGATGATCTGCACCAAGCTGCATATCCCTACAGATCCCCCTTTATTTGATCCACCTTTGCATACCAAAGATGAAACTTCCTCCCATTCCCATAATTTTCAGCTCCATCACTTTCAGCATGACCTACGCCTTCCGTGGGTGGATGTGACCAAATTTGATGGCTCGGATCCCACTGGTTGGGTCACTCAAATGGAACATCATTTCTCTTTGTATGGCATTACAGATGACTTGGACAAATTCTAGTATGGTGTTCTCCATTTAGATCAAGAACGTTGGCAATGGTGGTAATGGAGAAAAATTGTCCCTCAAGGCTATATTGCTTGGACACACTTTGTGGCAGAGCTTTATGAATTCTTTGACACTGACACCAACCATTTAGGCCATTGGACAAAGTTGAAACAATATGGCACAGTGGAATACTTTATAGCTGCTTTTGATCGACTGGATTTTTGTACAGAGGGCATGTCTGATGCTTTTTTCTGAGAATGTTTTATCAGTGGCCTCAAGGATGAGATTCATTCCCATGTCCTCCTGTCTCAGCCTCAGAGTTGGGTGGAGTGTTGGTTGTGGAGCCTGATTATCTTCCTGATTCAAAGGTCTTTTACTTTCAGCCATGTTTATACCCCATGAAGTATTTACACCCCATAAGTATGTACACTCTTCCATGCGGGGGAGTGCAGAGGGGAGGTACCCCCTCTGAGGGGTCCGAGGGGGATATCCCATTGGCTGGGGGGTCTGGGGGCAAGTGGGCCCCCAGTGGGGGTTCAGGGGCGAAGCCCCCGAAGGAAAAAAAATTCCTTGTAAATGTATATTGTAATTTCATTGTAAATCTGGACCATTCATTATAAGGTCGCAGATCTAACGATAGAGATTATGTTAGGGTTTTTTTCCCTAGAAGGAAACTCTCTTTTATGAGTTAAATGTATTGCAGCTATGATTGATGGAAAATATTGTATTTTGAGACAAGAGACTGTGAGAGAAAGAAGAGGAAGTTACAGTGGGTTTGTTTTAGGTTGTCTCCCTTCATATGTTGGATAATAATAAAGGAAGGAGATGGAAATTTCTCTGGTGGACGTAACCCACACTGGGTGAACCCCATAAATTTGTGTCTCTATTGTATTATGTATCATCTATGTTTTGTTTCTGCATTTGTTTTATTTTATTACTCCACGGTCCTGTTTTTCTAAAAATTGGTATCAGAGCGAAAGGTAACTCGCAGGAAAAGAGGGTTCTTGGTTCGAGTGGTAGCAATGTCGAAAGATGGAAATATTAGGGTCGAGAAATTTAATGGCCAAAACTACTAGTTATGAAAGATGTATATGGAGGACTATTTATATCAAAATGATCTATTCCTACCATTGGGTGGAATAGAAAAGAAGCCGGCGGCAACGAAGGATGAAGAATGGGAGATTCTTGATAGAAAGGCTCTAGGAATGATACGGCTAAGCTTGGTAGCATCGGTGGCTTTCAATATTTCCAAAGAAAAGACAACGAAGGGTGTGATGGATGCATTGGCCAAATTGTATGAAAAACCCTCGGCGTCCAATAAGGTATTCTAATGAAGAGATTATTTAATATGAAGATGTTGAAAGGTGGGTCTATTGTAGATCATTTAAATGATTTTAATACGGTTACTAATCAACTAAGTTATGTAAAAGTGGACTTTGATGATGAGGTCAGGGCTCTTCTAATCTTGTGCTCATTGCCAGAAAGCTGGAATGGCTTGGTCATGGATGTAAGTAACTATGTCTCTGGTTCAAACACTTTAAAATTTGATGATGTTATTGGTGTTATCCTTAGTGAGGAAATGCGATGAAAAAGAACATGTGAGACATCACGAAATGCGTTGAACATGGAGAACAGGGGAAGACAAAAGGATAGAGGGAAGGGTTTTGGGAACCATGGGAAGTCTAGGAAGAGCAGATCCAATTCCAGACTTGGAAATATAGAGTGATGGAATTGTGGGAAGAAAGGACATCTGAAGAAAGACTGCAAAGCTCCAAAGAAACAAAGAGATGGATAGCAGGAGAGAAATCAAGAATCAAATGTAACAGGTGATGTGTTACAAGATGATTTGATTCTTTCTGTAGATAATATTTCTGAGTCTTGGGTAGTAGATTTAGGGGGTTCATTTCATGCCAAAACCCATAGGAAACATTTTCTATATTATGTTCAAGGTGATTTTGGACAGGTTCATTTGGGTGATGATGCACCATGCAAAATTGTTGGAATGGGAAAGGTAAAAATAAAGCAACGCAATGGAAACCAATGGTTGTTGAAAGAGGTAAGACATGTTCCAAATTTAAGGAAAAACCTAATTTCAATAGGGAAGTTGGAAAGTGAAGGTTGTATATCCATATTTACAGATAAGACGTGGAAGGTCATCAAAGGATCATTGGTGATAGCGAAAGGAGAGAAGGTAGATACATTGTATTTATGTACTAGTAATACTAACTCTTCTATCTCTTTAGCTTCTACAGGAGTGGATACAACACTGTGGAATCATAGGCTTGGACACATGAGTGAGAAGGGGATGCAGATACTTCACAAAATAAATTTGTTGCCATATCTTAAACAAATTGATTTGGACTTCTATGAGCATTGTGTTTATGGAAAACTTAAGAGAGTCAGATTTCTCAGAGTCAGAAAAGAAAAGAAGAGTGAAAGGTTAGAGCGTGTGCATACAGATGTATGGGGACCAGATCAGGTATCATCTTTTGGTGGCTCTCATTATTATATTACTTTTATTGATGATGCAACTAGAAAAACTTGGGTTTATTGCATTCAACAAAAAACTGATGTTTTTGATACTTTTAAGAAACGGAAAGCTTTGGTTGAGAATGAGACAGGAAAAGAGTTGAAGTGTCTCAGATCATATAATGGAGGTGAATATTGTAGCAAGGAGTTTGATGATTACTATTCATACCATCGGATTCATAGAGAGAAGACAGTTCCAAGAACACCACAAGAAAATGGTGTGTCAAAAAGGATGAACAGGACAATCATGGAGTGTGCAAGGAGTATGAGATTGCATGTTGGTTTGTCCTTACAGTTTTGGGAAGATGTTGTAGATAATGTTGTTTACTTAATAAACAGAGGACCTTCAAGCTCTTTGGATGGTATAATTCCATAGGAGGAATGGACAAGAAAAAAGGTAAACTATTATTTTTTGAAAACTTTTGGTTGTGAAGAATTTGTCCATATTGATAAAGAAAATAGAACAAAGCTTGAGGCAAAATCCAAGAAGTGTACCTTTATTGGATATGGTGTTAATGATTTTGGTTCTCACTTATGGGATTATGAAAATAACAAAATCATTAGGAGTAGAGATGTCATATTCAATGAGAAGGTCATGTACAAAGATCAGTTGCAGGGAAAGAAATAGGAAAAAGAAAAACAAGAATACATAGTGCTTGATGAGATCACTGAAAAAGAAATTCCAAAGGAACCAGAAAATCAAAATGTACAACAATAGGAGAAGCAGGTACCTCAAACACATGCAAGTGTTGTTAGAAAATCTACCAGGTTAAGTATACCCCCCGAACGATACTCTCATTCATTGTATTATTTATTGTTGACTAATTCTGGTGAACCAGAATGTTATGAAGAGGCAATGCAGGTAGACACCAAAAGGAAGTGGGAGCAAGGAATAAAGAGGAAATGGATTCCTTGGTAAATAATCATACTTGGGACTTGGTTCAGTTGCCTGTAGGAAAAAGAGCATTGCAAAATAAATGGGTTTACAAGTTGAAGGAAGAAGATGGAGGAGAAAAGCGGTACAAGGCTAGAATTGTTGTAAAGGGGTTTGCACAAAAGAAAGGTATAGATTTTGATGAAATATTTTCTCTTGTTGTTAAAATGACTTCAATTAGAACTATTTTAAGTCTTGTGGTAGTAGAAGATTTTCATCTTGAACAGTTAGATGTAAAAACATCTTTTCTCCATGGGGATTTGGAGAAGGAGATTTATATGCAGCATCCACAGGGGTATGAGGTCAAAGGGAAGAAGAATTTGGTATGCAGGTTGAAGAAGAGCTTATATGGCCTAAAGAAAGCTCCAAGGTAGTGGTATCTGAAGTTTGACAGGTTTATGACAGAATAGGGTTATATTAGATGTCATTCTGATCACTGTGTTTATTTTAAAAAGCTAGAAATGGAAGCTTTATTATATTGCTATTGTATGTAGATGACATGCTTGTTGCAGGGTCTAATATGAAAGATATAAAAGTGCTCAAAAAGAAATAAGCCAATTCATTTGAGATGAAGGATTTGGGTGCTACAAAGAAAATCCTTGGTATGAGAATAACAAGAGACAGGAAAAATCGCAAACTGACATTGTCTCAGGGTGAGTACATAGAGAAGGTGTTGGAGAGGTTTATAATGCAGAATGCAAAACCAGTTAGTACACCTTTGGCCATCCATTTCAAATTAACTAAGGAAATGTGTCCCAAGACATAAGAGGAGATAGAATACATTTCCAGGGTCCCAAATTCATCAGCAGATGGCAGCTTGATGTATGCAATGGTTTGCACAATACCAGATATTGCACATGTAGTGGGAGTTGTGAGTAGATATATGAACAATCTAGGTAAATAACATTGGGAGGTAGTAAAGTGGATTCTCATATACTTGAGAGGTACTGCTAATCATGCATTATGTTTTGTAGGTTCAGAAACTGTTCTACAAGGATATGTTGATTCAAATATGGCAGGGGATAAAGATAGCAGAAGGATTACCACGGGGTATGTGTTTACTATAGGTGGAACAACAGTAAGTTGGATTTCAGAGCTGCAAAAGGTTGTTGCACTTTCAACAACAAAGGCAGAGTATGTTGCTACTACAGAGGCTAGTAAGGAGATGATTTGGTTACAGAGGTTTATGGAGGAATTGGGAAAGAAGCAAGAGAATAGCAGGTTGTACTGTGACAGTGAGAGTTCCATTCATATTGCAATGAATTCAGCCTTCCATTCGAAGACTAAGAATATATAGTTGAGGTACCACTTCATACGATCCACCTTGGAAGATGGACATTTGAAGTTTGAAAAGATACACACTAGCCAGAATCCTACAAACATGTTAACAAAGGGAGTAACCAGGGAGAAACTGAGTTCCTTCTCAGTTTCAGTTGGTCTTCAAGAATGAATATGAAGATGAGAAATTTGCCAGGTCCAAGAAGGTTCAAAGTCCAGCATATACAATAGCAGTGGAGTTGTTGATATCAGTCTCCAAGTGGGAGATTGTTGGTTGTGGAGCCTGATTATCTTCCTGATTAAGAGGTATTTTACTTTTAGCCGTGTTTATACCCCATGAAGTATTTACACCCCAAAAGTATGTACACTCTTCCATGCGAGGTCTGGGGGGCTATCCCCCTGGCTGGGGGGTATAGGGGCAAGCGGGCCCCCAAAGGAAAAATTGCCTTGTAAATGTATATTGTAATTTCATTGTAAATCTGGACCGTTCATTATAAGGTTGCAGATCTAACGATAGAGATTATGTTAGGGTTTTTTTCCCTAGAAGGCAACTCTCTTTTATGAGGTAAATGTATTGTGGCTATGATTGATGGAAAATATTGTATTCTGAGATAGGAGACTATGAGAGAAATAAGAGGAAGTTACAGTGGGTTTGTTGTAGGTTGTATCCCTTCCTATGCTGGATAATAATAAAGGAAGGACCTGACAATTTCTTTGGTGGACGTAGCCCACAGTGGGTGAACCACGTAAATTTGTGTCTCTATTGTATTGTGTATCTTCTATGTTTTGTTTCCACATTTGTTTTATTTTATTTCTCCACGGTCTTGTTTTTCTAACATGGAGGATACTAAAAGAGTTAAGGAATCACAACAAGTTGTCTCTTCTCAAAACCAAAAACCCTCCTTTATTCCTCACACTAAACCAATAAATCCCACTCCTCCTCATGCTCCACTAAAGATCCAAAAATTGACTAGGGATGAAATGGTTGAACGTCAAATCAAAGGCCTTTGTTATAATTGTGAAGACAAATATTTTCCGAGCCACAAGTGTAAGGAACAAAAGATTTTTATGGCCATCTCAGAGGATGTTTTGGAAGAGGATGTTGAAACTCCCCTTTTGTCTGAGTCACTTGAACCCACTGACATAACCCCTCCCTCAGACCCTCCCAAAGTAGAACCAGTCATTTCCCTAAATGCTCTCACTGGCCTCTCTGCTCCCCAAACCCTAAAGCTAATTGGTTACATCAAGCATAGGAAGGTCATCATTCTTGTTGAGAGTGGAAGCACCCATAATTTTATTCATTGCCGCATTGCACAAGAAACTCATTGTTATATCCATGTAGTCAATAATTTCCAAATCATGATTGCCAATGGTGGCTCCATGAAATGTGGATGGAATTTTGAAAATATGTGTCTTCAAATTGGTGACTACCACCTGAAATATTATATGTTTTCTATCGACATGGGAGGTTGTGACATTCTGTTGGGTGCAGTCTGTCTAAGGACTTTGGGTCCCAGTCTCATGGATTTTAAGGAATTAACCATGCAATTTGACCAAGAGGGTCAAAAATATAAATTCTAAGGCATCATCGTCGATTCACCTGAGATCATTAGTTCCCATCTTATGGAAAAGATGCTCAAAAAAGGTCACTCTGGCGTTATTTCCCAACACCATGCCATACAAGAAACTAAGACACCCTCTGTGCCGCAAGACCTCCAATCCATCCTCTCTAAACATCAAGTGGTCTTTTCCACTCCCCAGGGAATCCATCCTTCCCGTGGTGTTCATAATCATTCCATTCCCCTTGCACCAGGAAGCCTTCCTCCCAATATTCGTCCCTATCGTCACCCCTTTTCCCAAAAAACTGAAATTGAGAAAATGGTTTAAGAACTACTTAATGCAGGCGTTATCCGCCCTAGTACGAGCCCCTACTCTTCTCCTCTAGTCATGGTCCTGAAGCAAGAAGGTTCTTGGCGAATGTGTCCTGACTTTCACGCCCTCAACAAACTTGCCATTAAAGACAAATTTCCCATTCTTGTCATTGATGACCTCTTGGATGAATTGAGTGGCCCCCAGTTCTTTACTAAACTTGATCTTCATTCTAGATACCACCAGATCCATATGAAAGAGGCAGACATTCCTAAGACTACCTTTAGAACTCATGAGGGCCACTATGAGTTTTTGGTCGTGCCCTTTGGCTTGTGTAATGCCCCCTCCACCTTCCAAAGCCTCATGAATCATTTCTTTCATCCTTTTCTCCGTCATTTTGTCTTAGTTTTATTTAATGATATCCTCATTTATAGAAAAACCTAGACAAACCATATTTCTCATGTGGACCGAGTTCTCCATCTACTCTCTCAGCACCAACTTTTCCTGAATCAATCTAAAGGTTCTTTTGGCACCTCAGAAGTTGAGTACTTGGGTCATCTTGTTGGCAAGGACGGCATCAAGGTGGATCCTAAAAAGATTGAAGTTATGAAAGACTGGCCTCACCCAAAGACTCTCAAAATATTGCATGTATTTATGGGCTTAACATGTTATTATCACAAGTTTGTTCAGAATTATGGAAAGATTTCAGCACCTCTCATTGCACTCCTTAAAAAGAATTCTTTCACTTGGACTCCAACAGCTGCTCAAGATTTTCAAACCCTGAAGATGGCCATGTGCACCACTCTAGTCCTGGCCCTTCCTGATTTCAAATATACCTTTGTCCTGGAATGTGATACTTCAAGGAAAGGTATTGGCATTGTCCTTATCCAAGAGAGTCGATCTTTGGCCTTTACCAACAAAAAAATGTCTAAAAAAAATTTGGGCAAATCAATCTATGAAAAGGAAATGTTGGCTATTTTGCATGTCGTTGATTTGTGACACCCTTATCTATTGGGGAAATGCTTCCAAATTAAGATAGATCATCAAAGCCTCAAGTATTTTCTGGAACAATGCATTTCCTCCCCAGAGAAACAAAAATGGGTGACTAAGCTCTTTTGATATGATTATGAGATCATTTACAAGAAAGGAAAAGACAATGTGGTTTCAGATGCACTTTCCAAAAAATATGAAGACGAGGGATCCATTTTTCTCTCTCCTTCATTGTACCAGATTGGCTCCAATGTTTGCCAGGAATGGCTACATGATCCCAAAAGTTTGCATCTAATAAAACAATCACAGTCGAATTCTCCAGTTTCCCCAGGGTACTCTTGGCTCCATGATGAGCTTCAATACAAAGGTCGTTTGTATTTAAGTAAACACTCAAAACTTAAATCCACGGTACTTTATGAGCTTCATGCTACACCCACATCTAGGCACTCCGGGTTTACCAAAACCTATGACATGGTCAAACGTTCTTTTTTCTGGGATGGTATGAAATAAGATGTTCATAATTTTGTGGTTGAATGTGATGTGTGTCAATGCAACAAGGGAGAAACAATAAAATCTCCTAGCACACTACAACTGCTTCTCATTCCACCTGCTATTTGGAGGTATATCTCTATGGATTTTATTACAGGCTTACCTAAATCGAACAATAAATTAGTCATCATGGTGGTAGTTGATCGCCTTTCCAAGTATGCTCATTTCTGTGTTCTTCAACACCCATTTACAACATCCATTGTGGCTTAACGTTTCATGGATCAGGTCTTCAAGCTTCATGACATGCCCCATTATATTGTTTCTTATCGCGGCCCAACTTTCACCAGCAATTTTTGGCAAGAACTGTTCAAGATACAAGGCACCCAATTGCATCTCAGCACAGCTTATCATCCCCAGATGGATGGTCAAACTAAATTTGTCAATAAGTGTTTGGAAACATATTTGAGGTGTTTTTCATCGGAAAATAAAAATCAATGGGCTCAATGGTTACCCCTAGCTAAATGGTGGTGCAACACTTCATACCATACAACTACCCACATGACTCCTTTTGAAGCAGTATATGGACAAAATCCACCTTCACTTCTCTCATATTTACCAGGTGTCTCGAAGGTCCAAGTGGTTGACCAAATGCTTACAATTCGAGAGGCTATTCTCCGTACCCTCAAAGAGAATTTGGTCATGGCCCAGAATCGCATGAAGCAACAAGCAGATCAAGGTCGCTCTGAACGTCAATTTGCAGAAGGGGATCAGGTGTTTCTTCAACTGCAACCTTACAAGCAAAATTCCCTCAAGGCCGACCATTATCAGAAGTTGGTGCCCAAATTTTATGGTCCTTAGACCATTCTCAAGCATGTGGAATAGGTGGCCTATCAGTTAGCTTTGCCCAGACATTCTAAGCTACATCATGTTATTCATGTTTCATGCTTAAAGAAGGTGATTGGAACTAAGTTCCAAACTCAAGCCAACCTTCTTGAGTTGGATGAAGAAGGCTCCATTTGGCTACAACCACAATGAGTTTTGGACCAGTGTGAGTGTCTCTTGCATCAACGAGCCATCAAGGAAGTGTTAGTCCAGTGGAAAGATACAACTCCATCATATGCCACTTGGGAACCATCTACCATTTTGCAACAATTTCCACATCTCAAGCCTTGAGGACAAGGTTGTTTTTAAGGTGGAGGACATGTTAGGGACCTAACCCCTCACATAGGTAGAACAATATATTCTGATGTAATAAAGGTCAATATTAATAAGGTCTTGCAATAAGGTAGAATAAGTCTAATGTAAGAATACCTAATAGAATCTTTTTCTTCTAGAAGGATCTTCCTCTAGATGGTTCTCTTGATAGACATATTTAGCATAAATAGGAGTTGAGGGTATGAGAAACCTAGCTTGGATATTATTGTAATATATCTCTGCTCGACTGGAGGTTGCTCCCTCGAAGAGGCAAGTGAACATTTATCTCAGTATCAAAGTGTTATTTCTGGTGTTATTTTTTTTTCATGTCGGTCTTATTGTGGTGTTGTTCTAGTTATATTATTGTTCATCTGCCATTTCTAGCATTTTATTTATGTTCTACATACTTTTTATATCTGGAATATTACAAACCCAACCTTGAACAAATATGCACCGTCGAGAGCCTAGGAAACACTCTCACTTAGGGATAACAACAAATCCCCAAACCTATTGATGAGGTCACCGATATACAAGCATTCGCCTACGACCAAAAAAGAAAATCCATCATGAAGAGAAACACTAAGAAAAGGAGGCTTACTTTGGATAGTTCGATCCTCATCACCATAGAGGAGAAATTGATCAGCATAGAGAATTCCAAGACATCTGAGCTTATCATCATATGGATGGAGATCACAGATGCCACCCTATATAGAGAAAGGAAATATGAAGAGGAGTTGGTCTTTGCACTAAAGGAGCTAGGGCATTTGCACCATTTGGCGAAATACTATCAGAACTCCACATAGGCCATGGTTTTTTTGAGAAGTGAATTCCAATATGCCTACAACAAATTCACAAATGAATGACACCTTTTACTACATGGATAGCCAACTTTCAAGAAGACACTCTTATGGCGCTAGAAACCTACAAAGATGTGGGAAAATGGTACTAAAAGGCCCACCAAGAAATGGAAAGAATTGATTACATCAGCATGGTTCAAAAGGGTCGAGATGCCGAAGAACATGACATTTGGGTGCTGAGGAATAGCAACATATATCGGATAAGGAAAGCGGTTGAATACTGGGTGAAAATGGCCCAAGAACCTCAGTGGGAGATTCAAGAGAAATGGGTCGAATGTGAAAGAAGTTGGGTCAAGATTAATTGGGAGATGAAAGACATCGGTCTCCCAGAATTCGGCTCACCTAAGGACTTTGTCAACTTGCATGACATAGTAAAACAACATGAAGAACAAGACTCTGTGTGGACTGCAGAGATAGCAAAGGTGGCAAACATGGCGCCAGGACAAGTACAACAGTTCATGGAGCACCTGATCAAGGTTCGAAAAATATTACAACATTTAAGGGTCAAAATAGTCAAGTATCAGGCATGGGCAGTAGAAGTAAAGGATATCCTATTAGACTTAATGGACCAACACAGATTCTCGTATGCCAACACATGCAAGGAACTCTTTATCAAATGGTCAGAGTATGAGAAGTCATCCACTTCAGTGAAACCATTCGATGACTCTTAGAAGATAGAGAGATGGAAGCGCCATGTGGTGATGTTTTGTTTTACATAGCTTTCACTCTTGATAGTTATTTTTAGTTAATGACTTTTTATAAATAAGAGGATCGACCTTTTAGAAAGGGTCAATGGTTTTCAAAAAGACCCTCATTTTTGGAATTGTAAAGAACTATTTCATAACTACCTTAATTGAGAATTCATGTTTAGGACCGGAGACAAACTTTTGTTTTTCATATGAAATGCATGTGTGATTGGATCTGAGGAGGAACTACTTCTGACTTTGTTTCATGAATGGATGATGTAACGAGTAAGAGTTTTTGAATCTATTGATAAGTCAGTTGATTCGATATTTTTATAGTTCTTATCTCTAATGGTGGAAAGAAAACCATTGTGTTAATGTGTGATTAGTGATTAGAGCTAAGGAAACTAATTTTCTTGCCACCATTTTATTGCATGTATGTTTTCTTTCGATAAGTGTATCCCAATCAATAATTAAAATACCAGCAAGTTGATGTATTAGTACTAGTCTTGTCACAGGTGTGAAAATCTTTGTCTGCATGCTTGAGCACGAGGGCTATCCCAAGCTTATCCTTCTCCATTAATTAAGGTTCCCCCTTTTTAATTTGGTTTATTCCAGCACACATCCTTTTTACCAGCCCCACCTAGTAAAAGAAAATGAAAAAAAGAGAATGTTTAAATTGAAGAGGTAACTTCCATGAGAAGACATCATGTCAATCACTACTAAATCCCATCAATTATTTGGCCAAATAGACAGATCTGGAGAACCATTCCAGTACCAAATGTTTCAAAGTCTAATTGGGCCTCAATGGTGGGTTTGGTTCCTACTGTTGAGTTAAAGGGATTTAGGACCCCTCAACAGAATTGGCTCTAGAAGGAGGGCATGATGAATGAATGGCTAACAATATTTATAATATAATATTTCACATAGCCTGTAGATTCAAAACAATCCACATGCATGGCTAGTCATTCTCAAGACAACCCACAGACATTGAGTACTCTTGAAATGAGTAACTCACCCCAGCAAGAGGAAGAATATTTATTCCCTAAAATACCTTACGCTCTTCCCCACAAGGAGTTGAACCAGTTTAGAAGGATCACAAGAGATTATTCTCGACAAATTGGAGCACTACCCTTGGATCTATTACTTCCTCGTAGAAAATAAGTAAGCAGAATAGTGTTCAACACCCTTGACCAGGTTTTTTTTCACACAGTAGAAGATCTTATAGATTTCTCCCTCATCGAGATCGAGCACCTCCTCAATCTAATCTTCGAAACACTAGCCGGTAACTATTCTGAGCCCGACGATTTTGAATCTAATGAGGAAGGGTTTAACTTGGAACGCTCAGCTTCAGAGTCAGATGACATGGAGGATAACAATGATCATAATGAAGAAAGGGGAAACCCCCCTCAGAATAATCAACCTTGGTTGTCCATAGATTCTCTGGCAATCCACGGACAAGTACATAACCTTCCTCGACATCCAGAAAAATTACTCCCTAAATTTGACTGTGAAACCTCAAGATTTCTTGAAGATCATATCAAGAATTTCATACTAGATATTTGACTGAGGAATGTCCAACATGAATATGTAGTATGCAGGCTTTTCCCTTATACCTTTAAAAATTCAGCCTCTACATGGTATTTTAACCTGCCGGTAGGGTCCATAACTAGTTGGACGAAATTTCAAAAGGAGTTTTTAGACAAATTTCCAGAAGAAACCACTACAGGTGCTTTGATGGCTGAGTTGTTCACCGCCACCATGATTTCAAAGGATAAGGTTAAATATTTCAATCAATTATTCAACACTATCCTAAAAAAATTCCAACCCGAAGCTAAACCCACTCAGGAGCTGCAAATCGAAGTATATGCTAATGCTCTCCCTGCTTCCATTTCCATGTTTGTAAAAAGGGCTGCCAAAACAACCCTAGCTGAGAATTTCTAGGAATCCAAAATAATTGAATTCGAAATGAAGGGATGTAAAGAAGGCCAGGTCTCAATAGTTAATAAGGAACCTCAACCTCCACCCAGGAGAGGACTTTTGTTGACTAGACCCCCAGGGAAACAAACGGAATAAGGTCCCGAGAAAGGAAGTGGAGACATAGAAGACCTACAACGAATGATAAATAAGTTTCCAAACAAAATAATAGACATGAAAAGAAGTGTAGGGGAAGGAAACCAAGGTCAAAGGCCCTATAAACCCTTTTTTAAAATAAATCCATCGTTCAAAGCAATTGAACCACCCCCAACCAACTTAAACATCAACCTAGGAAATGTGGCATCTGACTCTTTCTGTGCATATCACCAAGTGAAACATTCTGAAATGGATTATCCACAATGGGTGCATGCCATGAATTTCATGGCCAACTAGTTCTAGATGAAGTTTCCCTTACTGAACAATCAAGCGACTCAGCTATGAATATTGATGATCAAGAAGAAATTGACCCGCCAGAAGAAACAACCATGCTTCTTTGGTACCCTAACCTACTGATGCATTTTGATGATCTATTTGAGGTTCAAGAACCTCCCATGGAGATCTTGGTTGTGAAAACATGAAGTAAGGGACAACCAGTCTCAAATAACCTTACCATTGCCCACACTTTGAGAGGAAAACAAATGTTTGATCCCCCAAATAAACCTTTTGTCTTCGAAAGAAATCCTGTAAATATCCATACCCGAGAATCACCTAAGCTAGACTACAACATAGTAGAAGATTTGAAAAAATTGAAGGCAAATATATCGGTCATGGAAATGTGTAGAATCCCCGAGAAAAAGGACTTTCTGTTACGATATTTGAAGTCAGTAGAAACTCCTATAACAAGCACTGAACAAGGAGAAAATTCAGCACTCACAAATCTAATACATAAGCCAACTATAAATGCTTTCTCTAAAGATAAGAAAGGAAAGTATTTCGTCCCACCATTCCTCTTGACATTTGAAGTCTTCAACAGAAACCTCGATAATTGGTTGGTTGACTCAGGGGCATCCTCTAATGTTATGTTGTTATCTATCTGCAAGAAATTAAACATGGTCCCTCTCAAAAGTGATAAACATGTGATACAATTGGATACAACCCAGGTAAAAGTTATGGGAGAACTCAAAGATGTCATGATCAGAATGGAAACACACCCAAAATGTGTTCAAGTGATTGACATCATTGTAGTAGATATACCATAAGATTATGGATTGTTACTTAGTCGAGATTGGTCCAAGAAGTTAAACAAATACTTTAGTATAGACTGGGCTCACCTTTGGTTTTCATTAAAGGGACACACAAAAATGATTAGGATCTATAGGGAAAGGTATCTAAAACACACTGTCACCGACCTAGAAGCCCTCAACAAACCCTCTTCGGTAGATTTCCCTGTGCTAGGAAACTATTCCTACAACTCCGATTTTGGTAATTTCTCATCTCTCTCATCTGATGTCCCTCTTACTCAAAACTCTGAAATGACCTTTCAAGAAAATATACCGACAACAGCGGAAGAAACCCTCTTATGTCAAGAACCTTTGTTGAAAACCATGAAAAAAATATGTGGAGAGGAGGAAATTGGTAGGCAAAGAGAAGTTGATGGTTTTCTCTCACAAGTTTGGACCTTGTATTTTGATGGGTCTAATTCGCAAGAAGGGTCAGGAGCGGGGTGTATCCTCATTGATCTGAAAGGAAAACGAAATTTCATGACCTACAGACTAGAATTTGAATGCACGAATAACACTGCCAGGTATGAAGCTTTAATGCAAGGGATAAATAAAGACATAGACTTAAATGTCAAAGAGCTAAATGTTTTTGGAGACTCTGAAATCATCGTTAGGAAAGTAAACAACACTATACACTGCAACTCTCCCCACCTGAGGAATTATCAACAGGAAGTGCACACGCTGATAGAACATTTTGAAGCCTTCAATATTACATCGATCCCCAGAACAAAGAACACTCTTGATGATTCCCTAGCCACTATTGCCTCGAGGCTATCCCCTTTAGAAGACTATGAAGCCTCCTAGTTCACTATGGATCTACTCTACAAGCCATCAATGCCCAACAATATTTCTAATTGGAAGGTCTTTGAAGGAGATGAATACATCATAAAAAAATTAACCAACCAGGAAAATTTTAAAGATCTAGCTATTGACGATGAAATATATCAGGAGCAACTAGTGGAAACCAATCCCCATGTACAAAGAGATGAAACAGATCAATCAACTAGAAAACCAAGATTTCACACGATACCGAAAGGGGTAGTCAATTTAGAGAACCTCTTTGACTTAAGGGAAATATTTAAAGGGTCAACAAACACAAAGACATGAAGTTCTTGTCCCATGTACGAGACTATAAATATAGGAACCACGGAGAACCCTAAGAATGTAAATCTCGACAAGATAGTGTCTAAAGAAGAAAGGAAGGCCTATCTCAGTTTTTTCAAAGAATATCAAGATGTTTTTGCATGGTCCCACCGATATCTGAAAACTTATGATACTTGTATCATTCAACACACAATCTTGTTAAAACCCGGATTAAAACCCTTCCAATAGAAGCTCTGTAATTACCACCCATCGTTGAAACCCCTCATGTGTCAGGAGTTAAAGAAATTACTAGATGCTAAAATTATCTTTCAGGTTAGACACTCTGCCTGGGTAGAAAATTTGGTTTCGGTCAAGAAAAATACTAGGGAGATCCGCTTGTGTGTGGATTTCAGAAACCTCAACAGAGCATCCAAAAAGGACAATTACCCAATCCCACCAATGGAGCAACTCTTGCAGACTGTGTTTGGTTCTGAGGTTTTTTCTCTGTTGGACAGTTTTTTAGGTTATAACCAAGTTCTGATTTAAGAGGAAGACCAATTGAAAAATACCTTCCGAAACAACTGGTGAACCTTTGGTTATATAGTCATGCCCTTTGGGTTAATTAGTGTAGGGGAAACCTTCTAAAGGGCCATGGACGTAGCGTTTTGGGGACTAATCAAAAAATGTGTAGTAGTTTATTTGGATGATGTGACTGTGTATTCAAAGAATAGAGAAGATCACATCCAACACCTAACCCAAATTTTCGAAAGGTGTAGGAAATACGGTATATCCTTAAAACCTAAGAAAACTATATTTGGTGTCAAGGAAGGGAAACTACTAGGTCATATTATATCTCAAGCATGAATTCGCATAGACCCTGAACGAATTAGGTCAATAGTTCAGCTTCCATTTCCCCACAACAAAAGGGCTATGTAATCCTTCTTTGAGAAAATCAATTTTGTGAGGAAATTCACCCCCAATTTTGCTGAAACTATCAAAACCTTACAAAAAATGATCCACAAGGATGTTGAATTTAAGTGGGATTATGAACGAAAAAGTTCTTTCAGCAATATTAAGACTGCAATATCTCAAGCTCTAGTGTTGTGAAGTCTCGACTTTAGCAAAGATTTTTTCCTCTATACTTTCTCCTCCAACCAATCACTAGTTGCAATATTGACTAAGAAGGATGATCACATCAATGAGGCGCCTATCTCATTTATGAGCACTAATCTCCAAGGGGGTGAACTAAATTACCCTGCTATAGACAAGCAAGCATATGTGGTATACAAGGTACTAAAACATTTCATATCTTACATCCTAAAAAACCACACCAAAGTCATTGTGCCTCATCCTGTAGTCTGATCCCTATTTAATCAATAGGAGATGGGGGAAAGAAGAGGAAACTAGATGGCAGTGGTCCAAGAATTTGATCTAGATATAAAACTTGCCAAACTAGTTAAGGGACAAGGATTATGTAAACTGGCAACTGAAGCCAAGGACCAAGTAAATGAAGACCTCGGGTGGGATAATGAATTAGCATTATGGTGTAATGAAGATTCATACATATCCCCAGGGTAGGAGTCTTGGTATGGAAAAATAACTTATCTCTTGCATCATGGGACTTGCCCAAAAAACCTAAACCCTAGGGAAAGGATAGCTCTCAGACTAAAATCAACACAATATTGCCTCATAAATTTGGTGCTCTCTCACGTTAATTATGATGGGGTACTTTTAAGATGTTTCAAACGAGAAGACACATACAAGGTTATGAAGGAGCTCCATGATGGTCCTGCAGGTGGACACTTCACAGGGAATACCACCGCTCACAAAGTATTGAGAGCCCTAAATTATTGGCCTACTTTGTTAAGAGACGCCCACACATATGCTAGGAACTGTAAAACTTGTCAAATAAGCACGGAGAGGGGAAAGAGAGCAGTTGTCCCACTCCAACCTCTGGCCATCTCCAGACCATTCGAGCAATGGGAGTTATATGTCATAGGAGAAATTACACCAAGTTCTTTGAAACAACATAAATACATACTGACTGCCACAGACTATGTCATGAAATGGGCAGAGGTCATCCCTCTGACTCATGTAAACGAAAATGTAGTGATCCAGTTCATAGAACAATAGTTGATCACGATGTTCGACATGCCTTCTATTCTTGTTTTTTATAATGTCGCTTACTTTTCTTCCACCCTATTAACATAGTTTTCTCTAGACAAAGGAATCATAATCAGATACTCTACAAACTACTATCCACATGGGAATTGAGTGGCAGAATTAACCAATAAGAACCTAGTGAGGATATTAAAGAAAACAGTTGCAAACAACCAGAGAAATTGGCACAGATCACTTCATAATGCCTTATGGGCTGATAGGTGTTATTGGATAAATCGGTAGGTGCGTACACTAATTGATCTCCCTAGATCCACCTACATCTAGAAAAAAAACACACCAGAACATGACGCTTTCCTTAAGTTTTAAATATTGAATTTACTAACTAAAGAAGGATAAGTGACATACCATTTAAACACCGCTTCCTCTCACTATCGCCATCCTATCTCTATTCCAACGCTCATACAATGATGAACCTGCAAAAGAATGCAACCAACCAAAGTGATAGTAATAGCATAAACTCAATATAAACCTATGTATGTGATAAAGGAATCATACAATAAAACACAACAAGCTTTATAGGAAAGAATCATATTACTGTATCATATTAAATGTGAAAGAGAGATTACAACCATGGCCTTGATGTCGTAATATCCCTTCCAATTGTCCTTCATTCCCCACACACTTCCATTCCAAGAATTCTGAGAGCACAGATCTAATAATATTCACAATCTATCTTGACAAAGGCAAAACTCAAAGACACTCCAACCAAGCTAACAATTCCAAGCCAAATCCAACTTAGCCCTTCTCCATGAGAGCTCCTCTCCTTTTATAAGCTAAAGAAGATAAGGTGAGGAGGTTAGGATGATCCCACTAAATCATGAAAGAAATTAAGATCCAAACCATTCGGATGCCACCTCACCATGCAAGTTTCTTCTTCTAGAAGATTTGAGAAAACGTTTGTTTTTCCCACGTATAAGCATTCTCGCACCCTACCTATAGAGCAACTTGTGAACCTATCGCAACCCAGCTATGGTGCCACCTGCGAGAATTAGGCATTCTCACACCCTGCCTATATAGCAACCTGCGAACATTCTCTTTAATAGGGTTTTTACAAAGGAAAATGCAACTTCTTTTCTCAAGAAAAGTTCTTCTCCCTTCTTTCTTTAGGAACGCAGGCCATTGACCCCTCTGAAGGAAACATATAGGTTTACATCATTAACGGTCATAGGGATGACGAAAATAATGTGTAACAAAGAGCCCCCCAAAGTATGAACTTAAAACAAAGTGATAGCTGAAATACTTTGTCGAGTGTGTGTAGGGAACAAGAAACAGTCGGTCAGAAACCTGCCAACAAACAAGGAAATACAGTACAATAATATATCATCACTGAGGTAGGAATTCCCATACTCAGAATACAAATGACTCA
>ML784491.1:186208-197919 GCA_009831015.1 Picea engelmannii
GCGTATGGCCAAAAAAGGAAGCAAGTCGCCAACGGTGACGATAAAAGGAAATGACTGAAAATAAAGGTGTTTGTACAATAAATAATGAATAATTTGGGAAAAATGTACAAATACAGAAACGGGTGCCCCAGTGTGAAATGAGTGCCCCGGGGAGGGCAGAAATTTCTTGGAAAACAGATGAAGGGTGGGGGCCCCATCGGTGAGTTTTTGTATGAGGTAGGTGAAATGAAGATAGGTTCGCAGATGGGCAAACTGATGGTGGATGAAATGGAGGGTTCATGATCCTGCGGAGGTGCAGGTAAAAAGAATAGAACCATAAAGAGATGATCTGGGAATCCATATGGGAAGCTAGCAAAATGAAGAGAAGAAGTATGTGGTTGATTTGCAACATGATGAAAAGACTACCGGGACTCCCAGCCCTAAAGGGTAATGAACAACAGCATGAGTGTCAAAAGTGCAAAAAGGTGCTATGAATGAGACAACTCATGTGGGTAAGAAAGCTACCGGGACCAGTACCGAAGATGCAAACTAGAGGTGTGAGTACTGCAGAGCCAGAAATGGTTATCCTAAAGGCCAATATCAGAGGGTGTGACTGGAAATGTAAATGCAATACAGCGGGAGAGACTACATGCCAGTGCTGAGTATATACCTGAAGGAATGATGTTGAGGGATGATGATCAAGTACCTACACACAGAACAACCAAATACCCAAAGTGAACAATATCTGAAGAGAATCTAAGATATGAGAATGTATTAGATAAATGTGACAATGCACATGTGTACCTGACCATGATATGAAAAAAGGTGCCCCGGGGGCTCAGGATGAAAAGTGACCCAGGGACAACTATGATGTAGGTGGCGGGACGTTGATCCCGTGGCTGAAGACGGTTTGAAAAATGGATGCCTCGGGCTCCCAGAATGGTGAGTGGAAGTTTGGAAAAAGGCCTATATATAGTTGTAAGGCCCACATTTCCACCTCATTTGTACCTGCTGCTACAGTGACTGGACGAGAAGATTCAAAGTATATTGGGTGATTCAGGGAGCACGAGGTAGCCGATCGACGGTGTGCGAGTATCAGGTTAGTGTTCTGATCATCCTGCATAGAAATAGGTTTCCAATTTTGGGGCAGGGTAGGTACGGGGGGCCGTACAAGGGGTTTTAGGGGATTTGGTCTAGGGTGTGGGCCCACATGCGTGGGCAATTCAGTGGAAGGCGTGCATACGTGCGTGCCTGTCTACTGAATATGCGCGCACTGGTGCACGGGAAGAAGAATTTAAGGCACGCCCGACGGGCGCGCCTGTGGGGTGAACAGGCGCACACCAGAGCGCGCCTGTGGGGTGAACAGGCGCGCACCAGAGCGCGCTTGTGGGTTGGACAGTCACACTCTAGTGCACACCTGTATGGTGAACAGGCGCGCTTATGAGCGTGCCTGTGAGAAAAACAGGCGCGCATACGTGCGCGTCTGTATAGTGAACAGGTGCGCACGTGTGCGCGCCTGTGGGTGGTAAAACAGCGTCGAGGAGGCAAGGTTGAAGGGTGAAAAAAAAGATCTTTTTGATGCATTTGGTGGTTGCATACACTGATATAGGACTCGGTGTTGTGTGTAGGTGGCCATCACTGACTATGGCAGTTCGGTGGCATGAGCGAGATTGGTCGCAGTTGCGATATGCTGTGGGAAATGCCTGTCCTGAGGTGAGAGCGACTTTAGCAGTCTGTGGGTTGCTAAAGTTTTTTGAGTGCCCGTTGATACAGGCACAAGAGTATTTACTGCAGTTCCTACTCCACATGTGGAGTCCAGAGCTACACTGCTTCCTCGTGCAAGGAGAGCAGATCCCCTTCACTGCGGTGGAGGATGTCTATTTTTTGACGGGGCTCCCCTTCCAGGGAACGCCTCTGCCGACAGAGCCTGTGCTACCGAGGGATACACCCCTGTCGGAGATCACCGAGCGATATTGCTCAGGCGAGAACTACATGTCTGGGACTGTAGTGAGTGTGAGTGGTATTGATTCCTTGGTGCATCGTTGCATAGCGGCGATGATTGTTCGGGTGTATGGGTCCCTTGCGACCCAATGGATCAGTGGTGGCTAGCTGCTGGTGCTGGAGAGGGTGGTGGTGGGCCATGAGCGGTTCGCATGGGGGTTGACACTGCACACGTGGATGATCGTGCAGCTGGACCGCTGTCAGTCTATAGGTACCGAAGACTTTGCTTTTGGCTCCATCCTGGTGGCCTGGTTTTTGGAGAGGGTGTCGATGTTTCACCTGCGGGTTCTTCTAGAGGCGCCTGGGGCACGAGAGCCTAGATTGAGGTGATGGTCCACATTTTTGGTTCACCACGGTGGTGGCGAAGGTGGGCATTATTTTACGGTGCAGGAGGCACAGATCTGGCGGCAGATGCCGCAGGTCATACTTCGGTACCCCTATGCTGGGGTGGACTTCCGGGGAGATTCGGACATGGTGTTGCCTCCTGGGGAGGTATTTGACCATCGAGGTATGTTGAGTTTTGTATATTTTTTGTTATGTTTGAGATATCAGTCCATATGTATGATGATAGATACTGATACAATCTGTTGTTTGTTGTCTGGTGTATGTACAGATGTGGCACCTCGCGGGCGCGAGGTGGAGTGGCAGAGAGCGTCGGTTCAGCGAGAGCCAGAGATACTTCCATGTGGTGAGAGACGTCGGCGAGATGAGGCCACGGAGCATCCAGCAGAGTTTGAGAGGGCAGCGAGGAGGAGTCGGTTCGATGACCTTGGTGCGGGGCCATCTCATGCCCCTTTGGCGGTAGTCGGAGTTGATGTTGATGACATACGCCGTCGTCTGGAGACGGTGTTGCAGGACATGCCTAAGGGCATGTGGATACATATCCAGGATGAGGGGTTCTTGGAGCAGTGCATAGGATTACCGCCACCATGGCGGGGTATAGTGCGACAAGCAGCTATGCTTGCCACGATGACGAGTGGACGCCTGCCGCTGGGGCAGGAGGGTCCTGCAGGTGTTCCACCACCACCACCTGGGGCAGGTGGTGGTGGGCCACCACCTCCTCCTGAGGGAGGAGCAGGTGGGGGTGCGATAGAGGCACCCTGATGTATGATATGTATATTGTATACCATTTTTTGTACCGAGATGTGGCACTGGTCTGCGGGCAGATGTATTTTTGTATGTAAACATTCGGATGGCCTGATAGGTCCATATATATATATGAGTATACATATTTTGAGATCCATATGTTGTTTACATGTGTTTTTGTGTTGATGATTATGATGATGTCTATTCTATCGATATGCTGTGACAGGATATGTGGGATGTTTATGTATGTGTAGCTTGATGTGATATATGCCAATCTAACACCATGTTAGCTATTTCATCAGTTGTTTGATTCAATTGTCTTGAAATATGTGTAAATGTAATGGAATCAAAATGTCGAGATAACAGTCTTACCTGCAGGTATTTGCGAAAGAGGCACAGATCGCGTACACGGTAAACATTGTTGAGTTGGAGAACGACTTAGTTGAGAGTCGAGGAAAATGCTAAGGTGACGAATATGATGATGCTGGGCATCGGTCAGGAGGCCAATGACAGCAGTGTATTCGGCTTGGTTGTTGGTTGCTGGTCCCAAACATATGCCGATGGAATGTAGCATTTCATGTGAGGGGGTGTAGAGAGCCCAAGCAGCCGAAGCGAGATTTTGTGTCCAACGGCTGGCGCCGTTGGCGTAACCAATGTGGTAAGCTGGTGGAGGAGTCATCTGTCAATAGCAAAAAGGATAGTTTAGATGATAGGGTAGGAGAAAAAAGATTAAAAACACCAAAAAGAAGAAAAAATAACCTAAAGTAGAATGACTACTTTTAAGCATAAAATTTCTTGAGGTATAACCCATTGACGGGTTCTTTGAGCGAGAGGCCTTCGGGGGAGGCCAGGATGTATGCCCCTTTGGTGAGGCAATGTTGGATGATGTAAGGGTCATGCCAAAGTGATTCAAATTTTCCGTGGCCGAAGGTATCATGAGCGATATCATAGGCCAAGACGAGGTCGCCTTCGCGGAATGAACGAAGGTTAACATGGCGATCAAAGGTAGCTTTGGATCATTTTTTAGCTGCCTCATTGTTATGTAATGAAGATCGACGATCTTCATCCAGTGACTCCAAGTTCATCAAGTGCTACTCCATTGGAGCAGTGTCAGGTAATAGCTCAATTGCGATGCGTAGGGTGGGAATTTCGCACTCGATGGGAAGAGTTGCCTCGACCCCATGGACTAAATGAAATGGCGTGAAACCTGTAGCAGTCTTTACTGTCATTCGATAATCCCATAGCGCGGAAAATAACATACGATGCCAATTGGTCTTATGTTTATTAACCGTGTGCTGTAACATGGTCTTGAGGACTTTGTTCACTGCCTCGACCTGTCCGTTTGACTGAAGGTAATATGGTGAGGCAAACTCATGAGAGAAGCCTAACCGAGATGAGAGTTCAACGAAGATCTCATTCTCAAAATGTTTCCCATGATCGGAAACGAGTTGGAGTGGTACTCCGAACCGGGATATAACGTGGTTAAAGAAAAAATGCGCTGCAGTGTCAGCGGTGTTGTTGAAGGTGGGCATAGCTTCGGCCCATTTGGTGAAGTAATTGACGGCGACAACAATGTATTTGTGGCCATTGCTGGAGGGGGGATTACAAGTTATAAAGTCGATGCCCCATTTACAAAAGGGGCCTGCAGTAATGACAGGGTGAAGAAGATTGGGGGGAGCACGGGCTTTGTTGGCATAGAGCTGACATTGCTCACATCATTTCACGGCATGAATGAAATCATGAAACAGGGTAGGCCAAAAGTAACCGGCCTGGATAATCTTTTGAGCCATTCAGATACCCGAAAGATGGCCCCCACATGCACCGCTGTGGCAGTCGTTTAAGACTCGATCGACCTCGTTAATAGTCAGGCAGCGACAAAGGATGGTGTCGATGCCCCGTCGATATAGGATGTCAACAATGAGGAAATAGCGGGGGGCCTGATGGCGAATGTGCCGACGATCATCTCGTGATAGGTGATTATCGAAATTTTGAGTTCATAGGTAGACGAGAAGTTCGCCATACCAAGGATCATCGGAAGCGATGTAAAAGAGATGTTCGTCAGGAAAGTCAGTGTTGACGAGAACGAGGGCCTTCTTACTCTTAGGTGTTGATAACTCGAGGTCGTACTCCTAAAGGATAACTATCCATCGAGCGAATTTTCCGTTAACTTGGCTACGACTGAGCAAATATTGCATAGGGTTGGAATATGCGACGACCTTGGTGGTGCGAAGCAGAATGTAATGGCGCAGTTTCAGGACTGTGAGGACAACTGCAAGGGAAAGTTTCTCTTCGGGTTTATACTTCAAGGGTGGCCCTGAGAGGTTCTTACTAACGTAGTAAATGACGTGTTCATGATTGTCATCTCCGAGCTGGACGAGGACGTTGGCTACTGATACAGCTGATGCTGATACGTAGAGGATGTAGTCGTGATTGTAGTCAGGTGCACTAATCAAAGGTGCATTGGAAAGTGTTGCCTTAAGATCATCAAATGATTGTTGGGCATAATCATCCCAATGAAAAGGGATGTCATGACGTAGTAAGCGGAGGAAACCGTGTGCACGTATGGCATAATCTGGAACAAAGCATCTAAGGAAGTTAGCTTTGCTCTGTAGACTCTGCAGTTGTCGTAAATTCCGGGGAGGTGGAATTTCGGTGATAGCTTTGAATTTAAGGGGGTCCACGGTAATACCGCTTTGGGAAATGATAAAATAGAGGAGGCGCCCTGCAGTGACACAGAATACACACTTGAGAGGGTTCAAGTGGATGTTGTACTGGCGACACCGTTGAAAGATGGTTCGTAAATCATCAAGATGTTGGGTGCGTTTCTTGGATCGAGCGGTGAGGTCGTCCAAGTAGGCGAGGATGATTTCAGCCAGATCGTGAAAGATGTATGCCATAGCCCGCTGGAAAGTTGCGCCAGCATTTTTTAAGCCGAAAGGCATGACACGATATGAAAAAGTACCCCACGGGGTAATGAACGTGGTTTTGTACTGATCGGATGGGTGGATTTGAATTTGGTTATAGCCAGAAAATATGTCCATAAAGGAGAGAGCCTCGTGGCCGACGCAGTCGTCGATAATTTGATCGATGAAAGGCATTGGAAAGTTGTCTTTTGGACATGCGTTATTGAGATCGCGAAAGTCAGTGCAAATGCGAATGGTGCCCTATTTTTTGTCGACGGGTACAGGTTTGGAAACCCATGAAGTGTAAGCGATGGGGTAAATAAATCTGGCCATATGTAATTTGTCGATTTCAGCTTTGATAGCCACGACCTTGGATGGGTGTAGGGTCGTTGTTTCTGGCGAACTGATGTCATGTCAGGCCAGGTGTCGATGTGATGCTCGACAATAGAAGGATCGAGGCCAGGCATTTTTGTGTATCACCAGGCGAAGATATCCCTATATTCCTGGAAGAGGGCTTTATATGCAGCGATTTCCTGAGGAGTGCAAGCAGCTCCAATGATGATTTCTTCGACGATGCCTTGTTTAATGGAAATGTCGATTTTGATGGTGGGGGAAATGTTAGCCAGATTACCTTCTTCAAAAGTGTTGGGTGCAGGAATAGGATTTTTGAACCAATCAATAGGCCCTGATGGGATAAAATCTTTGGTTTCGACCGCGTACATGGGATTGTGGCTAGGAGGCATGAGGGCTTCCTGCGGAAGGAAAAGAGCACGATGATGTAGTGCATCCCAGAGAGAGTCCGGGCGTTGTATCTCTTCCAGTATTTCTTCGTCGCATTGGAAACGACGGGAATATAATGGATCATGAGGAGTGATCTCAGTGATAGTGTGATTGCCCCCTGCGGAAGAAACAGAGGGGGTATTTCCAGGAGAGGGTGAGGGTTCACTCGACATAAACCATATATTCAGGTACTGAGGGGTACCCATGGTGGTGGGATGGAGAGTCTCTGTAGGGGAGTGAGAAGGAGAGTTGGGTGGGTTACAGGGTAAATCCTCAAATATGTTATCTAAGAACCAAGGAGGTGTTGCGAGTGCCTCGGGTTTGGGAGAAATGACATGAAGATCCACCAGTGGCGAAGTAATGTCAATCACCGTCGCTACGGGTTGGTGAAGCAGGGCCAATTGACGTTGCCTATATTCCAAGATCATAGGACACTGGTATGTAAAATGTGTTAATGAATCGCAAAGAGAGCAAGGGCATCTCATGCATTCATTGACTGAAGTAGTGACATAACGAATGTCAGTGATAGTTGTGGAAGAGGATGTAGCAGGGCATGGGTTGTTCTGTAAGTCCTGGCGTACAGCAGCTAATGTCTGCCGGAAACGTCGAAATGTTGGGCAATGATGGGTGTAATGGCCATACTCGGAACAGATAGCACACGCAAATTTAGTCCTCAACCCTTTACTACTGGAAGGCTGGGTGGTAGCAGTAGAAATAGTAGTAGTGATGGGTGTTGTGGGAGTTTGATTGATTGGAATCAAGTTCCGTAATTTCGGTAGTGATGGGCAATTGTTGGTTTGGTGACCCTCTGTCTCACATAATGCGCAAGGTAGTGGAATGCGCGGAGGAAGTGGCGTTGTGGGCTCCTTCTTCTTCCTCCTGCCCCCAGTTGTAGCAGGGGGGGTAGGGAGTATGGGGGTAGTGGGGGTGAGGATAGGAATCGTTATGGGGAGGCCTTCCTGTGGGCGAGGGACCATCTCAGGTGGATGTAAATACCACACTGGGATTGCTAACACCATATTGGGTAGTGTGAGCATTGCGGCTACCTAGAAAGCTTCTATATCAGGTGGAGGGTAAAAGAAGGGAATTTGAGTGAGGGGTCGGGGAACTGTCTCCCAAATGGGATTAGGCCCCTGAGGGGGTGTGGATTCGTGGACTGTGGGGGTCGACGAGTTTTCAGGAGGCTCCTGTGGGAGTGATGTTGGGACTGTTGAGACGTCAGGAATGATTGAAGCCTCCTGAGGAGGATGAGCATCCTCCATGTGAGTTTCGTTAGAGGATACGACGCATACGTGATTAGGGGGAAGGAGTGGTAGTGCTCCATGGTACGTCCCTAACAAGGATGGATCTTTGAAAATACCAGGACCCATCTCAACGAGTGGATATACGTATTTGTTGGTGTGAATAAGAGGAAGAATGTTATCGAGATTGGCAGATGGGTTTGGATCGTAATGTGAGACTTGGTCAATGGTTACAATCTTCCCATTGTGGGGGAACATGATTGTCCGAAAGACAGAAGATGCCACTGCCTTCATAGCATACATGTAGCTACGTCCAAGCAAGATATTGTAATCGAGCTGAGCATTGATAACTTTGATGTCAATGAGAATAGTTTTTCCCCCGAGTTCCATGGGGACATTTTGGAAGAGCCCTTCAGGAGAGGATGGTTGTCCATCATAAGCTCATAATGTGATGGCGGAAGGTATGAGTTCCGGGGAACCAAGTTTTTTCCATACTGTTTTGGACATGATGCATGTAGATGCCCCTTCATCGATGATACACCGATGGACGGTGATGTTCCATATTTTTACTGGTATTTGAATAGCAACTGTGGCGGGAAGGCGCGGTTCGCAGCTATCGAGGTCGAAGGTGATGAGGCGAGTATCAGCAAGGTCGACTACCCCCAAGGCAGAAAGTAGTGATTTACGCTGCGTAGGACAAGTTTGGAGGACTTCCAAACTGACATGGCAGCCAATGATTGTGCTAAGTCATCTACTAAGCTATAGTTATGAGCTTCCCTAGCCTGTGGGTTATGAACATTCCTGCGCAATGGGATGTGAGGGATGCGTAGTGGTGGTTCGGCGGAAGGGAAAGGGATCACCAACGGAGGTCCCGTCGGTGTAGGGTTTGTCTCTGGAGAGATAGGAGTAGACTCAGTTGTTGTAGGATACTAACGATTGCGTGTTTGCAGAAGAATTTCTTCCTCACTGGTGAGGAGAATTGTCCGCTCTGCTGGATTGTTGGGATTATGGTATTGGCCCACCTGAGGTGGGGGATGTTGCGTGTCTTGTTGGGTGTTTATCACACCTTGATGTGGGATAGGATTTTTCATCACGGCGGGAGGGGGGTTTTGCGCATATTGTTGTTGTGCCTATTGCGGGGCAGGTTGCGCTGGGGAGGGGGGAAGGCTCCCAGAGTCTTTCAACCTTTTGAAATCAGTGATCTAGGGGCAATGGTGGGTGTAATGACCGAACACACCACAAAGAGCACAAGGGTGGATGGTTTTAACATTAGTCCTCCCTTGGCGTTTGTTGTTATTTCCCCCTTAGGGGTTTTGGTTCCCTTGGTTCTGGTTGCCCCCAGTGGGTTGATGTTGTGGGGGTTGATTCCCACCTTGACCCGGGTTATTGTTATTCATGTTCCTTCCTTTCCTCTTGGTATTGTTTGAGGGATGAGTTGGATTGGCTGTGTTCAACTGTTCAAAATTTTTGTATTGTTGAGCAGCAGAGGGTTGAACAAAATTTACCCCCATATGAGGATGTGGGGGAGCCATGGGTTGGGGAGGACCAGGAAAGGGAAAGTAGGGATTCTGAGGTGGTACCGCACCATAAGGTACATAGGAAGGTGCAGTGATTTCACTAGTACTATAATATGATGTGGAGGGAGTACTACTGGTGGTTGGAGGAGGTGGATGTATGGGGGGTGTCGTTGGTGGTCCACTGATGGGTGGAGGTATAACAACAGGATACGGTTGTTGATAAGGGGGTGGGGGGTAATAAGAAGTGCCCCCATATGCTGGTGGGTATTGAGGTGTTCCATACATTGGTGGTGGTTGGGGTTGTGGACTATGGTGTGTGGTGGCACCTATTAGTCCATCTGCTGAGTGAGACATCCCAGGTTTTTCTTGACCAAATGGAACAGGTTTTGGTAGATCAGGCAGTACCATGTATAAGTACCCTGACTGTGTGTATATGAGGTCATACTGTTGGGATCTACTGATGGCTTCCTCTTCGGATTGAGGGAAGGTGGAAGCGACATCCTTTCCAAGGAGAGCGACAAGTGATCTAAGAAACCAGTCAAGGCATTGTTGCTTAGTGGTTTCTGCTTTACACAAACTACGTCGCCTACGCCACTCATGAATGTGGTCAGCGATGTGGGTGGCTGAGGTCTGTTTGAAATTAGACAGTAGTTCTAGACCATTGTTATGGCGGATGGGTAATTGGAAGAAAGTTAAGAATGCTTTGGCCAATGACTCAAAGGTTGTGTGGGACCCTGATTTTTCTTCGACATACCATTTGGCTGATGGGCCAGTAAGTGTGCGTTGAAATAGTCATAGTCTGATAGAGTCGTCCATGATGTTGTTAGAAGAACACCATAGATGAAAATTCATGACATGATTGGCGGGGTCATCCCCCGCCTTCCCTTCAAACTTTGGTATGTCTGAAGGAAGTTTGGTTGGCATTGCAAGCCATGTGGTGTCATGCAATATAGGATCATTGGTAAGCTTGGTGAGATTTGGTATGTTGAGAGAGGCCAAGTATGGCATCTGTAGTGGGGGTGGAGGGTTAGATCCGGCCATGGTGTGTTTTGATCTTGACCCTTGATGGGGACTAGGTGGGTTGGTGCTTCCTCCTTGAGAGGAAGTGGGTCCCCCGCTTCCGTGCAAAGGAGAGCAAGTGAATGTATGACCTTGGGAAGTGGACCCAAGTAACGTAGAACCAAGCAAAGTTGATCCTAATATAGTGGCACTCATAGGAGTGTGTGAAGGAGGTACCGATGAGCGGGTACGACCAGATACTCCCCCTAAGATAGGAGGAAGGTTGAGAAAGCGTCGTGAACAACGGGGGTTTTGTGGTTCCCCTATGATGTCAGACTAGTTGTGTGAAATGTGTGCAACAAGTGGTGAGAGAAATATAGGAAAAAAAGTCTTTGTTGTGATTTGTTTTACACAATATATATATCAAAATCAAACTGTAATCAGATGTGCATCATACATAAATGATAAATAAGCATATATGTGGGTAAGAGGGTTTTGTTCGCGTGGGGGAATCAAAAGAAAGAAAATGCTTGTGTCCTAGAAGACGTAACGTCCTTCCTCTCAAATAGCACTGGACCTTCCAATAGCTCTCAATAGTGGGGTCTGAAGTCACCTGAAGAGACACTAGTGAAGGATGAAATAATTGGTTATAATGAGGGGTAGAGGGGGCAATATCCCGAAAGAGCTGGCGATACTTCCCAATAGCCACACAAAATCCAATCAAGGTGCGATTGTAGCCCACAATCTCCACCTGGGTAGATGTCCTAAAATTGGTCACTAGGTACCTCGATCCAAGTGTGGCATTTAGATTTTCAGCCTAAGAAATGGGTCACGGGCTGGATCTCTTCCAAGAGGTGGGTGCCTCAAGGGGGGACACACAGAACAACCGGACCTCGGCCTTCGACCCTTCACGGGTATCTCCCTGACTTATGATGATTGGAACACTGGACTTGGAGGATTTGAAGTTCCCTATTTGTCAACTTCTATGTTTGAAAATGTGAGAACCAGATAACGGGGGGTTATTTGGATGCCTACCCCCGAAATTCTACCTAGACTAAAATCTTCTTTTGGCACCTCCTGTGGAGGACAACTTAGTGAGTTGTTAGAAATTTTTTAGATGAAGTTGTTTTGTGAGGCTGGGGGTGAAAACCAACCTCGTTTGATTAAAAGTGGGAGTGGATAGTCCTATCAAGAAAAGATGGGGT
>ML784491.1:203766-220191 GCA_009831015.1 Picea engelmannii
ATTCATTGTGATAACACAAGTGCCATTAGTGTGTCTAAAAATCCTGTCCTCCACTCCAAGACAAAACATATTCCCATAAAATATCATTTTCTGAGAGAGCAGGTCACCAATCAGATTGTTCAGGTCCATTACATTCCCACTACTAAACAAATTGCAGACATCTTTACTAAGCCCCTAGCTAAGACACTGTTTGAATATCTTAGACAGAAGCTGGGTGTCATTTCGTTTCACACCTAAAAAGTCCATCTTGTTAGGGGGAGCGTGTCTTGTCTTTGACATTGATGTCAAAGGGGGAGAAAAGAATTCAGGTGCCTCAGTTGCCATCAATGCCAAAGGGGGAGATTATTGGCAAATTTCTAACAGGCAATGTATGCTTGTCATTGATGGCAAGTACAACAGTGAAGATGGCAGGATCAGAGTGTGCATGTGAAGACTCTGCAGAGGCACAGAAGTCCAAGAATCCCTTGGGGATTCGGAAGTGAAAGCTCAGGAGGAACAACGTAGAGGAGAACACGCGCAGCAAAGCTCAAGATATAGGAGTTCGCAGAGGAGAAGGAAGACAGAGATCAACAGTCGTTGGATCTCATTCAGAAATCCCGTCATCCGTCAGATCGGATAGGAGCTGCACGAGGTTTACCATCAGGAAAATCCAAGGTGAAATCCCAAAAGGAGGGTTGACTCATCGGGGTTTCACATATGGGGAATCCCGTGAGCCAATGCATTGCGGCATTGAAAAGCTCGAAACCTCGACGAGTGGTAAGACTGCGGTCAAGGGGATAACGGTCATATGGGCCAGGAGTCTAGCCAGGAGAGCTAGTGTGTAAAGAGCGCATCGAAGTTTCGAGGATCACATTTTGGAAATGTCAAAGAAACAATGCAACAGGAATCCTGATTTCTCGATATGAAAAATCCCGGCGCAATCTGAGCCGTCAAATCAAGAACACATCTGAACCGTCGACCCGATTCACGTTAGAAAACCACGTCAGCTAGGAACACATGTCACAACCAGGTAATGACAAGTGTCAGACTGATTCAACATTTCAGGCACATTTAAGTCACGAATCAGAGTGACACGTGGCAGTATTCAACACGTGTCAATCCATGTGTGATGTCAGCAGATGGACACCTTGTCGGAGTTTCAAGGATCGAGTGTTGAAGTTGTCAAAGAACATTGACATCAGGAATCCCAATATCGCGATACGCGAAATCACGATGGAATCTGAGTCGTCAGATCAAGATGTGACTTGGACCATTGATCTGATTTCTTTATGGAGTATCAGGGATCGAAACTTTGAAGTGAAAAAAACACTAGACATCAAGGATGTCGAAATCGCGATATGCGAAATCGTGATTTAATCGCAGCCATTGAATAGAGATCAAATCTAGACCATTGACATAACTCCATATCGGAGTTTCGTGGATCATGACATCAAGAGAAATAGACAACAAGGTAACAAGAATGCCAAAATCGCGATATGTGATATGGCGATTCAATCACAACCATTAAATCAAGCTTGGATCTGAACCGTAGATGTAACTCCATATCGGAGTTTCGAGGATCGCGACTTAGAGAGGCAAGAACACAATGCAATAGGAATGCTGAAATGTCGAAACCTGGTTTAAAGGCAATATTAATAAAGCTCATCCAATGGCATAGATTAACCTGAAGGAGATTTGAGGGCTACTGTTGCACGACACAGTGAAACTGCTAGAAACCATTGATGGTTTCTACCAGAGGATACGAAGACACTTCGGGATGACTGACAGAGGAGGTGAAGAGTCTCTTAGAGGAATGAAGATGTTTGTGGAGGAAATTGACAACTAATGAGCATTGAGTCCTGTAACTGAAACAGAGAAGGTGAGTTCGACTGTCACAGAGAAGACGAAGAGTCTCAAACTGCAAGAAAGGCTGAGGAATCTCAGTATAACATACAGTGATGCTGGACACGTAGGGCGAACCACCAGAGAAGATGAAGAGTCACGATGATGATCAGACATAGCACTTGAGAAATGGAGGATAATGGCGCGGAGTCAGAATGTAGAGGCATTGCAAACATTGCATGCATAAGGTTCAGAGAAGCTATAAATACACGGTACAGAGAAGAGATGCGGTTGCAGTTGCGGTTGGAGTTGGAGTTTGCTATGGTTGTTGTTGGAAAAGGTGATTCACATGTGAAGTAGGTGGAGAGTGCAGCAGCTGAATAGCACAGAAGAGGAACAATGTAGTGAATGGACATGGCGCACAGAGCATAAAGAGTGGAAGAACAAATGGCGCAAGTGATGTGTGCAAGAAGGCAATGAGGCAGATAGAGTAGAGAAATGCAGCAGAACAGTAATCAATCTAGTAAGCCATTGTTGAACATTTTATCACTGTAATAAGTTTTAGTAGCAAAGATTAATATTTCAGGGTGGTTGGGAGGTTCTCGGGAGGACTGTTGTCCTCAGAGGTTCAAGTGGGTGCTTGAACATAGGGAGTTGGTACTTCCTTCTAGTTGGTGCTAGAGTAACTAGGGATTTGGTGCTTCCTTCTAGTTGGTGCTATAGAAACAAGGGAGTTGGTGCTTGCCTCTAGTGGGTGCTAGAGAAAACAGAGAGTTGGTGCTCTCAGGAAGGTGGAGATTGCAAAACTGAGGTTGTAGCCTAATTATGAGTTGGTGCTCATATGTATGATACTGTAAAGAATGTAATCAGTACTTATCATATAAAGAAAAAGAGGTTTTTACCCTGCATGGGTTTCCTTGGGAAATATCTGTCTTTGTGTTTCTCATATATGTGAATGATGTTGAAAGTGCCATTGTTTATTTCCCTGCATTATTGTGATCATCATTCAGTGTCTCTACAAAGAAGTTAAAAGAACCATAATTGTTTAAGCATGGAAACAACTGATTCACCCCCCCCCCCTCTCAGTTGTCTAACACAACCCTCATCAGTTATTCAACTAAGAATTGATACCCTCCTCATGATGGAAGAAGAAAGGGAGAAAGAAAAATCAAAGTTTTTTTCTCATCAACAGATAGTTAAAAGGTGGTTTGACAAGCATAAGTCCAAAGAGAATAATTTTGAAGTAGGAGACTTGGTCCTGAAATGGGACAGAGCGAATGAGCCGAAGGGAAAACATTTGAAGTTTTAGAAGCTATGGCTCAAACCTTTTTAGGTTGCTGAGAAACTTGGGGTAGGAACATATCGGTTGCAAAATCTGAGGGGGGAACCATACGCCCTCCCGATGAATGGCCAAGCCCTAAAACAATATTTCTGTTAAATAATAATAATTATGTGTGTATTTTCATGATTTTTTCGTTTTAGGTAGACTTATTGTGAAGTCCCTCATTTTTGTTTTCTTGTTATAGTATTTTGTTACGATTTGAAGATTGTGTTTCACAAAGTATTGGTTGAACTTATTTCATGAGGTATAGTGAATTTTGTTCCTAACTCATTCTTACATACAACACAAGAAGCGTTGGGAGAATTGCAGTTGTTTTGAAGGAGTTATGTGTCTAACGTTTGAAAATAAACAACCTTGGCAAGTGATGAAGTGCTCGTCTGGTGGTCAGGTAAAACCTAAGGGAAATATGGTAAGATAGAAAGGGCCACGTGTACCTCAATACAGAGCTAGCAAAATTTCACCTTAACCATCTCATTTTGCAAATAACAGACGTCCTCCTCTCCCACTCGCTCAGGGGATTCCACCGAAATAAAATCAATTATAACAAATGAGTGCAAAGTAGGAGAGTGTATGAATATAAAAAAATACTCACTATCTTTCTAGAGCCCTAGCTCTGATACCATGTTAAATTTTACTCACAAAAAAGATTAAATTTATCATTTAAAGATTTTGTCAAACACTTGGCATAAACAATGATTTAAGTCTTTTATAAATTCCATATTAAATGCAACTTTCACGCACAAACTCCAATGCAACTTAAAAATTGAAACATATGTGCCAAGTAAACTTGCAGCATAATATAAATGAAAGTCATAACCAACAAACAGTGAATACAATGAACAATTTGAGTTTGGTTGAATGACCCAGGAAAAACCTTAAAGGGGAAAACCTATGAGAGAGAGTGTATTCTTCATTATTATATGTAAAACTCATAAATTTGTCTTCTCTATCATACAATAATAAAAGTAGCAATAAACACTTTCAAACTTATCTCAATACACAATATCCCTTCTTGAAACTTGTTCCCACATATGTTAGAATAGGTGTACGACCTACAATACAGTCCCATCAATTAATGACAGCATGAGACATTGTTTGTATCCTTGGGAATCACACCCAACAATAACTACTCACTGTGTACCTATTGTATGGTAAACAAATAACAAGTTTTACCCTATTCTTGTGCTCAGAATATGTCTCAAACAGTGCCTCCCTAATGACCTGTATGAACTGCTATTATTGTTGTATGATCTCACTCCTGTCTCAATCTCATGTGCATCTCACACACTAATGCCTTCTCTCTCGAAAAACATACATTTTATATTTTCTCATTAATGACCTAACACTAACCTCCTTAACTTCTTTTAATCTAATGAATGAGATTCACTCTCATCATTAAAGGCTAGGATTTAACTTCTCGTTAAATACACTTTAAGTCATTAAATAATACAAAAGTCACTTTCAACTTTAAAATATAAAGTCACTTTATAAAATAAAGTTATGACCACTTTTCACTTTATAAAATAATATTTACATGAGAGACTTTTTAATGTCCCTTTCATACTATGCATTATCATATAAAAGGACATCTCGAGCTATAACTTTCAACATGCACTCCAACATATCCAAGGACACATAAGCTATTGTCTTTACTGTAGCTTCCATGATCTCTATCTTTTCATTCTTGTCAGCCAATTCTCTCCTTGCTTTATCCAATTTTTGTTTTAGCTTTTGGTTTTCCACCTTTAATTTCTGACTGTACTCAATTTTTTGCATTGTCATGATCTAAAAAATTTCTTGCATGTGTTGAAGTTGTTTCTCCATTTCTTAAGGGCCTTCTTCTGTTGGTTTTCCTTTGTTGTCTTCTTTCATCCTATTCCACTTTACAACATCAACCTTGGCTTTCTCTAATTCCAACAAGGTGGCATAAAGGAGATTTTCCATTGGAATCCTAGTTTTGGAGGTTCCTTCAATTGGTAGTGGACTCTCTTATGTGGTTGTCATCTCTCCTTGGGGTTCCTTCCCTTTGGATTATTTTGATCCCTCTGGGCTAGGGGAGTCTTTCACTTCCTCAACTTGGGTTGTACTAGAGAGTAGTGTAATTAGCTTTTGGTTGCCCTTATTTTGACTCTTTCTAACCTTGTTAGACCTTCTCCTTCTAGGCTTAACTTATTTAGCACTTTTGATTTTCAGTGGGATGATAGATGGGATTCTTAGTGTTGTCAAGGTGTTAGCCACCTCCTTTTCTTCCCCCTCTACATTTTCCTTCTTATTTTTCTTTTGTTTTGAGGGATTAGGTTTTGTTATCTTCTTAGGTTTATCATCCCTCTTCTTTTCTTCTTCACTCGTCTTTGATTGAATCTCCAAGAATGCTTGTTGATCCATATCCACAAAATATGCCCATAGAATTCTATGTTTCATAATTCTTAGGGCATCTTATACTATTAGTTTGATAAGCCCATGGTGTTCCAAGAACTCCTACTTTCCATTCTTTACCTTGGTGCTCATCTCCCTCGAAGATTGAAGGAGAAAATAAGAGAGGCTTGGGTCATTGTTTGGTCCTTGGTTGGGGAAATGTTTGAGTTGATGGAAAAGACTCAAATGATAAACATACACAACACTCATCCTTCCCTCATAGGTCACATATTTGATTATGTGATATGCCACTTCTAGATAAGGATGAGGGAGGTTGTCCCTATTGATGCCATTTTTTACTTCTTGAGGTTTTTTGTTTGGGTGAAAACATGACTTCTTGGCATTGATAGCCCCTTGTCTTTCCTCCTTATCCCAAGGAAGAGCCATAGGAAGGATAGACATTTTGTTAATAGATGCTTCATTAAACTTGATCACCAGACCTCTCACTGTTGATACATACTCATGTTCTTTGATGTTTTTAAAATTTAGTGCAAACTCCAAGGAACCTTCATCGTAAAAACCCCTAAGCCTTTCAAAGTATCCTAACCCGTGGCTTCTCTAAAAAAAATCCACAAATTTTGGGTTGTCATAAATCCTTGATGGTTCAGTTGGTTCCATTTTGTTAAATCCTTCCCCCATGGATTTTGGAAATGGCTACTCATTGATGTATATAAGTTATATGCACAAAGAATATTTCCAAGAGAGAAGAGCTTTGAAAAGAAAAAAATATAGGTTACACTTTCCTGTAGGAGGTAATGTACAAGAAAAATAAACGTTCAAAGATTTGTTCTTTAGGAAGTTTTATCCCTATTTTGTGGGATAACTAAGTAGATGATGTCCTGAGGCCCTCAGGTTGCAGATATGGAGTGTCAAGAGACCACACGACTAGCAGTGTCCACTTGCACATATGGAAGCCTGCTCTATCACCACAGTTTGTATCCACCGCCATCACATCCACCACACCAGATAGCTTCTGGGTGGCACATGGGTCTTGCTCCATGTGGTACAAATCAGGTATTGTGGCAGGTAATCACCCTAATATTTGAGGAATTTAAGCATTGAAGTTGCTTTTGAACACCTTCTTGGAAATTATGCTTTTGACCTTGTTTCACCTTAGTGAGTGTCATCGATTTCCTAGTAAGTGGCTAAAATTTTGGGAAGGGGTGCAAATTGGGGCCCCTTGAGGGGTCATCGTACCATTCCTGACCATACTTATCACTTTTCATTCATTGCATTAACATCGCATTTACCTCTTCTAGGCCCTTTGACTTTAGTGACCCAAGAAGGGCATGTACCTCATTTCAAGGGACGAAGGGGTTGAAGGCCCAAGGGGATGGTGGCTGGAAAAAGACAAAACCCTAAAATATAAACCTTCTAGATGCTTTCCCAGATAGGTCTTGAAAACGATGAATTGCTTCTCTTAAAAATTGAAGGCCTACAAAAGATCAAACAAATAATAAATATAATGCTTGAATGAAAGACTAACACTAGTGTGTTATAACGCTTTGATGGTTACCCCTATGGAACTATAACGTACCCAGCCACCCAGGTTGGACATGTCACACAAAAATATCTATTTTTCATCTCTGATACCATTTTAGTAACATACCTAGCTTCAAGATAAGAAACAATAAGTGTGGAATACACATAACACGAAACGTTTGCTAGTCGATTTCCTTTAGATTGCATCTACGAACTAAAACAAATTTAGATATGGGATATAACCATAAATAGAAGCATCTACATCATGCTAATAATCAACATGAATTGCATCTAAACAACTCATTACATCAACATATAAATCACTTACAAATACACACAGTTCATGCACAACAATTAAAATACATAATTTAACATAACAACAAGATAAAACACTTATCTTTTCACAACAGTTATGCAACCAGTTTCTTGGGATGGAAGTTCCACCCAACTATAGATTGATTGTTCCAAATATCAACAGTTATTCATCCTCAAGTTGAGGCTAGCAATCCACAAAAGAGGGTGGTCTCTCACAATCCACTCACAACTCATCAAACTCTCAACCCAATTGAAATTTTCCTATATCTATCTTGATTTTCCACTATCTCTCTTCATATTGACCTATCTAACCCAAGGAATGGACCATTATTTTATCAAGGTTAACCCAAGGGATGTACCATTTTTTTATCAAGGCTAACCCAAGGAATGAGCCATTTGTTTATCAGGGTCTCTCTGGCATAGGCAACTAGGAATATCTCAGCTAGGAACTCAAGGGAAACGACTTCTAGGAAAACTATCAACCAATCAATAGAAACCACTTGTTGTTTCAGTGCAAATCTCGTAGGAGTTCACTCTTCTGGCCTGACAACTGGGCTCTTCAATTCTCCAAATCCAATTCGCTCCAGTTACACTCCATAATTGTCCCTCCATGGCCACACAAGCTCCAAGCTCTCTTCCTTCTCGCTCCTCTTGGCTCTCATGCACCCCCTTGACTAACTAAACTACCGCCCCCCTTACCCCTACAAATTTCCTCTCTTTTTTGGCTTACCTTTCTCAACTCACACTCTTCCCCAAGCTGATTGTACTCAATCCCCATGTTCCCAATAACTTTGAGATGTGACCATTCACACCCACCCTCTTACATGTATTCAATTATTAGCTTTTGGAAATACTCAATAAGAAATGGGAAGGTTCATATATTTATAGCAATTTAGGAAAATGGTTTAAATCACTATACATGGGTAATTCCCCCTCAGATCCCTCTTGGCCATTATACTAGAAACTCCCCTCTCTTGTGTATTAATTCAACCGCCATCTCTTGTCCATGTCCCCTTAGCAGTTGGCATCACATTTTATTAATAAAACAAAGAAATACAATTCGCATATTACATCGCTTGGTCGTAGCCACATGTTATATCTACATGATAATTAATTAAACTGGGGATTATAGTGGGTATGTTACATTCCCCCTGCCCTACAATTGTGCGTCATCCTCATTTCACTCTATACCAATATACATATATGCAAATTTACATCACAATACTTAGAAAATAAATTTTGCAACTTTTACAATTCCAACAGCAACTCCAACCAAAATCTCATGTTAATCTCAACTCGTCGACCCAAGGAATGCACCATTTGTTTATCAGGGATAACCCAAGGGATGTATCATTTGTTTATCAAGTATAACCCAAGGAATGAGATAATATTTTATCAAGGTCCCCAACGCAATTGCCTAGGACTCTAAGATGTGGTTCTGAAACTCTAGTTGCTCAAAACAGAGTTTTGCATTCCGTCTTCTTCAAAACTATCAAAACTTTGCGGGTATTTTTCCCGCATGTTTTATTTGTGATCTCATGTAGCATCTTGAGGACCATAGTAGGTCCATTGAATGTTTACCATCCCTATGCATTTGTTCCTGAGCACTTTCACTTTCCGGTCTAGGACACGTACTGGCTCCACCCGAAAATCCCCTTCGTGCTCCACTTGGATCACATTCCAATCAATTATGTGGTTAGGATCAGGCACATATTTCTTTAACAATGACACATGAAATACATTATGCACTCTCATGGATGCAGGAAAAGATAACATGTATGCAACTATCTCGATCTTTTCTAATATTTCAAAAGGCCCACAATATATTGCTGCCAACTTTGGGAAACTTCCTAATATTAGCGAACTTCTCTTTGCCTTTAATTTTAATAACACGTGTTCTCCCACTTTAAAATATCTAAAAAATGTGTTCCTATCTGCATAAATTTTATGCCTATCCTAGGCAGCCTTCAAATTCTTTTTTATCTTTGCTATCTAATCTTCCATTTCCTTTAATAATTCTATCCCAACAACTGCTCTGTCTATTGAATTATCCCAACTCACTGGTGTGTTGCATTTTCTTCCATACAATGCCTCAAATGGACACATTTTCAATGAGGATTGATAATCGTTATTGTAGGAAAATTCAACTAAATGGATATGATATTCCCACTTTTATGGTTGATCCATCACATACATTCTAAGCATGTCCTCAATTATCCTGATAGTCCTTTCTGTTTTCCCATATGACTCTGGACGATATGTTCTACTAAGATTTAAATTTGTCACAAAGCCCTTGAACAAACCCTTCCCAAAATTGGAAGTAAAATTTGGATATCTGTCTGAAACTATTGCCTTAGGCACTCCATGTAGCCTAGAAACTTCTCTCATATAAATATCTGCAATATTTGTTTCATTGTGTGTAGTCTTTACTGGAATGAAATGTATTGCTTTAGTCAATTTTTCAACCACTACCATGATGGAATCATGTTTCTTTATTGTTATAGGAATATTAGTAATAAAATCAACCATAACTACTTCCCACTTCCATTCTGGAATGGGAAATGGCTGTAGAAAACCTGTTGGGTGTCTATGTTCTATATTTACCTTTTGGCATTCTAGACATATGGATATGTAATTAGCCACTTATTTCTTCATTCCTGGCCAAAAATATTGGCTTCTTACTACTACTATTATTTTTTGATATCATGGGTGCCCTACATATGGCACATTATGCATCTCTTCCAACACCACGTTTTTCAACTCACTATAATTCGACACATACACCTTACCTTTGTACATGAGAATTTCATCTTCTTTCAGCTCATAATAATTGAATTTTTCCTAAAAATTACCTTGTCATTATGTCTCTTTTATTTTTAAATAATTATGATCTGAATTTGTTGTTGCAATAACTTTGTCTTTTAGATATGTCATGTACATGATAATGGCTGCAATATGCATTTCACAAGCCCTCTTGTTGATTGCATTGACCACTTGATTTTCCTTTCCCTTTATGTGCTTAATTTCGAATTCATATTCAATCAGAAATTCTAGCCATCTAGTTTGTCTAGCATTTAGTGTTGGTTGTCCAAACAAATTCTTCATACCACAGTGGTTTGTCCTAAGATCAAATTTCTTACCCATAAGGTAATGTCTCCACATTTTCAATGCATGTACAATCGCTACTAACTCCAAGTCATGCATAGCATAATTATTTTCGTGCTCTTTTAATTGTATGGACTCATAACATACCACATGAACCTTTTGACTGAGAACTCCACCAAGCCCTTCCTTCCCTGCATCGGTGCACACAAAAAAATCTTTGTTTGGATGTGCAATATTCAATATTGGTGCACTTGTCAATATTCCCTTCAACTGTTGAAAACTCTCTTCACACTTGGAAGTCAATTCAAATTTCACTCCCTTCTTTTGCAAAGAAGTGATTGGACTTGCAATATTTGAAAATCCTTATATGAATCTTCGGTATTAACCAGAAAGATCCATGAATGATATGACCTCTATCACATTCTTTGGCTTTGGCCAGCCTCTAATGGCCTCAATCTTCTCATGATAAACTTCTATCCCTATTGTTGATATTATATGCCCCAAGTAGTGAATCTTCTTTTGGAAAAAGATGCACTTACTTAGCTTGGAATACAATTTATGCTCTCTTAAAACTTGCAATACCATTCTTAAATGTTTCTCATGTTCCTCTTCTGACTTAGAATAGATGATTATATCATATAGGAACACAATCACAAACTTGTCCAGGTATTCCCTGAACACTCCATTCATTAGACACATAAAAAGTGTTGTGAAATTTGATAGCCCAAATGGCACTACCATGAATTCATAATGCCCATATCTTGTTCTGAATGGTATCTTGTCGATGTATTCTTCCCTTATACTTAGTTGATGATATTCTGATCTCAAGTCAATCTTTGAAAATATTCTCGCACCTTCCAGCTGATCAAAAAAATCATCAATTTTGGGTAAATGATACTTATTCTTTATGGTAACCTTATTAAGTTCCCTGAAATTGATACATAGCCTTAATGTTCCATCCTTCTTCTTCACAAAAAGAACCAGGGATCCCCAAGGTGACACACTTGGGAGTATATACCCTTTTTTTAATAAATCTTCAAGCTACATCTGTAACTCCTTCAATTTCAGTGTACCCATTTTGTATGGTGTCTTGGACACTAGGGCAACTCCTGGTACTAAATCAATAGATAAATCAATATCTCTCTTGGGTGGCATTCGAGAATTTATCTAAAAACATATTCAAAATCCCTCAAGACTGAATGGTCTTCAATGATTGCTACTTTATCTTTGGCTGCCTCCTCCATATGGGCTACAAACATTTCACATCCCTTCCTGAAGCTCTTCTTCAACTGCATAGCTAAAATCTCTCTAAACTCTACAGCTCTTGGAATGCCTTGAATCTTGTCTTGTTTCCCTTCATCATCAAGACATCTGATTGTCTTGTTGTAATAGTCTAGTACAACATGATTTTTTTCCAACCAATCCATGCCAATTAGAAAATCATATAAACCCAATGGTATGATGTTTACATATACCTTCATGTTGAGTCCATTCATGTCTACTTGACAATATTTAACCAACTCATTGATCTTTCTCTTAGCCCCTGTGGCTAACTGAACTAACCAAAATTTCTTATGCTTACTTCTTTGAAATTGAAATCTTTCAACAATGTTAGAATTTATGGAACTATGTCTAGTTCCAAAATCAATTAAAATTTCTATGGTCTGGTTATCAATCTTACCTTCCACTTCGATCATGGGGGATTGATATTATGGTTGCTTGTTTTCCAAGGCTGCATAAATCCTTGGCATACTTCCTCCCATGTCTTCCACTATTTCAGCCTCCTGAATGTTGTGGATAGTCCTCATTATTTCTCCTTTATGAGGGAAGTCCCTATATAAGTGTTTCCCTTCACATCCCCAACATTGAACAAGTTGTTGCCTTGGCCTTTTTCCAAATGAATTTGCATTCTTTTGATCATTTTGGGCTGCCTGGCCTTGTTGAATTTCTTAGGCGTTATTTATGAAAAGGGGTGTCTTAAAAATTTTCTTCCTTTGATCCTTTTTCCCTTTCATCTTGTCATTCTAGACCTTTTGGAACACTGGCCTTCCTTTTCTTTTCTCATAAATATGCCTTGCTTTCCTTATGATTTCTTCCAAGGTATTGGGGTTATCATATTGAATCTTGTCACTATAGAAGGAGGGTAACCCACTTAGAAAAATTTCGATTTTAACCTTCTCATCCTTGATGAAGTCAACATACTTCAACAATTCAAAGAACCGCTTCTCATATTCCTCCATTTTCATGGTTCCCAACTTGAGTTTAAAGAACGCTTTCATCTTTCTCTCATAGTAATGCTCGGACAAATATTTCTCTTGGAAATATCCTTTGAAATGTCTCCATGAGATTCATTTCTCATTGAGGTTCTTGGATTGTTTAATTTTATCCCACCACATGCTTGTCTTTCCTTGCAAGTGGTAGGCGTTACACATCAAAATATCACATTTGTGTTTTACACCATAAGTGTCACAGAGTGATGTATGTACTTCAGTAAGTGTCGCATGCACTATCACAAGTGTCGTATGCAACTTCCCAAGTTTTGCATTCACTTTTTGAGGTTCCACCACCCCTTGGCACCATTAAAACAATTATTCATGACCCTTAAGTCATATGGGAGGAGGAAAACCATCATTTATAGATCAAAACACACTTTTTCCTTGGAAACATCGACCCTTTTTTTAGCATTTATTAAGGGTGGAACCCCCCTGTCCATACTGGCGGTGGTCACATGGTTCCTCCTCTACCACTATAGGGGTGTGCCACTACTAGGGTGGCTCCCTGTCTCTCACTAGAGGGGAGTGCCATTCTTGTTGAGATAAAAGGGGAATCTCCCCCACCTTATTCTATGGGCCAACTCTTTGAGATGGGGTTAGTTGTGCTTGACCCTCATGCTTGGGCTTCACTTTAGAATTAGATCCAAGCCTCAAGGATCCATATACTCAACCATATCCCTCATTTTCTCATCATTTTTGTGCCTCTCAATCCTATATATTGATGGCTTTCCAAGGTGAAAGGAGGAAGGATTGGAGCATATCAAACCTATGATCTCAAGGGAATCTTTCAGGTATCAAACCATTGATATTGGTATATTTGTGCAAGTGTTGGATGAGGAGAGCTTGGAGAAGTGTTGCATCATCATCCATGGTTTGTAAGTATCCTCTTTGGGTTCTCATTTGAATATACTTGGCCTATTTCCTTCAATCTTGTGTATTATTGCATGTGCTTTTCTATTGTTGCTTCAATATTCGTAGAGGAATTTGTTTGATATAATCAATTATAGTATGGGGTAGTGGTTTCTATTTTCTACCTATTGCAGGTATCAAGATGCACCAAGGAGTTTGGATATCAAGCTCAGATTGGAAGCCTCGAGGACAAACTTCGAAACAAGGTGCATCACACCCTCTCTCCCACTCTCTTTCTGATTGGTTAAACTAAATTCAAAGGGATGTTAGTGTCCACTTGTAGTTTTTTTTTCTTGGTATAGGGGTCTATAATCCAAGGGATATTTCACCTATCCACAAGGGAAATATTCCGTAACAGAAATTGGTGACTCCACTTGGGAAGGACTTTGACTAGTCTATCTTTGGATCATCTTAAGCCTTTTCCTATCCTTATAACGTGTTTGTTTCTTGATTTTGATCTATTTCCCCTTATCTCTTCTTCATTGAAGAGATCACAGAGTCATTGATTTCATTTTCTGATTTTTTGGCCTTTTTTAGCAAGTTTCTGAACTTTTCAGGCGGGTGGCACTCCCCTATAGTTCATACCAGGGTGTCACTTGCCTCACTAGCACTCCCCATAGGATAAGTCCGTGAGTGCGGACACAAACCGACCTCCCTAGATCCACCTGGTATCTAGAACAAAACAGGACAGAATACTACTCTTTCCCTAGACCTAGCCTATTGAATGAACTAAGAGGTAAGAACTGTGGACATACCTTATGAACTCTTTCCTTATATCTCTTTTGTTCCTCGCTCCGCTTCGATGCTCTTGTGCCATCCAATCACAACAGTACAAACCAATCGAAGTACAAGCAAATTAATATATTCAATACCTAGTCTATACATGTGATCAAGGAATCATGTAATAAGATGACATCATCATTATGGGAAAGGGACATATTCATGTATTGAATTAACTGAAAGTAAAACTTACAACCTGAGCCTTGATGTCATAGGTCTCCTTTCGATGGCTCTTAGCTCTGACACACACACTTGCTCATGCATGAAGAAAATCAACCACATATGATGACCTCGTTGTTGTCTCTTGCTGTTGTAGCACCAGTCCTCCATACAATCTTGCACTAATTCTCCAATCAATCTCTCACTAACTTGCTTCTGATCTTTATTGTTAACCCTTTCCATGAGAAATCTCCTCAATATATAGGATAATATAGTTTAGTTACTTGGATAGAGAATGATCCCAAGATATATGGAAAATCAGTATTTTTCCAACCATTCAAATGCCAACTCATCCTTCTAGAAGATTCCTTCTAGAAGGATCGAGAACTTATCCATTTTCCTCCTTTAGAAACATGTTCGCACCCTAACCTTGAGTACAGTGTGAGAAGTTCGCACCCCAGCTGAATGCAGCCTGCGGGAACGAATCATTCTCGCAAGAGAGTATATATGCAGCCTGCGAACTATCTTTAAAATATGATTTATGGAAGATGACAAGTGTAACCTTTCTCATGAAAATGTTCCTAGTAAAGAGTTTGATTTTCTATTATCATGACACTATCATGACATCATCTCAGTGACCAAAAATGTGGATAATAGAATGCCCCCCAAAGTCTGAGAGTGGAACCAGTGACAGTCGATAGACTTTGTAAGTTGCATGTGTGTGTCAAGAACTAAGAGCACATTTAATCGGAGCCCTGCAAACAACCAAGCATCAGCAGAATATCATATATATCAATGTCGAGGTAGGCATTCCCATACTTAGATCATAGACTGATGACATCAAAAACAAAGGTCATGGCCACCAATCATACACTGTGGATCCATGTAGTCATAATATAGCACAGCCACCTGAATACACTGTGGATATGTGCAACAAATGTGTAATCAAGACGACATAGCCACGAACCATACATAGTGGATCTATGTGTCGCAAAATATACATACTCCTATCGCAACCTGGATGCAAAGACAAGATCTAGGGTCTTCAATCCCATCACCCAAAGTACGAATCTGACCATGTGATTACATGTGTCGAAGTCGAACATGGTAGAAACCACTTGATTACCGGTCATTGATATATATCGTTAACAAGTGTGAGGGAAATCACCATTAATGTCAATGACTCCCAAGGTACAATAGTACAATCCAATGAATGTGAATAAATGAACTGATGTCGAACACCCAACGGAATCTCCCGATCAGGGGTCAATGATGTAAACCCACTGTCGAAAGCGAGAAACTTGCCATTGAGGCATGCAAGCTTCAAGGTATTAAATAATTTCTAAGTCTTAATCCCGGATAATGTGCTGATGTCGACGGAGCAAGACTCGTCACAGGAGGGCCTTGATGTGTCCCCCATCAGTGACACGAAATGAGTAACAGAGTTTTGAAAGTGAAATAGAGTATATGGCAATTGAACTTTGGACACAGGGAAGGCTGACACGGAATGAAGGATAACTGCAGATGGCCGACTCAAATAGAGGATGCAAACGGACAGCTCTTGAACATATGGATGACACGACCAATGATTTGGCAGCATTGACTCAAAGACGACACATGGAAGGACCTTGTAATCAAATCGAATGAGAGACAAATGGATTTCCCAAACCGGCTTCAAATAATGAATAGGGGGTGTCATGTTCAAGAGCGACACTTACTGCCAATTAACACAAAGACGAAACATATCCCTTTCCCAAATTTTCCCCCACCATTTATGGCAAGTACCTCTTTATTTTTACGCAAGCTTGAAGAGGATCACATATG
>ML784491.1:240981-292969 GCA_009831015.1 Picea engelmannii
TGCTTTGAGTCATCTCGTATTTCGAGCATAGGTATGCATGCCTTGGAAATGGAGCATATATTAATATTGTTTGATGATTGTCAGCTTCTTCCAATTTCTCCCACTCTAGCACCCTTGCATTGAAGAATTTGTAAAGTGTTTCATCCATCATTTTCTCTTATGACCTCACACTTTAGGGGGCATCTGTCACACATCAAAATACCACATTTGTGTTTCACACCCTAAGTGTCACAAGTGTCGCAAGTGTTGAAAACTGACATATGCACCTTGGTAAGTGTCGCATGCACTATTGCAAGTGTCGTATGCACCTTCCCAAGTGTCACATTCACTTTGTGAGTTTTCACCACCCCTTTGCACCATTAAAATAGTTTTTCGTGACCCTGATTCATATGGGAGGAGCAAAACCATCATTTCTAGGTCAAAACACACTTTTTCCTTGGAAAATTTGACCCTTTTTTGAGAATTTATGAAGGGTGGCACCCCCTGTCCATAATGGGGGTGGTCACATGGTGTCCCATTTACCACTATAGGGGAGTGCCACTGCTAGGGTGGTGCTTTGCCTCTCACTGGGGGGAAGCACCATTCTTGATGAGAGAAAAGGGGGATCTCCCCCACCTTATTCTATGGGCTAACTCTTTGAGATGGGGTTAGTTGTGTTCAACCCTCATGCTTGGGCTTCACTTTAGGATCTGATCCAAGCCTCAAAGAGCCATATTCTCAACCATATCGCTCATTTTCTCATGGTTTTTGTTCCTCTCAAGCCTATATATTGAGGGATTTTCAAGGTGAAAGGAGGAAGGATTGGAGCATATCAAACCTTTGATATCAAGGGAAGATTCCAAGTATCAAACCGTTGATCTTGGTATATTCATGCAAGGGATGGATGAGGAGATATTGAAGAAGTATGGCATCATCATCCATGGCTTGGAAGTATTCTCTTTGGGTTCTCATTTGAATATACTTGGCCTATTTCCTTCAAGCTTGCGTATTCTTGCATGTGTTTGTCTATTATTGCTTCAATCTTTGTAGATTAATTTGTTTGATCTAATAAATTAGAGTAGGAGGTAGTGGTTTCTCTTTGTTTCCTATTACATGTATCAAGTTACACTAGGGATTTTTGAGATCAATCTTGGATTGGAAGCAGGGAGGAAAAATTTCGAAACAAGGTGCATCACACCCTTTCTCCCTCTCTCTTTCTGATTGGTTAAATTGAATTCAAAGAGATGTTAGTGTCCACTTGTAGTATTTATTTATTTGTATAGGGGTCTGTAATCCAAGGGAGATTTCACCTGTCCACGGGGGAAATATTTTGTAACATTAGGTGGCAATCCTAGCTGCTACATGGGATGGGTAGTCATGCAACTCGAAATATTTCTTCATTCCAACATTGAGGCCTCTGCCTCTTCTCCTTTCAAGTGCTCGCCATTGAAATTAGGGGGCTTGAGTTTCGCAAGTTCACCTTGCAATATGTCTGCTTCAAACCTTCTTCTTTTACTCTGAAAAGGAGACACACTTGGGTTGCTCCATGGCCTTGATCTTTCATGAATTCTTCTAGTGGAATGCCTTGGGAATGATGGTGCCTTCTCATGCTACTTGAATGCCTATCATTTCCATGATAATTCCGTTTGAAATGGGATCTTTATGATGACATTTGTCTAACACCAGATGCTTGCTTGGTGCCAAAATCCTTGTTAACTTGATTATGCAACATATTTAAGCTCTGAAGTATCTCTTATTGAGACTTTATAATCCTTTCATTATCATCCCTATAACTCTACACTTCCCTATGAAGACTTCTCATAGTGACAGGACCTTGCCTATCTCTTCTTCCATTTGACTATGTCTCAACATTCCACATGATGACATCCAGACCTATGAAATCTTCCCCATGGATATAATATCCTTGAGCATCTTCCATAACTCTATTCCTCATATAGTAACTAAAGTTTCTTTTTGTACTTATGATTCTGCAAGAAACGTGCATGTAATAATTATTGTTAGAACATGCATATTATAAAACATTTTATTAATTGGAATACAGGTTTCTTCTTCATCAATTTTTGAAGGGCACATTCCACTAATTCAAATTTTGATTTTCTTCATTCATTCCTCTACGAAATATATTTCCAACAACAGTAATATTTCCCAAAATCGAGCTCAGGTTTGAAAGTTATAGCCCTCTGAAGTTCTTGTATAGGTCTAAAACATCTCTGGATACTTAAAGTCTCGAATTTTCCTCTGTTGATCTATCTAAATTGATTCATCGTGGATATAAGTCATTTTTCTTCTTCATACCTTCCATGAACCCACCACCAACACTTAGTTTTTTTTCCTTCATGTACTTGCAGACTCATAAACTTGTAACCTTCTTTCATAAGTCCATCCAAAAAGTCTCGACAGTTAACCATTTTTCCACTTCTTTACGGACTCATGAACTCGTGGACTCATAATCTCATAACCTTTCTTTCATAAGTTCATCTAAAAAGACTCAACACTTAGTCATTTTTTCATTTTCACGGACTCACAGAATCATAATAAGTCCCAAAACTTAGCCATTTTTCTATATTCGCAGACTCACAGACTCATAATAAGTCCCAACATTTAGCCATTTTTCATCTTCATGGAATCACAGAATCAAAAATTCACGGACTCATAATAAGTCCCAACACTTACCCATTTTTCCATCTTTCTGGACTCACAATAAGTCGAAACACTTAGCCATTTTCCATCTTCGCGGACTCACGGACTCACAATAATTCCCAACACTTAGCCTTTTTTCCATCTTCAGAAACTTAAGGACTCACATACTCATACTAAGCCCCAACACTTGGCTATTTTTCCATCTTAGTGGACTCATAATAAGTCCCAAGACTTAGCCATTTTTTTGTTTCTTCATGGACTAACACTTGGACAAACTTCCAAGATCTTACCATGGTTTCGTGGGACTGACAATTGGTCTGCCACATGGCTCCACATCGCCTGCTAATTGAAATCTCATCCAACATGTATCTGCCATCGTGGAAACACCTGTCTTTATTTTACCACATCATCTGACATGTGGCCTCCATGCCATGCTAACATCATCATACGGAAAAATACAGAATTTTCTTTTATTTGCCTATTTTCAAGATTTCCAAAGGGGCTCAATTCTTCACATTTCCCTTGAAATTCCTCTCAATTATACTACAATAATTTCAATAAACGAATTTCAGACATCCTTTTTCCGTCATTCTATCATACAGTTTTCCTGCATAGTCTTTAATTTTCACTTTTGTGTTCCACTAACTGTCCCATGTAGGTTTAGTGTTCACAACTAGGCTCTGATACCACTTTGTAACATACCCAGTGATCCGAAAATGATCTTTTAAAGACTTTGGTTAAGGTTATGCGTGAGTTGATTTACCACTTACGAATCAAGAGAAGAAGAATATTTTAATGAAAGAATGTTGCAGCCATCATAAAGAATAAAAAACATAAAGTAAACATTAATAAAAAAAACCATAACGCCAAGATTGTTAACAGAGTTTGGCAAGGTTGCCTACGTCTTCATGCCTTTGTCTCAGTGGGGGAGGCTTTCTTATTAATCTTCAATTCTTCAAAAATACATCAGAAATGCATAAAATGGATTACAAATTGGTCTGGATATGCTCTGCTTGATCTTATGAATCCAACACAACTAACGACATTGAAAAAGGCTGAGCTTATCTCCTGGAAATGGCCTCCAAATTTCGCTTCCTCAATGGCTTCCCTGCATAAAAATGGCTTGATCTTCCAAAATATTCATCATTTTGTTGTTTTGGACCTCCTTGGATTGTCAAAAACCTCTGGTTTATGTATATTCTGAGTTGGGGTTAAAATCCAACTTCCCCCCCCAAGATTTGGCCTCTTTCTGGGCTCCAGATCCACTCTTTTTGGCCAAAACTCCACAAAAATCAGCAAAAAATAAATTTATATAAGTTCAAAACCCAAAATTTGGCAAACAATATGCTTAAGCCCCCAGTTAGGGCATGTGCTCCCCTTCTGTGGTCATATGAGGTACATGTGGCCTAGTACTAAGGGGCGCACCTCCCTTAGCTAGAAAAGGTGCTTAAGTTTAAATTTCTGAAAAGTCGGTTTTTTCTCTAGTAATTCACCCTTTCTGGCTAGCTCATTGTGCTTATGTCATTTGAAGAGGCAGGTCATGGGATCGAATCTTGTGGAGTCCAAAAATATAAATTTGACCTTGTTAAGGCCTTGACCATGGTGACATATGGAACCCTTGGATTGGACCATGTGTCAGCCCATGGTTGGCCAATCTTTTCCCACATGGACTATCAAAAATTTGACACTTGTCATCGTGAACCCTTGCCACTTGTCATGACCTATTGATACCACATGTCGTTACCTGATGGCTGCCACTTGTCAAATTCATAGGCTGCCACTTGTCGAATTCAAAGGCTGTCACTTTTTGTAATATGAATATTCCACATGTCACATGCTGAAGATGCCATGTGTCCCTTTGACCCTTTGACTTTTTGCTGGAGAAGACCAAATTTTCCAACTGCCATAAATTTCTCATACGACATCCGTTTTTTGATCCGTTTGCACCATCGAAAAGCATGCGACGATCACTTTGTGATCATGTCATTATATTGATCATTTGAGAACTTTGATTTTTAGGCCTTTTTGGATCCAGTTGGATCACACCTCCCCACTAAGACCTTTTGGTCCTCCAAAAGGATACTAACCAATCATCAAGTGCGGGATAGGCCTCCCCACTTGTTCTATATTTAAACTCTGTCCTATGCACGTGTCACATAATAATCAATTGCATAATAACCATGAAAACTGAAAGCATATTGTTAGCCACTTGAACTCATTCACATCTTATTGAATCCACTACCATCCATGTAGAAAACATTAGCAGTGGCAATATCATAAATATGACTGAAACTAAACCCATGTGTTTGATGTGCTTGCACGACATTAACTTATGTTGAAGAAAAGTATGATTGAATTCCCATCCTACAACCATCTCATGTTCATGTGTAACATCAATTGCTTTACTTGACACAATTATAGGTGTATTGCTTGCATAAGATGCCTTCTTTAATTGTTTCATTGTTAGAAGAGAATGATTTGCTTTTATGTGATAAGCATGTACAACATATTCATTTCCTTCTTTAGTTAAGTGATATTGATTATGTTCCATGTGTTGGAGAAATTTTTATTTTCGACACACTAGTTCAGTGGGAGTAACACTAGTTCAGCAGGAGTTAACTGACTAGTTCTATTTTAAACTTTCTAATATTAGGCCATCACTATTATGCATGCATTCCTAATTATAGGATGTCATTTCCTATATGAGTGAAGATCACTCACTCATTGATTAGATCATAATATACATTGATTCTCATTCTTCATTATGTATCTCTCTTCCTTTTCTTGATAAGCTTTGTTTGTGTATGCTTTAGCAAGATCTCCTATGCAAGTTTCCATGAAACATTGACATGGTATCAAAGCTACACTACTTGGAGCAAGCCAGACAAGCCAAAGAATAAGGAAAATCAAAGTTTCGACGAGCTAAATCTGTGGTTTTACCTTTCAGCAGTTATTTCTCCAAACATTTTAATGTTTTGAGGAAACGACCCGCCTAGGATGTAAATCGACCCATTCTGCAAGTGGGTTTCCAACCATTTGGCGAGATTCCTCACCAGTTGCTCAGAAAGTAAGCTGGAAGATAGCCTCCTGAAACTGATATGAATTTGTGGTCGTACCTTTCAGCAGTGATTGCTCCCAAAATATTAAGTTTTTGAGAAAACGACCTGCGAAAGAAGTAAATCGATCCATTCTGCAAGTGGGTTTTCAACTGTTTGGCGAGATTCCTCACCGTTTGCTCTAAAATTAATCCGGAAGATAGCCTCCTGAAACTGATATGAATATGTGGTCGTACCTTTCTATAGTGACTCCTCCTGAATATTATGTTTTTGAGGAAACAACTCACATGAGAAGTAAATCGACCCATTATGCAAGTGGGTTTTCAATTGTTTAATGATATTCCTCACTGTTTGCTTAGAAAGTAATTTGGAAGATCGTCTCCTGAAACTAATACAAATTTTCACTTAAAGTGCCCTTTCTGTCGTGATTTCTTAATTTTTCACTTGCAGATTGAGAGTAAAATTTTAGGGGTTCTTAGAAATAGTGGGAGAGATCGATAGGACAACTATTATACAATCAAACTTGGCGGTAACCCTCACACCATACAATTATTTTGATTGGAATCCCAAGGCAGAATTCCAACTCAGAAGGAAAGGACTATATAATTTGACGATGGCGACATAAACAAAACCTACATCAGTGATTGAGAAGTTGAGATGGGTGAACCGTAAGGATGAGGCCACAGGACTACTCGTTGAGTTAATCTCCACTGATATATGGTTTCATGTTGCCACATGCAAGACTCCAAACGATATTTGGACCACCTTGGTGTTGGGTATGTGTTATATTCTTTGCGTGTATGTGTGTGGGCGCGTCAGATTCGACAACTGCATCTGACGTCCCTGTAGTAGTTTTGGGCGGTTTTTGTTGTTTTTAACGAATTTTGTTATTTTTAGTGGTTTTCTAAATTAATCTCGGATTAAGGGATTAGAGTTTTGGTATCTATGGAATACCTAAAAAGATTGTATATATTGCATGGTGAATGGTGAAATTCGATATAATGAATATACAAAAGGTTTTCCCCGGTTGAGGGTTTCCGGTATAAATCTTTGTGTACTATGTGAATGAGCCATTGATTAATTTTTGTTTTACTTAAGAATCTATATGCATTTCTTTATTTCACAGGTTTAAAATTTATACTTGGAAGGACTCTTTTGAAAGCAGGATGAGATGCGAGGTCATATGCTTGAGGTAGAGTTGAATACCTTAGACCCTAATTTTTTTTATAATAAACAAGATTTTTTTACTAAATTTAAATCTTTGCTATTGAGCTTGGGTGAATCTGGTATTGATAAGTCTACAAGAAACAACTTATTCTAACAATCTTGGCCAAGCTAGGACCATAATATGATGTATATGTCTCCAATTTCCATTATGGCAGATTTCGTTTTGGAACAAATTGGAAAATGCCTACATTGGCTCGGTTTATTGAGTCTCTTACACAAGATCAAAGAAAACTCATACATATGGGCCTCATGAAATATACCAAAGCACATGCACTCACCATGCATGATGGAAATGGGTCATCCAAATAGAACGGGAAGGAGGGATATTCCAAACCCTTCAATGATTCTTCAGGTTCCAAAGACTCTTCAAATTCGAAGAAGAAGAAGGGAAAGCAACGCACTTACTACAATAAATCGAACCATGAAGAATCCACATGCATGAAGAAACAAATTGATCTTATGGCACAGATAGTTCAGCAGAACAACCTTGGAAACTTCATTCTAGAGGGAGTCAAGAAGCAGAAGGAAGAAGATCGTACTCCTAAGAAAGGTAATCATCATGCTCTGGTTGCAATTAATTCTTCATCTGATTCATGGATTATAGATTCTGGTGCATACCATCATATGGCGACGAAAGATGAAGTTTTATCTTCCTTGAGTCCATGCTCAAGACCCCTTATTCTCATGGGGGATGATACTCCAGTAGCAGTAGCAAGAAAAGGGAGAGTGAAACTCCACAATGGTAGTTTTGAGAATGTTCTACATGTTCCAAATCTTTCTATGAATCTGCTCTCAGTTTATCAGATCACTCAGAAATGTAAAAGGGTTGAATTTACATCAAATTCAGTTTCATTAATTGACATGCATGACAATTCCATCATTTCAATTGGTGAGGTGGATCACAAGTCCAGGTTGTGAAAATTCACTAAGTTTTTTGGTGATGACTCATCTTTTATACTTACACATAAGGAGAGTACTTTGCATGCACCTCCAATGCAACATGCATATACTCTTGTGCTTCCATCAGTTTCAGACATCAGATATGATTCCATACACATGTACATGGAAATAAGCAGGTAGTACAACTAGATAAGAAGCCAACATTGAAGATTCAACAGATGCCCGACACAACTCACACATCAGGCATCAGGTAGCCATGGAAGGAATCCATTGGATTCGAGGAGGACTCGATCTCAACATGAGGAGCCTTCTCATGTATTTTTAGCTTCAGAACTTGTGATGTCCATGCATTGCTATATGGTTCAATCTACTGATCTACAAAACTAAAATAGGATTGTGGGTAATACATTATGGCAAGAAGCCATGCAAAAGGAGTATGAATCACTCCTAAAGAATCAAACTTCGCATCTGGTTCCACTTCCACCAGAAAGGAATATTTTCAGGTGCAGATGGGTCCACAGGATCAAAAGGTACAAGGCTAGACAGGTTGCCAAAGGACTTCATCAGATCCATAAATATTTCTACATCTTCACGAAGAATTTTAGTGAGAAAAAGTTTCAGACTTTTCAGGATCATCTTGCAGTGAAGAACACAATTGCCTAGCAGTTTTCATTTTCTTATTTTGATACATTATATTTTGAGGGGGGGTTTTGCTCCCGCATGGTTTTACCTCTTTCCTCACTTTTATTCAGTGTTCATTAGTTTCGTTGTACATGAGTACCTAATATGGCCTAGTAGCCGGGACTCATTTTGTACTCCATAGTGATGTTCAGGGGTGTTGGAGAAATTTCTATTTTCGACACACTAGTTCAGTGGGAGTAACACTAGTTCAACAGGAGTTAACTGACTAGTTCTATTTTAGACTTTCTAATCTTAGACCATCACTATTATACATGCATTCATAATTATAAGATGGCATTGCCTATATAAGTGAATATCACTCACTGATTGATTAGATCATAATATGCATTGATGCCCATTTTTCATTGTGTATCTCTCTTCCTTTCTTGATAAGCTTTGTTTGTGTATGCTTTAGCTAGATCTCCTGTGCAGATTTCCATGAAACACTGAAACCATGTAGAAGATTGATTTGTGATAATATAAATAAGAGTTTCCTAAGACCATTCCACATTTTTCTAGTGGCACCACATCACATGTTACTTCATCCACATACTTATATGTAATTGCAAAATTTATGATACATTGCTTTGTTATGGGTAGTTTGTGATCTTTGCTTATTTAATTAAGTGAATAAGGTTTGTGATGCATCTTAATGTTTAATCCCAATTTCTTAACCACTTCTTCTGAAATTAAGTTAGATTGAGATCCACCTATCAATGTGTTGATCTTAGTATGTTTCATTGTGACCCTTATGTGAAACAATTTACTTCTAGAATCAAAACCATCACCAATTTTACATGTCAAACCAATTGTTGTAATCTTACACTCGTCACCGGAATCTGATCCCAAATCCGTTGGTCGTGTTGTTGTTGCAACTTTTTGTCTCCCCTTCCTCTGTTTGAACCACTTTGGTCTCTTCTCTAGGTGAAATTGCCAACAATGCTCATCATCATGTCTTTCCTTCTTGCAATGCTTGCAAGAGAACTTCTCTTCCTTCATTGCCGCTAAATTTTCTTTCTTCCCATTCCCTTTACATTCTCCATCTTTCTTTGAAGATGTTTCCCATGATACGCTAACTCTAGTTTTTCTTGCTTCAATATACATTGCTTGAACATAAACCTCATCAATATTAGTAGGTCCAAACATAAACACAATATTATGAATATAAGAAGGAAAACCTCATATATACTTCATAAGAGTTTCTTGTGTATTTAATGGAACATCTAACATTAAAGCCATGTTACGAAATTCAAATGTGTATTCCTACATTGACTACCCTTTCCTTAACTTAAGACTTTGTCATTCAATTAAATCCTTTTCCTTATACCCCAAAGGATAGAACTGTTTTCTAAGTGCGGAAATAAAATCATGCCATGATGGAAAAATCTTACCAACTTGATGAGTTCCATGTTGCATTTTACTTTGCCACCAGATGAGAGTTGTGCTTTCAAGACAAAGGGAGGCCAATCTTATTTTGGTTGTTTCATATTTGATTTGCTGAACATTACAATATACCTCCATATTTCTAACCCAGTTATCAAGTTTCTCAACATTAACTTCGCCATCATACATAGGAAATTTTTTTTTTACATCAAGTTTAAGTAATGGCATAGTAGACTTATGTTTATGAGAATGTTTTCTTGAAGTAGTATTCGAACTTGTACTTGAAGAAGAAGAAGATGATGGAGATTAAGGAGGTGAAGGAGGAGTTTTAGGAGGTTACTCTCATTCTTCACTTTTGTATTTCTTTAAATATTCTCCTTGAAAAGGTCTCTTGTATGCCAAGTAATCAGCATACAACACTTTTACCATCTCCGACATGGAAAAGAAAGTTATTTGAAACTCTCTTTCATTTTGAGAAAGACCTTCTTCTGATGCCATCCTCTCACTTTGGTATGTCCTATTTCTTGATCCAATTTCAAGATCTCCTTCTAGAGTCTCTCCTTCACCGTGACTTATCTTTTCCCTGGTAAGCATGCAAACTCAAACAACCAACTGTCAACCTGCTATGATACCACTTGATCCGAAAATGATTTTTTAAAGACTTTGGTTAAGTTTATGCATGAGTTGATTTACCACTTAGTAATTAAGAGAAGAAGAATATTTTAATGAAAGAATGTTGCAGCCATCATAAAGAATACAAAACATAAAGAAAACATTAATAACAACAAACCATAACGCCAATATTGTTAACATGGTTCTGCAAGGTTTCCTACGTCTCCGAGCCTTTGTCTCAGTTGGGGAGGCTTTCTTATTAATCTTCAATGGTTAAAAAATACATCATAAATGCATCAAATGGATTAAAAACTAGTCTGTCTATGTTTTTTTCTACCTTAGGAATCCAACACAACTGAAAACACTAAAAAAAGGTTGAGCATAGCTCTTGGAAATGGCCTCCAAAGTTCACTTCCTTAATGGCTTCTTTGCACAAAAATGGCTTGATCTTCCAAAATCTTCAACATTTTGTTTTTCTGGACCTCCTTGGACTGTAAAAAACCTTTGGTTTATGTATATTCTAAGTTGGGGGTCTAAATCCAACTTCCCCCCAAGATCTGGCCTCTTTCTGGGCTCTAGATCCACTCTTTTTGGCCAAAAATCCACAAAAAGGGAAAAAATCCATTAATATAATGTCAAAACCCAAACTTTGGCAAAAAATATGCTTAATCCCCCAGTTAGGGTGTGCGCCCCCCTTCCTTGGTCATATGAGTTCCATGTGGCCTAGTACTAAGTGGCGCACCCCCCTTGCTAGAAAATGTGTTTAAGTTTAAATTTTTGAAAAGTGGGTTTTTTCTCTAAAGTAGTAATTTGCCCTTTGTGGCTAGCTCATTATTCTTACGTCATTTGAAGAGGCAAGTAATTGGATTTAATCCCATGGAGTCCAACAATATAAATTTTACCTTTTTAAGGCCTTTACCATGGTGACATGTGGCACCCTTGGATTGGACCACGTGTCAACCCATGGTTGGCCAATCTTTTGCCACATGGACTATCAAAACTTTGACACTTGTCATCATGAACCCGTGCTACTTGTCATGACCTAGTGATACCAAATTTCATCACTTGATGGCTTCCACTTGTCGTAATCTGAATATGCCACATGTCACATGTTGAAGATGCCACGTGTCCCTTTGACCCTTTGACTTTTTGCTGGAGAAGACCAAATTTTCCAACTACCATAACTTTCTCATACAACGTCTGTTTTTCGATCCGTTTGTGTCCCTAGAAATATTGCAATGAGAACTTCATGATCATGTCATTTTATTGAGAATTTGAGAACTTTGATTTTTAGGTCTTTCTGGATCCAGTTGGATCACTTAGGCACCTAGGCTAGCCATGTCATGCAAAACTCTCTTTTTATCAACTATGATACCATTCTATTAATGTAACTAGCCTCTAACTAAGAAACAATATGTGTCGAATAAACATAACACAAAAAATTTACTAATTAAAGAAATTATTTTACTATTAGTCGATTTCTTGTATCTTACAACTACGAATTAAAACAAATTTAGCTATTGGATATAAGCATAAAATAGAAACATCTACAACATGCTAAAAATCAACATGAATTGCAGCTAAACAACTCATTACAACAACATACAAAACACTTCCAAATACACAGAGTTCATGCACAACAATTAAAATACATTATTTAACATAACAACAAGATAAAACACTTATCTTTTCACAACAGTTGTGCAACCAATGACTTGGGACGGATGTTCCACCCAACCATAGACTGACTGTTCCAAATATCAATATCCAGTCACCCTTGAGTTGAGGCTATAAATCCACAAAAGAGGGTGGTCTCTTACATTCCACTCACAGCTCATAAGACTCTCAACTCAACTGATATTTTCCTACAACTATCCCGATTTTCCACCAGCTCTCTTCCTCTTGACCTATCCAACTCAAGGAATGCACCATTATTTTATCAAGGTTAACCCAAGGGATGTACCATCTGTTTATAAAGGCTAACCCAAGGAATGAATAATTCATTTATCAATGTCTCTCTAGCATAGAAAACTAAGAATCTCTCAGTTGGGAACTCAAGGGAAACGACTACTAGGAAAACTATCAACAAATCAACATAAACCACTTGTTGTTTCAATGCAAATCACGTAGGAGTTCACTCTTCCTTCCTGACAACTAGGATATCCAGTTCTCCAACTCCAATTCACTCCAGTTATGCTACATAATTTTCCCTCCATGGCCACACCAGCTCCAAGCTCTCTTTCTTCTCACTCCCCTTGGCTCTCGTGCACCCCCTTGACTAACTAAATTGTCACCCCCCTTACCCCTAAGAATTTCCTCTATTTTTTGGCTTGCCTTTCTTGACTCACACTCTCTCCCAAGATGATTTTACTCAACCCCCATGTGCCCAATAAATATGGGATGTGACCACTCACACCCACCCTCTTACATGTATTCAATGATTGGCTTTTGGAAACACTCAATAAAAAATGTCAAGGTTCATATACAAATAACAATTTAGAAAACTGGTTTAAATCATTATACATGGGCAATTCCCCCTCAAACCCCTCTTGGACATTATTCTAGACACTTCCCTCTCTTATGGATTAATTCAAACCCCGTCTCTTTTCCATGTCCCCTTAGCAGCTCACTTCACATTTTATTAATAAAACAAAGAAACATAATTCACATATTATATCTACATAATCATTAATTAAACTAGGGATTATAAAGGGGATGTTACAAGCACTTTGTGGACCTCTAATTTCAAGTGACATTGTGTTACTTCCCCCAAATCTAATTGATTCACTATTGGGAGTGCACACATGTTTGGATCATTAATTAATTAATAAATGGCAATAAATGGGTTTGGAAAAAGGTTGCATTGAAAAAGAAGGTGAAACACACCTGTTGGCATGTTTTTCAGACAGAGGCAGAGTATGTGTGTTTGTCATTGATGGCAAAGATCAAGACCAACAACGCAATGATGATCGCATGGCAAGATCAGAAGTGAAAACTCCAGGAGTCAAGGAAGCAACTCACGACAAGAATGATGAATGGCGAAATGTGAAACCACGACATTTCAAGGTTTCGGATACCGGGAGTTGGAGATGTCAAGGACACTCACAACAAGAATGCCGAAACAACAAAATGAGAAACACGGAAGTACGTTGATCTGACTCCATTTCGTAGTTTTGGATACCAGGAGTTGGAGGTGTCAAGGACACTCACGACAAGAATGTCGAAATGGAGAAATGTGAAATGATGAAATACGTTGATCTGACTCCATTTCGAAGTTTCGGATACCGAGAGTTGGAGGTGTCAAAAACACTCACAACAAGAATGTCGAAATCGCGAAATGTGAAACCACAATTTAATCTAAGTCGTTGATCAAAGAAAGATCTGGACCGTCAAATCATCAAGATTGTGGACCATTGATCTGGCTCCATTTTGGAGTTTCGAATACCGGGAGTTAGAGGAGTCAAGGAAGCAACTCGCGGTAAGAACTTGCGATATGCGAAATCAAGAAAAGATCTAGACCGTCGAATCATCAAGATTGTGGACTATTGATCTGACTCCATTTCAGAGTTTTGGATACCGGGAGTTGGAGGAGTCAAGAGTCGAGACTCTTCATCACAGGAGTCCTGAATTTGTCAAATGTGAAACATCGATCATTTCGGGGTTTGTGACTTGGAGTGTCGAGATACCTCTCCACAGGAATGTCGAAATGTAGGAATGTCGAAATGAGAAATCATGAAATCACTTTATGGATAAACACTTGGTCACAACTGTGGGCATGTGAAGGAAGGAGCTTGCAAGTTGCAAGGCTCCATTTCGTGATCGGGAGTTGGAAGAGTCAGAGTGACTCGCAACAAATTCGCGAAACACAAAATTGCAAAATGCAGTTTCGAATAAGGTTGTGGTCATAGCCAGTGGTCACATCTATGGAAGATGGAGGAAGGAGTTAGTGCAACCAAGCTCCATTTCGGAGATCACGACTTGGAGAGTCGAGATTCCTTGCAACAGGAATTCGTGACATGTGAAATCGTGAAATGACGAAATGCGAAAAACACATTTTGGTGTAGGTTGTGGTCACCGTTAGTGGTCATGTGAGAGGAAGGAGATAGCACCAATATAAGCTCCTTTTCGGCGATCGTAACATGAAGAGTCGAGACTCTTCACCACAGGAATGTCAAAATGCCAAAATGCTGAAATGTGAAATGGCGAAATCAATGCGAGACCCTGTGCTTGTAATCCAACAGTGTTGGATACTTGGAAATCTGATCGAAGGGCTACTGTTGCTCTTCACAGTTAATCGATCTGTTACGATTCAGTTAGCAGAACTGAATCATGACTCTTGGATGGTTGGCGATTCAATTGCTGATGCATTTTCTTGGAGGTTCACAGTGTAACTGCTAGAAATGACTGATCGTTTATGCTAGAGGACTTGAAGAGACTTCAGGGTGATTGCCAGAGAAGATGAAGAGTCTTGAGGCATCTTCCAGTGGCATCAAGACTGTTCATAGAGGCTATTGACAGATGTAAGATCATTGGAGCCTAGAACTACAACAGAGGGAATGAGCTCGACTGTGACAGAGAAGACAAAGAGTCTCGACTGCTGGAGAGGCTAAGGAATCTCGGCATAACACCTAGTGATGATGGACGCATGGGTTTAACCACCAGAGAAGCTGAAGAGTTGCAATGATGATCAGGCAGAGCACTCGACATGGGGAGAGCATGCAGAATCATTGTGAATAGAGGATGCAGAAGATGCACAGAGAGAATAAAAACGCAGAATAGAGAAGAGATTGGGTGTTGTTGAGATTGATTCAGGTGTGTAAAAAGAGGTAGAGTGCAGCAGCTGAAATGCATAGAAGAGGAATGGTGCATAGAAGGGACATGGCACACAGAGCATAAAAGGCAGAAGAACATAAAGTGTAAGGAAGGTGTGTAGGAAGACACTGATGCAGGTAGAGAAGAGCATTGTAGCAGAACAATGATGAGACCAGTAAGTCGTTGATAAATATTGTATCACTGTGATAAATTTATATATAGAAAACTTTATAATCAGGGTGGTAGGGAGGTGCCAGGGAGGACTGTTGTCCTCAGAGGTTCAAGTGGGTGCTTGAACATAAGGAGTTGTAGCTTCCATCTGGTTGCAGCCAGAAAAACCAGGGTGGCAAGGTGGTGCAAGGGAGAACATTGGTTCTCTGATATACAGGTTGGTGCCTGTGTAACTGGAAGTTGGTGCTTCCATCTAGTTGGTGTCGGAACTCTTAGAAAGTTGGTTCTTCCATTCAGTTGGTGTTGGAACTCTTAGAAATTTGGTGCTTCCATCCATATGGTGTTGGAACTCTTAGGGAGTTGGTGCTTCCTTCTAGTGGGTGCTAGAGAAACCAGAGAGTCGGTGCTTCCTTATAGTGGATGCTAGAGAATCCAGAGAGTTGGTGCTCTCAACAAGCAGCAGCTTACAAAACAGAGGTTGTAGCCTCATTATGAGTTGGTGCTCATAAGTATGATAATGTACAGAATGTAAATATTACTTATCATATAAAGAAGAAGAGGTTTTTACCCTTTATGGGTTTCCTCAGGAAATATCTGTCTTTGTGTATCTCATATGTGTGACTGATGTTGAATGTTCTATTGCTTACTTCCCTGCATTATTGTGATCATCATTGAGATTTCTGTAATGAATTTAAAATGAGCATAATTGTTTAAGCTAAGTAACAATTGATTCACCCCCCCTCTCAGTTGTCCAACAACACCCCCTACAAAGGCACCCATAGATGAGATAATACGAGCCCTTGTATGTCATAAAACTCATTGACCTATGAAGTCTAACCCCCTATCCACCACATCATCTACTACATGACCTTGAAAGGGAATCCTTGGAAGTGTCCCCTACTTTAGGGTTTTAGTCTACCCAATAAGACTTTTATGACACCCCTCCCATACCTAAACTTGGTCAATTGTATAGGGTCTTGGAGCATTTGTTTAATTTGACTATATTTTGACTTGGGATCCTTGGAGGGAGCACGTATTTGTTTTGCAGGACCTTGTTTGGTGGACAGTTTTGGAGGAACAAGCATAGCTTGGGCTTTCACGATGCCTGAAGCCCACAGGGTGGATTCCAAGGCCCCACATGCCAGATCACGATGACTTTCCTTTGGAGGCCTAGAAGACATCATGGATGACCTTGCCTATCCCTCACATACTAAACAACTTGTCTAGGAGGGGAAAAACATAGCTTTTTGGGGCTTAACGTCACCTAGGGCTAGGGTTGGTGGTGATGGAGTTGTTTCTCATTGACACTTGGCATGATTTGATCGGAGGAGGCATGGATTGACCTTGGCGCATGAAGAAGAGGGTCTATGAGCCCCAACAACCTCCACCTTCCTCTCCAACGACTTGGAAAAGTGTCAAAATGTCTCCCTAAAGGGGTGACATCCTGTTGTTTTAGGGTTTCTAATGTGAAAAAAGTGAAAATTAAGTATTATTATTTGTGTAAAGGGGTAATATAAGGGTTGTTGATCCCCTATCTTATGTTTTACCCTAATTAAGTGGACAAACTATGTTTTAAACATTTTGTATAAATAAAGATCATGTGAATCTCTTTTCATAACATAACTCTCCCATGTGGAGAAGTACTTGGATGAAATTTTCACTAGTCTTGGGAATTTTCTCTCTTTTTCATTTGTCATGGTTTACTTTGCTATTGGTGGAAGGAGGTGGTCCACTACCCCTTGTGGAGTGTTTCTCTTGCATATTGGTCGATAAATCTTGGTAAAGTGGAAATTTCTCTTGTTAATTCTTTCTCTAGGTGAAGGGTTTTATCTTATTGTGGTCTCTTTTTCTTGGTTGCGAGGTTAAATAGTTGAATTTATTGGAGAGTATAAGTGCATACAACCCCACTAAGCTCATCAATATTTGTCTTGGAAATAATTTGTTTCTCAAGGTAGTGCTAGGAGAAGCAAAAGGGCTTACACCCTCCTAACACTTTCCTAGTTAGCTTTACTTTCCTTGGGGAGTAAGAGGGCTTACACCCCAAAGGAAATAGTATAGTTAAATATTTATTTGACTCCATAAACCAATAGTTAAAGCACTAATAATTTTCAATCTGCACTGGAGAGATAAAAGTGTTGCATTGGGATATGTGAAAACACGAGATAATCAAATTGTTTAAATTGCAATCTCTTCTTGATGCTCTAGGCTTGTCATAGCCACTAGGACATATTAATTGGACAAGTATTTATTGTTTCTATTATAAACTTTCATCTATAGCCATTAGGGTTGCAAAAACCCTAACACACTTTCATTCATAATTTGCCATTCAACCATGGAAAGTTGCTAAAAGTTTGCCATAGTAATCTACTAAGTCTAGCGCACTTTTTGGGTGGATTATTGGAAACTTTTGACGGTTGATTTATCGGTTGTAATAAATTGTTTGTTACAGCCATAAGGATGATAATTATTTCTTCAGAACTTGTTTACAAGAACCTTACATTTTTGCTAAAGTTTCATGTTATCGTCTTGAGAAAAACTAGTCATTTGCTAGCTTGTCTCTTGTACATTTTGTTAAGATTTAAGAATCTATATTTTGCAGCTATCATTGTAATTTTATTGTTGATATACATCATTTTTTACTGCTGCAATTAGGGACAACAGGACTAAATTTATTTTCCACCTAACATTATACATATATACTCACCATGCTCTTGTTTCTGGGGTAGGTACATCATTCTTTACAAGTGTTCTTATCTCTTGAAAACCATCAGCTACCACCAAGACTCTTTACCAATCCTTTCCACATCTTATATCTTGACCTATAGGGGGAATTTCTTTGATCTCTTCACTTTCCATCTCATTCCCCCCAAGGTCAACGAGATTCCCCTCTTGAGGTGATTCTATCATTTCTAAAGTGACGGGAATACCTTTCTAAGATGAAAGTGGGTAGGTGTTCTCTAAGTTATTGCCATTTGGTAGTTGGGTCGAGATTTTCCCCACCTACAACTTGTGCGATAACAAACAAATTTATTAGTTTTGAGCTAAGGATTTGCAACAACACTTTATTGGAAAAATTAGGGCTTCCAAAAGATATTAAGAGTAATATAAAGGGTGAGAGGGTTCTTTCTCAAGGCATTCCTACAGGACTGTGTAAAACAATATCTACAGGAACTGTGTAGACTGGTTTCTTAAGGATTTCATTCCTTTGCTCACGAAAACTATGTAAACCTAGAAAAATGATTTTTGACGATATAGATTTTAAAAACACAAAATTCTAACAACAATTTGAGACAAATTTGAGGCAGAGAGCAATTCTTGTTGAAGAGGGTTTCGATAGCTACCTTCCTGTAGCAACCTTGTTTCTCTGGATCGAATTCGTGTTTCTGTATGAGTGTTTTCCTATCCTGACCTACTACCTCACACCCTTGATCTCCTTTCACTACTAAAGAGGACCTTCTATTTGGAAATGATTTGAAATGGTGACCAAATAGTTCACTTACTCTCACTTATGCCCAAATTTAAGGTTTTAACTCCTGTCTTGTCAAAGCTGTCGATATGATAGCTATGGTACTCATGAACTCGTGTTTTTGTGATCTCCATTTTGTTTGAATGATCCTCCACTTGAATAATGTGAAAGTCACCTTTTTCAATAAATTATGCCTCCCCTCATTGATGTGATAACCAAGAACATCCTCATTCTCATCACCCATGATATAATTTTATATATTTTGACCATATAAAATATGCATGTGTTTAACCTTTGTATGATACTAAATTAAAGTTTGAGAGAGAGGATTAAATGTGATACCTTTTTTTACCTTTGTGAGCATGTTGACTTTGCTATGTGTTTGAATTTTGTTGTACATCCAGGTCATTGGAGTTGTATTACAATAGCATACTTTTGTTGTTTTTCCATACGAACATGATTTTGTATAACTGATTTATTTGTCCTTGTTGGTTGACCTTTGTGAAGACTTTATTTAATGATAGAATTCCTTTGTATTTCCTTGAGTTTCTTGCTATAATTTGTTTTTATTTTGTTGCAACAATTTCTACAGGGTATAGGGGATCCTATAGAACTCCTTTTATGCATTCTAGAGGCTGGTATTTTATCGATGCTAGTAGTGTTGATGATGATAGTAATGTTATTGATGTTTATAATGATGATGCTAGTGTTGGTAATGCTTTTTATTCAATGGAAAGCTAGCTTCCCTTTATTTGGAATGATCCTGTAGGAATCTGTAGATTGATTTTGTAGATCAATCTTCTTGGAACATAGGGTTAAAAATGAAAACTTGGGAAATGTAAAGTGTAAATAAACGAAGGAAAACAAGAAAAGTTTATGAATGATAAGATGGAAAGTGTGATGTATGGAAAATGATGATTGAAAGTGCAAAAAACTTGTAAAATGCTTACTGCTTTTTTTTCTTTGTGGATTATTCATTGTTGCTAAGTTCTTCTTGGTTGATGATTTCTTATTTCACGTGCAGATGGTTGCTGAGATGGAGTCCTTTTATACCTACAAAACAAAAGTGTTATTATACAAATTCTTCTTTTTTTTCTTTTATTCTTTCTTTCTTGTTTTTTTTCTTTTCTCAAGACAAAGGTGTCATTGTTGGTTTTCACCAGAGTCATGCTTCATAAAGCCTAAGGAAGGTTTTATTGATGAGGATATTTATTTATTTATTAGATTTGAGGCTGCCTCCTTAAAGGTTTTCAATCAAAGACTTGTCTTAGATGCCTCAATGAGGTTTTAAACTAGGTATTTTATTCTTTTTCTTTCATTTTTTATCATGTCTCATTATTTGGATGGATTGAGAGAATCCTTGCTATCAATCACATCCATATTTTGTGTCTTTGTTGTTGCTGTAAACTCTTCCATTGTCATTGGTTTTTTTTTAACTTTTAGCCTAAATCCATTTACTAGCAAAGGGATTCCTTCTTCATCTATGGTTCTGATATTGATTGAACCATTATCATGACATCTCTCAATAATGTAGGGCCCTAGACACCTGGTCATTAGCTTTCCCTTGAATTCCTTGAATATTGAATCATATAATAGGGCCCAGTCCCCTTCATTGAACTTACCATACTTGATTTTCTTGTCATGGAAATATTTTCTTTGTTGTTGCACTACTTCAGTGTTGAAGAATGATTGCATCAGGTACTCATCAAAGGAATTTAGTTGATTTAATATCTCTTTCTGTGTTGATGGTATATCCATATTCAATTCAGATGATGTCATCGAAGTACAATATTCAAACTCAGTAGAGAGTGTGGATTTCTTACTATAGAATAATTCAAAGGGTTTAAGCCTTGTGGTAGTCTTCCATGTGATTTTGTATGCCCATAGTTCTTCTATGAGTTTCTTTTATGAGTTATTCTTGTTCATACTCATTGTTTTGATGAGGATATTTTCCAGCTCCCGGTTGGTGACTTCAGCCTATTCATTTTCTTTTGGGTGGTAGGGTGTTGATTTTATGTGACATATGTGGTGTTGTTGCATGATTTTCTCAATAATTATGCATGTGAACTGAGTTCCTTGGTATGCGAATATCTCTCTAGAATTACCAAATCTTGAGAATATGCATTCTTGGAGGAAAGCAATGACATTGTGTTATGTGGAATCCTTCATAGCCTTTACTTCAACCCACTTGGTCAGATAGTCAGTACATACTAGTATCTGCTTCTTCTGCCCTAAAGGTGGGTCAATTGGGCCAATAAATTCTATGCCCCACTTTTCAAATGGTTCCAATGATACTTGGGGCTGCAAGGGAATTTCATTTATCTTTGTAGGATTTTCCATCCTTTGATATTCAACACAGTGTGAGGTGTACTATTGAGCATCTCTGTGTAGGGTCGACCAATAGTATCCAACTTGCAATATATTGCAGGGTGTTCTCTTTGTTGGATAGTGTCCTCCACATGGTTCATCATGAAAGGAATGGAGGATATCATGCACCTCATCTTCTCTCATGCAGCTCCTCAAGACTTGGTCTTGACAATTTTGCATCTTTCTCGTTAGAAAAAATGTTGAGGAAGCCTCCCTGTTGTAAGATAATTGGCTATGTTAGAAAAACCGGGGGTCTATGTTGGTATTTCAAAGAGGTGTTCATCCGAGAAAGGATCATCAATCATGCCTTCCTTAGTAGGAAATTTCAACTTGGAAAAAAATCTACAACAACATTCTACTTCCCAAGATTATCGAGAATGGTTAGATCAAATTGTTGTAATAACAAAATCCATCTTATTATTCTACCATTGATGTCAGGTTTATTCATAAAATATATAATGGCAACATGATCATTATGTACAAAAACTGTATACCTTGTATCATAATTTCTAAACTTGTTGAGAGCATGGAATACTGCTAAAAATTCCCTTTCTGTAACAATGTAGTTTAGATCTACACCAACGAAGTTTTTTATTATAAAATAAATTGTATAGGGATTTGTATCTTCATTTTGTCCCAAGACTACTCCTACAAATTTATGTGATGAAACAATATGAATATGAAAGAGAAGAGTCAAATTAGGACCATGTAGTACAGGAGTAAATGAGATTCTTTATTTCATTGTTTCAAATGCTTGTTGACAATTTAGAGTCCAACAATAATCTATATATATGGATAGTAGGGTAAACATTAGAGAAACTATCGTACTAAAGCACTTGATGAATCTCATGTAGTATCTTGCATGTCCAAGAATACTTTTGATATCTTTTGGTTTTATAGGACTAGGTAGTAGTGTGATTATTTTGACTATATTTCTATCTACTTCAATCCCTATGGAGGATAGATGGTGTCCTAACACAATCCCTTCATTCATCATCATATTGCATTTTTCATTGCTAGGGGAGAGGTTCATTTCTTTGCATCTTTGGAGAACCTTATATACATTACTGAGGCTTCATCAAATGAGTTTCCATAAGGGGTGAAGTCATCCATATAGATCTCTACTTTATCATGGATGAGTTTTGAAAAGATGTTAAGTATTTCTGTTTGGAATGTGGTTGGGACATTACATAGGCCAAATGGAAGGACCTTATAAGAAAATGTGCCCCAGGGACAGGTAAATTTTGTTTTGTCCTGCTCTTTAGGATTGATTTGAATTTGGTTGTATCCACGAAATCCATCCAGGAATGAAAAATATTCTTTCCCATCTAGGACATCTGAGACTTGGTCAATGAAGGGTAAGGGAAAATTATATTTCCTTGTAGATTTGTTTAGTTATTGGTAATCCACACATATCCTCCATTTCCCATTATTTTTTGAGACAATAACTAGGGGAGAGACCCACTCACTATATAAAATTGGATATATGAATCTGACATCTAACAACTTTTGCAATTCTTGTTTAACTATGTCTTTCAATGCAAGGTTCATCCTTCTTTGGGGATACCTTATAGGCTTCTAGTCCTCTTTGATATAAATATGGTGAGTATAGATGGAAGTATGGATGCCTTTCGTATCCTTGTAATCCCATGCAAAGGCTTCAATGTTTCTTTTCAGAACATCTAATAACTTTTGTTCTTGTTGATTGGTAAATTTTGTGTTGGTTTTGAGTGTTTTGTAGGGTTGATCTCTATGGTTTTGATAGAGGGGTCTTCAATTTTAGTTGTGAATAGTTATGCCCATATTTTTGTTTTTTTATTAGTAGATAATTCATATTTGAGTTTATCATTCATCCCTTATATTATCTCATCAACATAGTATTGGTTTTGCGGAAAATTTACAAGGAAAGTGCCCTCGTCAATTTTGCTACTAGCCAAGGTTGTGCTAATTGTATAGGTAAGATAGGAAGTAGTTTGGATTGGGTATTCTTCTACTTATACCCACATTGGCAGGTTTTTTGTTATTAAATGTTGGGAAGGGGAATAAAGAAAAAACTGTTTTGGGGATTGACCATCAATTATAGTCATGTTTCTTGCCCTATAACCGATGTATGCATCTATTGTGGCCAACCAAGGCCTCCCCAAGATAAGGGGTGCCCATTGAATTGAGACTTGGTTTGGAGGATTAAAAAGTTAGTAGGATATTCCCAAGAATAAATAGAGAGTATTGTATCTTCCAACATCCCCTCATGCTTGACTGTGGATTTGAATGCAAGTTGGAGGATGGTGGCGGTGTCTTTTAAGAATCCATGAATGTTTAGTTTTAACATTCTATATTTGGTCATAACGTTTATGGAAACTCCTAAATCTATGAGAGTATTTTGGATCAAGGTTTTGTTGATGTGAACATTCACTAAAGGGATTCCTGGATCCAAGTACTTAGGTACAATTATTTTCCCGAGCATAAGGTCAGTTAGTTGTCCTATAAAATTTATTGTAGGTATGTCTTTTCTTTTTCTCCTCGACCTTTTAATGAACTCTTATTTGATAAATCTATTGAAAAAGAGCACATCCTTGATGGCTTGAAGGAGACTTGGTTTGTAGGACTAAAACATCAGTAGGATATTCCCAAGAATCAATAGAGAGTATTATATCTTCCAACATCCCCTTAGGATTTATTGTGGATCTGTCTGCAAATTGGAGGATGGTGGGGGTGTCTCTTAAGAATCCCTGAACATTTAGTTTTAACATGGTATCTTTGGTCATAACATTTATGGCAGACCCCAAATCTATGAGAGTATTTTGGATCAAGGTTTTGTTGATGTGAACATTCACTAAAGGGATTCCTGGATCCAAGTACTTGGGTACAATTATTTTCCCGATCATAAGGTCAACTAGTTGTCCTATAACATTTATTGTAGGTATGTCTTTTATTTTTCTCCCCGGCCTTCTAATGCACTCTTCTTTGATAAAAATATTTAAAAGGGGCACATCCTTGAGTTCTCCTAGAAGTTCTTTCTCTTGAGATGTATAATCATAGCATAATCAATAGTATAATCATATATCCTGCATATAACTACAAACTCAAACAAGAAGGTGTCATGATATTCATAAACAAGACCATGAAAATGAGGAAAGGTAAAAGGATTAATATTTTTCATCTTAGTTTCTCCATTGGTTTCCCGTATGGGAAACTCAAGTACTTATACCGTCTCTTCTTCACTAGCCATGGTACAAGATGAGGGAGATTGACCTTCATCTGAAATATTTTCAATTTCTCTAGCTTCCCTTTCCAAGAAACTTTCAAGTGTTTCAAGACCAATTTTTGGATTACTTGGACCTGTTTTTCATAAAAAAAAATCCTTTCCTATCTCTAAGTTGAGTCATTCATAAAAGTGAAGGAAATAAAACTATTTTTTTCTTTTATAATCCTAAGATGCAAAGAATGTGACAAGGAGCTATCAATACTCACTCGAAGTGAAAGCACTTGGTATTTTACACTAAAAAAATTCTATATTGAGGTTGGCCTTGTGACTGAGGTATCGTTCCTACTCCTCGAAGTCACAAAAATAAAAATAAAAATTGAAAATGATGTGAAGACTTTAACACCTCCTCGATAAAGGCATGAAAAAGTGATGGGCCTAGGAATAGCAGCAATAATTCTACTACCTCCTTGGCTTGTTACTTTATTTTTCAACCCTAGGTTCATACAAACTTAAGAGGTGTTGTGCAAAGTATATTCATAATGCACTAAAAGTAGTATAGGTATGAGATTGATCAAGGGGCTAAATGCACGAATTTGTGCAAGGAAATGTATTGTCGAAAAAGATTTTGAACTATTGCATGAATGAAAGAACAACAACTTGAAAGAATAGTTGAGTTATCTTTTAGTAAAGGAGATATAATCTATTGGTATAAAAGAAAGCATGTTGAACCACGAAAAAAATTAAATTGGATGTAAAACATGAAACTAATTCTATTGTATGACAGGAAATTGCAATTAAAGAAGCTAAACTATTGCATAGACTAAATGAACTAATTTATTCCTAACCATTGAGTCAACATCGAATCATATGTTATCTTATTGTCTATTGCAACTTTCATAAAATGGTGATTAAGAGAAATTGAGAAACTAGAGCCAAAATAACCCTACAGAAAGTTTCTACATGAACTATAACAGTTCTACAAGAACTGTAACATTCCTACAGGAAACTCCTGAAGGATTTCCAAAAGAGTCCTAAGAATATTACATAAGTATTTCAAAGCAATGACAAAGTTAGATTGAAATATAATGAGGTAGAACTGAGGTTTTTATCCTTGAGAAGACACCCATGAGCATCCCAATAAGTTGTTAACTCTTTTTACAGGAGACCTGTTGAAGCTAACAACTAATAAAAAATTGACAAAAATCAAATATTATCATGAATGACTATATTAATCTTCAAGAGAAAATAAAAGACTAGTTGATAACACATTAATATGCAAGAAAAAGAGAAAGTGCAACAGGGTCCTTGAGCCCTCTTGAGCGGGCCCTATCCAAGAAGCACAAAGAACCTTAAAGAAACTCTAATAATCTAAGAACATGTTCATATTTTGATCCAGGGGTATATCGATAGCCACCCACCTTTTCCAACTCACTCAAAATAGTTTTCTGACAATTTTGGCAATTTACTATTTTTAGCAGTTTTTAACTTCTAGGGCCTAAATGAAGGTTTTATTGGGATAGAGATTCTTAATGTTATACAAAGGCTCTTATTGAGCCCCCAAAATGAATCTCCTCGATGATACCTTTCCATCGGGCTATCATGCGCCTAAAACGGAGATCGTATGCAAAATTTACGACATGTACTAACTTATCCAAACAGGGACCACATGAATTTTGATGCTTCATATCCTAGGGTTAGTTTTTGGATGTCTAGGGTTTTTGAAATTATTTTTTATTGTAAAAATTCCTTTAGAGCCTCATTGTAATTATCTTCTTGCGAATAAGCGCAACTGTCACATCTCTTCTCAGAGATAAGTCGCCACCATTCCAACAAGCTTGTTTTCCGTTGCATTTTACAGTTTCAACTTATTTCCTTATTGAATAGAGAACCAATTTTACTGTATCTTTGTTATTCTGTGTTAATCATGTTTTAATAATCTGTATTCATTTAGTTTTTCTCATACAATCTGGATCATGTTTATTTAATCCAAATCATTAGTACATCAAGAGAAAAGCTCCAAGTCTTAAAAAAAAGAGTCTTCTTAACAAAACTTAACACAATATTAGAAATCTATCTCTCCCCCCTTTTCCCCTATTCTAGAGGTCTATTTATACACTTGAGACTCAACCTCTTTACTTGAATTGAAGAGGAAAATGGGGAATAAACATATCTCATTCAATCTCCTTTGACTTTCAAAATGTTGCTTGCAAGGAGTGATCATTAGTGAACTGACAGCACTCTTCAAGGTAAGTGGGGGATAAGGTCCCTTAATTATTGGATGGAAGCACTCTTAGGGGAACAAGGTCCCTTGATTCTCTAAATTCTCCTTTCCTTAAGGGGTTCGACATGTTTGATGCTCCACACATTCTTTACCATATGCATTAGATAAAAAAAGGTACTATACACACAAAATTTCACCTCAAAAACGTATTCACTAAGTAACATACAAAAATAATCATGAATTATTATTAAATATGGTCAAAAATAAAATATTAGTCTTAACATGTTGAAAAATGTGTCTATGATCAACCCTTAAGATAGGAAATATTGAGGCTCGTCAATTGTAACATCCCCTACCCCTTAAAAAGCATCCTTGTCCTAAAGGCTTAAGATGTGGAAAGTGTTGCAGAATGGTTGTTGTTTCCCTTCTCGTTGTGTATCCTTCCATTGTACTAAAACTTCTTGGATAATGCGTTGGTAGAGACTGTGCTCTCATTTTTTAAGGATGGCATATAGTTTCAACCAAATGGAGCCTTCTTCATCCAATTCAAGCAGATTTATTTGATGCATTGCACCCGACTCCCTAATCCTCACTTAGGATGATGGGGTGTCAAACATTATGCTTCTCCAAAGGGATTAATCTCTCTCAAAAACCCTCGTGGATGGATTCAACTTTCCAAGATCTTTCCAATGACTATAATCATGGATAAATTTGAGATCTTTATCAAAAGGCATAACCTTCTGAATTTTTATGGGGTTCCAATTATCAAATACAACTCACTGTCATGTGGCATCCGCGTGACTACCTATCACTTGTTCCATCCGATGTGGAACTGATGTGGTGCATGCCACTTGTTGGCATAGGGGAAAACCACTTGTTGGCATAGGGGAAAACCCAGGGTTTGGATCCAAGAGCGCACCAACAAGCCCTAACTACTGACCCTTTTAGTAGTAGATGCAATCTCACCCGAAGTAGTTATGGGGTGGTTGCAGGACATAGATGTCTACAACCAAATGAAATATCAGGTAGATCTAATAGAACATCTATACAACATTCATATGTCACTTATCATCTTAGATCCTACTCCACACAACTATCAATCAGATCTAACACATTAATGCAATAACAATATATCAAAAGATAAAGAACAAAACATCAATCCCACACGACACGAGATATATGTGGTTCACCCTCTCTCTAGGGATACATCCGTAGAACTGTGCTTTATAATATATTAATATGAAGCATACAGTTCTTATCTGTGCTCTTAGCTATCAGATCTTCTTCTTCTTCTCTCTTTCTCTCCTGTTCCTACGCACCCATATACAGGACTGATCTCCGCACCCAGCTGGAGTCTTACAATACTAGAAGGATCTCACACTTAGCACTTCTCTCTCACACAACAACAATAGTAACAACCAACCATAATAGCAACAACTACCAATAATAAAAATAGTCACCTGACCCAGGTCCTCTTGACCTTTATTTATACATTACAATATCTCACTCTGACATCCTTAGGCCAAAACCTAAGCATCAAAACCCTAGATACCAAAACCCTAGGTCAACTTGACCCGCATTTTCAGGACTTTGCCATCCTATCTTTCCTTCCTTCTCGCACGGTGCTCCAAAGAATCCAACGGTGGCTTTTTCTGGTTGTTGAGTTGTCCACAATCTGTCTTTCTTTCTGATCTCTCATCCTCGATCTCCTCATCCAACAACTTTCTTTCCTTAACTTCGCTTTGTCTTTTCTTCTCTTCTGCTCACTTCGACCTAGTAACAGTCATTGTGTCTTCTGTGGAGTTCGCATTTTACCCTTTCTTTCTTGATCTTCACTTGCTTCCATAACCAAGGGCCAACAGGCCCCAAACACTCACCTGTGACTCATTCTGAGGCACTTCAGATCTGAATTTTTTGTTTGACTTCGACTTTGGACTGTGCAGGGCAGCCTTTTCTTTCTTCTCTATGCCTCCCTTCCTTGTGCAGACTGTATTTTCTGTGTCTGGTACCCAGTTTCAACTGCACTTGGTACCTAGACCCTTTTGCTTTTTCTTTTACTGAGAGTTGTGAGGCAACTGGTTGTCATAATACATCTTCAACTGCCTCCCATTCATCAATCCTTCCTTCCATTCTCCATTCAAAGTCTTCAACTATGCAACTCCTCCTTATGTAACATATGAAATTTCATATGGCCCAAGCCAATGCGTTCTAAACTTTCCTGGATGCTTCATGAACTTGCTGTCATATACCAATACCAAATCACCTTGCTTAAATGCCTTCTTCTTGATGTGTCTGTCATGATAGGCCTTCTCTCTTTCCTTTCGTACTTGATGATGGAATCCTACAATAAATTTGTCTGTAAAATAATATAATGCTTGGCCTCCTACATTGTCCAACACTTTGTCAGTAAATGGGGTAGGGAATGGGACATGCAAACATGCATCATTTAGCTTCTTGAGATTCACACATATCCTGATCTCTCCTGTCTTCTTGTCTTGCACCACCATAGGGCTAATCCACTCTGACTCTTTGACAGGTTCTATAATCCCTACTTCCAGCATTTTGTCGAGCTCAATTTTCACTTTCTCCTTATATTTAGGGTTCAACTTGTAGGGTCTCTGTTTGACTAGTCTTGAATATGGCTTCAAAGGGATCCTCATCTCTCACATAGGCCCTTTAATGCCTTCATATCAGTGAAATTGGTTGGAAACAAGTCTCGATATTCATGTAGTAGCTCTATGATCTTGTCAATGGTAGAAACATCCCAATAATCTCCAACATTGGCAAGTTTTGACGTCTTCTCTATTCCAATATTGACTTTCTTGATATTGATCGGTTGTTCAATGAAAGACAACTCAACTCATGGTCCTTCCACATCTCTTTGGCATTCTGTTTTAGTGATGTTCACCTTCCTAGGATCATCGTCTTCATCAGCATTGATGTTGTAACAGCCTTGGAGTTTCTGGAGAGGTGCAGTCCATTCGTCCTCTTCTTGTTCCAAAGGGAGGCTAGATGCCTCCTCAAATACTTTATGTCTTACAATCTATAACACTTGATCTAATGAAGTATATTGACTTTGAAATAAGAAGGTAGTTACAAAATTCTGAGTCATACCTTCCCAATCTACAGTGATGAGGCACAACTCTGCTTGAAGGTACCAGTTGATAGGAGTTGTGTCCAGCATGTTAATGAGTTTGTGTACCCATTGCACTGGAGGAATGTTGCTCCATGCTTCCTCACAACTTCTCTCATGGTCCTTCGGACAACTTTGACCTGTGTATCGAACTTCACAACCTTCTACTTGTGCTGAGAATCACGTTGTCATCAAAGTACGACATTGTACCTAGTCTGTAATATTACTTTTGTGTGTCCTCCACCATCTTGCCAGTGTTTCTTTCAAAGCCTCATCCATTGCCAAAAATCTATGTTGTGTTGGTACACTTGCTTCGAATTTCGACAAGAAGGTTTCTAAAGGATTCAAACCATCAAAGGTGGGCAAGTTACTTACTGTCGTGTCGGTCTAGTGAACTTCTCTGGTTAATCTAGCACATCACCTTGTAGATACTTCATACAATTTATCCTGCCTGTTCTCCAGTGCTTCTTCTGAATATGATGAACACGCGTTGTCACTTCACTAGAATAGGTTTCCATTGGCTGTAGTATTAATGTAATATTGTTGTCTGGCTGTGAGTTTGTATATGTTTTCCAGTTCATATGCATGGTCTTCTTCTTTGATAGGCTCTGTGTATCTCTGACCTTCATTGTGATCTAAAGGTGCAATGACCCTAAGGACATCTCTTTCAAAATTCATATGTCTTTACATTAAATCAACCACAGTGGAATTATTGAAAGCCCAATCAATTCCTAACAGCGCAGGGTAAGGACAATTGTCATCAACTATCTCAATTACCTCAAAATCTGCAAACATCCTTACTTTGTCGATGTCCATAGGGACATGTTCCAATCATCCAAAGGGGATAACAACTTGATGATTAGCCATCCTAAGCCTGATAGGGGAATAGATCAACTTAGGTTTCCCCATTAGTGACCAAGTCTTCTTCATCATGACATTGACCTCCGACCCTAAGTCAAGGACCAGATAGTCGATTTCATACTCTCCTATTTGAGTGTTCAAGTGTAATTCCTTATTTGTCCTTCTCCTTTTAGAGACTTGGTGTACTGACCTATTCAGTAAGGTGTCTATATTTCCTATCTCATATTGTCTGATTAAACTTTGTAGCTCTTGTATAGAGCTTTCATATTGAATCAACTTAATACAAGTATATAAAAATTCCATGATCTTGCTTACCTCTTTTCCCTTATTTGGCAGAGCATACTGATCGAACACTAGAGGCATTCCATATTCTCTTACTTATGGTCGTATCTTTGATGAAAAACCTTGATCTCCCCTGAATTCTTTTCTTGCCTCCTCAAACATCTATCTTTCTTTCCTTGCATCAAAAGTTTGGGTCTTCTCTGCATCTTTCCTGATTCTTGATTCTTCTATGATCTTTCCTTGGGTCGGTCTATCTCCTAATGTAACAGTTCCTCCTCTCATGATAACAGTGGCTCTAGGGTCTTCTCCATGAGGTTCAACGTATATTAGTTGTACTTGCGGGTTCTACTGAGGTCCTCATCTCTCCTGAAGCTTAGCTAACATCACAGGAAAATCTTCTATAACATGTTCGAAAATTAGCTAACTTTCATGTTTCTAAGCAAAGGGGTGGTGATAAGGGTAAACATTAGGTGGGATGATACCTAGTATAATGGGAATGGAATGATCATGGACACCATAGGTGGGTGGGAGGCCTCGTGGGGTTTCAAAAACTAATTGGTGCTTGGTTAAGAAGGACTGGATGTTAGGATGACTAGGTTGGGAAGGGATCTCAAAGGCTTGAATAGCATGAAACTGGGTGATAATGTAAGACTGGCCTTTTTTGAGGAGTTTTTCCATGTGATGTGAGATGAGAATATCTAGAGAACATGTAGTGATTTTATGGAAAGTGCACTCATGCCTAGCATGCTGGAAGCTCATGTATAATTCTTGGAAATCCATGGTGATGGGACCCAATGTACACAACCATTCAACACCTAGAACAATGTTGCAACCTCCCATTTCAATGGAAAACATGTGGGATTTCAAAGAATAATATCCAATTTGAAAGAACACGTTTTCACAACGACCCCCACAGTTCATGGATCCACCATTAGAAATCATGATATAAAAAAATTTCATTGCTTGGATATAACAATGTGTCTCTTGGGAGCCTCGATGGTGAATAAAATTATGGGTGTTTCCACTATCAATCAAGACAATGACTTTACAGTGTTTGATATAGCCAATATATTTATGTGTTTGGGGATTTGAAACACAAATCAAGGCATGGAGGGAGATTAGGGGTTCCACGACATTTTTATCAGAAGGAAAAAATTCATCATTTGGTTGAGGCAAAGGTTCTTGAGGTAGATAATCACCATCATATTTTGAAATGTCTTCGGAAATGGCCATAAAAAGTTTCTACTCGCATTTGTGCCCAAGAAAATATTTGTCATCACAGTTGTAACAAAGGCCTTTAAGTTGATGTTCGACCATTTTAGCCCTAGTTAATTTGTGGATCTTGAGAGGAGGAGAGGTAAGAAAATGATTGGTGGGATGGGGGTGGGGAATAAAGTTTGGTTTTTTATTTGAGTATTAATCACTTGTTTTGCTTCCCTAGATCGATGAGTGGCTTTGAGCTAAGTGGTAATATGAGATGTTAAGACATGAACACCGATTTATTCCTTTAGACTGCTAATAAAACATTCTTTGAAGAAGGTATCTGACATGCCTTCTATGTGGAAAAATGGTTGTTGAAAATTAAAGATGTAATCTTCAACCATACATGACTATTTAAGCTTGGTTAAGTGGCCCAAATGATGAGTCTCGGTGTCAATCCGCTCATAAAGATATGTGACAAATTGAGTCCAAGCAATATAATCTCTGTGGGAATTATTATGCCATTACCACAATTTCTAGCACTCATAATATAAATATAATACACCAATACAAAGTTTCGTTAAGTCATTAGTGATGCCATGCACTAAAAAATATTGTTCCATTTGAGTGACTCTGGTAGTGGGGTCCTAACTATCAAATTTATTCACATCCACTTTAGGAAGGAACAAATAACGAACAAGGATGTTAGAGTGAAGTCCCATGGAGTTGGAGAATTCAAATCCTTATTGGTGTAAGGGTTTTTTCGAGCAGTTGGTTTCTATGAATTTTTTAAGAAATGTAGAGAGGTTTTCCTTCATGCCATCTAGTGCACTTAGCTTGGCAATAAGTGTAGTGGGATGGTCATTAACTGTAGCAAAGTTTTTGTCGATATCAACATGAGTTTTTGTGATTTTGGTGTCCATGGATTCACATAGTTGTTCCATGTTCACAATGCAATGGTCAAGTTCTTCTGTTTGGGTGGCCATCTAGAGGGGGTGCACAAGAAAAAATGGAATGGGAGGGGGCCTAAGGATATGCGCTAGCAGTTCGATAACATGAATTACTATAAAGTGGTAGGAATGTGATCATTGTGACTTTTTGGAGTTGTTGAGATAAGCAGTTAATAATGGGGTGACTGGGTCCACATAAAAAAAAGGATTATGGAATAAGGGCACCACTATTATCAATAGGACGAGAATATTATATTGAGATAGGTCTTAAATAAGGGTGTTGGTAGGTCCACTTTATACTGTCTTTTTTTTTTCAACTTTTGTGGAGTTATACTCCGAACTGAGAAATATTGTGTTGACAAAATGTTCAAATTCTTAATATTGGACATTATGTAGGAATTTCCCAAACTAGAAGCACGAAGCAGGGCTTCCAATGATCCAAATTTCAACATATCTCATTGTTTCAGAATTGTTTTGGACCAACAACAAGGATGAGGGTTACAAGGGTCCTAAGAACAAAGGAGTGTCCTATGCTACATCTCTCTAGTATACTTGTGGGGTCCAACAATAGTACTTGACCCAATATCTTAGGGCTCTAACTAAGGAGGTTCTAGAGTACCCTTAGTCATACTACCTGATTTCTTAGGTATGCGAGAATAGTCTTCTCGAGTGTTGTTCTAAGTGCCACTACAATATTCAGGCCGTCAAGCAATTGATCCAGGGCTATTTTCAAGACACCTACATGACTTCTAATATACTCAAGGGTATGCGGAAGTGAAATCTGTATATTGGTGATGTCTGAAGAAGTACTACTTGAAGGGGTACTAATAGGGGTTACAAGGGTTTCCAACTAGGTGAAATATCTTGTAGTTCCTACATGTATGCTTCCACGACCGTAGGTTTACCCACTTAACGATAGTTCTCTATGTTATTTATAGACGCCAAAACACGTTTATAGCTTGAATTTTTTTTTTCTAAAAATGGTTCCAGGAAAGTGCTTTGATACCACTTGTGATGTACCAAATAGATATACCTAAAGCATAAATCACAATTATTACTCAAATACATTTTAGAAATACCAATGAACAATGGACAATATGAACAAAATATGACACTTTATAGATATGGAAGTGATTTTCCTTTGCCTCTTCGAGGGAGAAACCTCCATTAGAGTAGAGATCCAATTACAAATAATTTCCAAGACACCTTTTACAAATGCTTCTATATCTTTATATAGTACTTTCTACCCCCTAAGAACATTATGGAGAAGAAAATTTCTAGTAGGGGGAACCTTCTAGTAAGCCTTCTTATAATAATTGTGTTCATGCTACTACATAAGCCTTGTTTACTAATGATGGCCTCCATACATAACAATACACAATAATCTATCTACTTAGGGGGTTAGGGAGGTTATAACACTTTTCCTTGTTGGAAGTGGGATTGGATGTGTTTTTCTTACAAGCTACATGCATATTTTTGTGGAAAATTTATTAATTTTGTTGTATCTTATAGTCAAGAGTGAATTCAACACTTGCTCAATGTCTTTATTTTTGTGGGGTGATTGGTGTACAATGTAGTGTTTTTCAATATCCTGAGCTATGACATCATTGATATCTATCAGGGGCTCTTAGTTATGCATGCTTCCTCTTTTTAGTATATTATAAGTTCATGCATTTTTTATTGTTGGGTGACTATATAAAGAACTAGGTGAAGGTGCACCATCTCCTAGACATTTCGAGAGTTGTTGAGAGGCTGAAGCTCTTTCAAGAAAACCTCCCAGAAGATGGAAGTTTCTAACACCACCATTGTTTTGCTTCACTGATGATGCATTAGATTGATTCCATCACTATGTATCTCTCATTCATCTTCCTTTCACCTCTCCATGACCCAATATTGCAGTTCTCTTGTTTTTTTTGTAGATTCTATCCATCTCTTTTATGAAAATTAAGGAAGATTCATCAAAAGAGGAGGGGGAAACTATTGATTATTCATAAAAGTAACATGATTATACATACAAGTATAGGTAGATACCATGGAAAAAAAAGATATCGATGTTTGATGATGTTGTCAAGTTCATTGAAAATATTGCAAAAGGAGATGGACAATTTAAAAAATAATCTTCCCTCTTCAGTTTCCATTTTGACTTCATTACATCCGATGGGAGTAACATAATACTAGCAATACTATACTTGACACATACAAATAATTGATATAAGGTCATAAATCTACCCAATGATAAAACAATATTTGTTTACACACACATGACTTTATATTAAGGAAAATAATGACTTATATCCCACATAGAAAACCACTACAATAACAACTACATTGTTTAGTCTAATTGTTAAGATATGTGTTTTTCTTTTAAAGAAACGATCAATTATCTATTTATAAACACCATTTATGAAAATATTTACATTCTTTTGAAGAACTAATTCCACTAATACACCCTAAGACTAAATTCTTTATGGTATTCTATCAAGACCATTCACTTCAATAATGTCATGATAAAAATTTGAAAAATGTTGAATATGTCCCAACAAAACAAAGTAAAATAGTTCTAGGTATTGTTGGGTCCTTGAGAACTAAATCCTAGAGGGAATAAAACAAAACAAGAGTGGATATAGCTTGGCCCTTGGCCACTAAATCCTATGTTATCATGGCTATAGAAGTAAAAAAGATAAAGTAAAGAATCTGAGATAGAGGGAAACCAATTTGACGCTGGGACACTAAATCCTTTGTTATCAAGAAAATAGATGTAAAATAAATAAATTGAAACCTCAAAGATAGAGGGAAGACTAAGATTGTTCGTGCTACTCATAATCACCATCAAAGGATATGGGGCATGGATCCTCTCCAACGTGGTTTTTTTTTTTTTTTCTCTTCCTCATTCCTTGTTTCTTCACAATCCTCTAGAGCACACTTTGAACTTTGGATGCCTTTGAGCAAGAAGTAATATTTTTCACTAAGGTGTTTCAACTCTTCCAAAATACTACTTAGGGGGGTTGTTCTTCTTTAAAGTTGAATGCATGCGTCAAGCTATCATTTATTTTGTATTCTAGTGTTGGGTATAAGGTAAAAGAGCACTTGGTGGTTTTACTTCATGAAAAGTTTGCATCTAGGATGATGTGAGAAAATTCCTTGTTTATTTCTTTGTTATTGGTAGAAACTTATCACCCATGCACCTTCTCTACCAATTTGTGCACATTTTGAATTGTGATGGCCTTGTGTTGCCCATTAAAGCTTGTTTCTATATGGTTACTTATATTTCACTCATTATTTCCTCTACTACAATCCAATTTATTTTCACACTACGATGTGTCTTTGCACCTTGAGTAGACGATATTCCAAATGATTAGAGTCATCCATCTCTGAAAACATCTTAACCTTCCATCTATTAATGGATCTTAACCTTCATTCGCTTATTTTCAAACAAACATCCATCATCAATTAGTTCACCTTGTGGATTGGTTTCCATGCATACAATCATTTCTTCCCTTGGCTCACTACGTGAATCAGTTGTCGATATGTTATCTCTACATCCCTTTATAATCTTGCATACGGTGAGTGACCTCTTAAAGTTTGAGAAGGTGGCTCAATCCTTGGTTCCCTTCTTCCATTTTGGATCTTGCATAGGGAAAGAAACCTCTTGAAGTTTGAGAGGAATGTTGATGTAGGTATACCCTATTGCATTGCATATTGAGCAAGTTAATAAACTCTACCATTTTTCCAAGTCTTTCATTCATTAGACACTATATTGTTTTCTGAACTCTTTTCCATATAGATGATTAATTAGTAGATATTTGAGATCCATAATGAATCAATCATATTCATCATCAATATTCTCTTCACATCGAAACAAATATTCCCCTTAGGATGTCTCGTTGTTAACATGCTTTGAAAATTCTTGGAATTTTTGTTTTCAATAATTTCCTTGTAGTTTAATTTATTATTCTAACAAATAGATGTGTGTATTATTTTCCTTAATCGATATTGGGAAAGAGCAATTAATACAATAGGTACCAAACTCTTCCAATGATTTGGGCAAATTCAATTCGTGTCCAATCCATATTGTAATTAATATGTACAATTTGATAGATCTACAAATGAAAATTGCAAGGCAATGCAAGTACAATCCATGATATAAAATTCAAACAAATGCATGGATTGTTATTCACGTCCCTTCAAAAAGGGGGGGAAATATGGGAAAGTCTTTGGTCAAAATCATTGTTTGTCAATTGATCAACTTTGTTATATCTTATGAAATATCATAATTGCAAAGTTGGCTACTTAACATAAGATATACTATAAATGAACGAAATATAAATCCACGATATCACTATTAAGTATTGTGCTTTTTGTGTAAATGCAAGAGTCGAAACTTAGGAACAAAATTCTTTTTTACTACCTTTACTTTGATATTTTAGAAATTTAAAATCTAAGTAGCGTCAAAATATGGAACTGTTGATTTTTACTATTACATAATGATATTGTAATTTAATTAATTTTCTTAATAATATTACAAATAATTGAGATATTCATACATACACGATTCTATCACCCAAGACTTTAAATCACTTTGTTTGTAACATTGTTACATTTAATATTTACAGGGAATTCGATACAAAAACATATCTCCTTTCAACATAAGCTATTTCTTCGCAGGAAGGTACATTGTTTGGACAAGAATTTAGGGAAAATGTGTGTTTGTCTATTTGTTTTTATTTTCTTATGAGTATGTCAATTCTTTTTTTTATCGACTCTCTAGCCTATTTACTCTGAGTAGATTCGTATTTAGTTTAGGAAAAATATGTTGAAAGACATTGTCAAAAAAATATACTTTTGTATCAGAGTCTTGAGGTCCCATAATAGATCTAATTTGATGAAGGAAGATTGTAATATGTTGCAGTAGATTAGATTGAAGACATTTTGGTAAAATGTCTAAGATCCAAAAGGTTGGCTAATGCATATTTTGATTTCTGTTTTGAGATATCAAATATAATATTTTTTTCTCAGGGTTCCAAACAAATTAACCACCCCATCCCCCAAAAAACCACAATGTCGCTAAATTTTAGCAATTAACCCCCCACCTCCCTAAACTTGCTACAAGTAATGTATACACCATTTGTAACCTTACTATGAGTAATATTTTCCATGTTCATGAAGATAATATGTCTCCATCATTTGGTCTGGTATGATTCAACCTTCACACCATTTGATTTTTTTGCAAATGTTATTCCTACCTTTATGTTGTGGTTGACTTGACTTAGTTAGAGTTGAAGAGGCTTGTCTCTTCCAGTAAAGTTACATAGATAATTAATTTTAAATAAACTTAATTTATAGATATTTTTATTTTAATTTATTATAACTGCATTTTATTATATTTTATAAATTGATTTAAATTATAATATTCAAGGTTATAAAAATGGCAGGAGGAGATTACTTTGCAATTATAATTTTTTTTTATGGATTTTATTTTAATTCGAAGATGGTATGTGTTGATATTATGGTATCTTCGGGAGGTATGAACCTCCATTGTGACCTTTGACAAGATTAGAATGTTCCAGAAGAAATAAAAGAAATGAACGTAACCCCAGAAGAGATGTCAGCTGAGAGAGATAATTAATATGAATTAATTAGTACCCAGAATGAGAAGTCGGCTAAGGCAGTCTTCCAAGATTACTATAAATATAGGGTGTCAATATTTCATTTGACACACTTCTTAGAATTACAGAAAGGCACTTGTGCGTACTGCAGTTTGGCAGTCTCGTGCGCAAGTTCTGGAGAAGGTGTTGCCACCAGTTCTGAAGCCTATTACTTCTATATTTTGGGTTGGACTATCTGATCAACTTTGGTTACTTCTTTCTTGGAGCATTAGAATTGCTTGGCTATTGGATTGCTACTAGGATTCTTCTGTCTGTCAAGTTCAAGGTGCTCGAAGGGTGGCTTCGACCTATGGTTGGGTGACAATATTGATATTGTCTATGGTAAAATGAGCACATTCTAACAAGTTATGGGCCCACACCTCCTTCATTCAGTCTAACCGTTGGAAGAAATCATAGCCATTAGGATATTAATATCGCTGAAGGATTGTTGCTAGGGTTACTAGCACGAGCAGCTTCCAAGACACTGTCGCTAGGGTTACTAGTAGGAGTAGTTGCAGAAACCCTAAAACCCTGATCCAGCACCTTGTGATGGAACATCTCGTTCAAGAATAAGATATTCAATTGTGCCTTATTCCAGCGCATCTCTTGACACTTTCAAAAGGTAGAAAATTCAAAGTTGAAGTTTTGGATCAAAGCATGACCAGTCACTAGTCAACCGAAGACATGAGTGAAAAGACTAGTCACCTACACTACTCAACACTCACAGGAACGATTGAAGATGACATGTGGATAATTGATAGCGGAGCTTCTAGGAACATGAAAAGAGATCAAGCCAGACTCTCAAGTCTAAATGAGAAGAAGAAATCGTACAAGGTAGAGCTTGGAGACAAAAGCACTTACCCAGTTGAAGGATTTGGACAAGCCTCCGTCAAGTTGAAAAAAGGTAACAATGTTCATTTGAGAAATGTCTTATATGTACCTGGTTTAGAAAAGAATCTTGTATCCATATCTTACCTAGAATACAAAGGAAACAAAATATCTTTCGTAGATGGAAAAGTGTTATCTTGGCATAAAGACTCCAACATAAATAATGCTAGGGTTATTGGATCCCGTGAAGGAAATATGTGTAGACTACTAGAACAAAATGAAGAAACTCTTGTACATGATGAAGTCAATCCCAATGAACTGTGGCATAGAAGGTACACTCATATTAGCTATCAAGCATTACCTTTTCTCAAAAATATGGTCGAAGGAATACTAGAGTTGCAGACTACACATGAAGGAATTTGCAAAGGATGTGCTCTTGGAAAGAATATCAAGAAACCATTCCCAAGAAACAACAATAGATCTAAGGAGATTCTAGATCTAATACACTAGGATGTTTGTAGTCCGATTCCAGTCAAATATCTAGGAGGTTCTCTTTACTACGTAATTTTCATAGATGATTACTCAAGAAAGACTTGGTTATATCTTATAAAGACAAAGGACGAAGTATTCAACAAATTTCAAGAATTCAAAATAGAGATAGAGAACCTCACGAATAAGAAGATCAAGACCTTAAGAACAGATAATGGAGGAGAATACACATCAAAGGAATTCATTGCATTCTGCAAATTGACAGGGATTAGGAGGGAGCTGACTGTTCCTCATAATCCTCAACAAAATGGTGTTGCAAAAATGAAGAACAGATCTATTGAAGAAACCCTAAAAAAACTACTAAACAATCAAGGTTTATCCATGTTCTTATGGGGAGAAGCAACCATGACAACAATATATATTTAGAACAGAAGTCCTCACTGCATATTGAAGGACGTGACTCCAGAAGAATCCTTCTCAAGTAAGAAACCTAATGTGGAAAAACTAAGAATCTTTGGATGTCCTGTTTACTCTCACATTACCAAAGACAAAATGAATAAATTAGAACCCTCGGGAAAGAAGGGCATATTCGTGGGATATAGCAAATCATCTAAGGCTTATAGAATCTATATTCCAAAACAACATAAGATTGAAGTCAGTAGAGACATATCCTTCAATGAAAAGATGGCTTTCAAGAAATCCATAGAAGAAACTATAGAATAAGAAGAGCATGAAGATCCTATTGAAGAAAGCACAGAAAACTAGAATGACGAAAAGTAACAACTTGATCATCTGATGCAACCTTGTGAGACCATCGATTCAGACACCATACCTAAGACCAAGAAACAACCAACTTGGCTTGAAGCTACCTTACAAGAAGCAGAAAGACTCAAGGCCCTAGATAGGGCCTTCAGAAAAAGTAAGAAGCCTAAAAGATTCTCAAGCTATGCAGCATGTATGACAAAGCTTCTAGATGAAGAACCTACCACGTTTGAAGAAGAAGTTCAAAAGAAACAATGGAAAGAGGCTATGACGGAAGAACACCAATCCATCATGAAAAATGATGTATGGGAAATTGTTCCTAGACCTAAAGAAAAATCAGTGGTAACTTCAAAATGGGTATATAAGATCATACATGCAGCAGACGGAAGCATGGATAAATATAAAGCAGGGTTCATAGCTAGAGGGTTCTCCCAGAAGGAGGGAGAATACTATGATGAAACATTTTCTCTGGTTGCTAGATATACTTCCATTAGAGCTATCATATCTCTTGCTGCTTCCATGGGATGGAGTTTACATCAGATGGATGTAAAAAAATATTTTCTCAATGGAGCAATCAAAGAAGAAGTATATATTGAACAACCTCAAGGATTTGAAGTACATTCCATAGACACTCATGTTTGCAGACTAAAGAAAGATTTATATGGACTCAAGCAAGCTCCAAGAGCTTGGTATACTAGAATAGACAATTATCTAACGAGACTTGGTTTCTCCAAAAGTCATGCAGATCCAAACCTTTACTATAAGGTCATGAATAATGCGCCTGTGATTCTACTACTATATGTTGACGACCTATTCCTAACAGGTGAAGAGTCTCTCATCATCTAGTGTAAAAAGGAACTAGCTTATGAGTTTGATATGAAATATCTTGGTCTCATGCATTATTACTTGGGACTAGAAGTATGGCAGAAGCATGGTGAAGTATGCCTTGGACAAGGAAAGTATGCAATAAATATTCTTCAGAAGTTTGGAATGATGGATTGCAAATCCATGGACACTCCTATGAATACAGATATAAGAAAAGTAAGAGATTTAGGTTCCGATCCAGCAGATCCATCACTATATAGACAATTGATTGGGTCATTGATGTATTTGGTAAATACTCGACCATACATTTGTTTTGTCATGAACACAATAAGCCAGTTCCAGGTGGAACCTAGACATGAGAATTGGATAGCTTCAAAGCATGTTCTAAGATACATTTGTGGAATGCTAAACTATGGTTTAATATATATCGCATCTAGTGATATACAACTTCATGGATTCACAGATTCAGATTGGGCAGAAAGTACAGAAGACAAAAAGATTACTTCAGGAATGTGTTTCAGCTTGGGATTCACTATGATATCTTGGAGTAGCAAGAAACAAAAGTCTGTTGTACTCAGAAAAGTAGAAGAAGAATATATCGCAGCATGTGAAGCATGTACAGAAGCAATATGGTTGAGAAATCTAATCTCTGATTTATTTGATCAGGTTCCATATTTGACCATAATACACTGTGCCAATTAGAGTTGTATAAGGTTATCAAAACACCCAGTTTTTCATGAACGGTCGAAACATATTGAGATCAAATACTACTTTATTTGATATACAATCCAGGAAGGAGAAGTAAATCTCCAATATATCCCCACAGATGAGCAGACAAAAGATATCCTGACAAATCCTTTGTCCATAATAAAGTTTGCATATTTCCAGGAAAAATTGGGGATCATGGAAATAACTCCCCTAGCTGAAAGGGAAGAAATGAATCTCCAGGTTGGGAGGGAGCACTAACATATTATTGAATTGAGGACAGTCATTTTCAAGTTTGAAAAATGGTCTAGATTGGGCAGTTCCTTTCCAGTTCGGAAAGTCGTTTGAGATTTCTGACGGACAAGCATTTTCTAGTTCGGAAAATGGTCCAGATCGAACTGTCATTTTCGTAATGAAAATGGTTCGATGGATTGTTGATGTACCATAAACAATGATTTCCCATTATGGTTAACATGGGGAATGGTATAGGGCAGTCTCTCTTCTTGAGAGTTACTCAAGAAGACTGGCCTGCCTCGCTGAACAATCATTCTTTCGAAGCTCACAGTTGTGAGCAGTCTCGAAGAATGGTTCGTTTTGGAGGTTGGTGCAGGACAATCATTTCTTTAGTAAATGGTCCGGACAGTTATTCCTTAGGGCAGATTCATTCTCTCTAGGTTGCACTTTGTTTAGTGCCGGAGGAATGGCCCAGGGTGGGGAATGGTCCAACTTCAACAATCAGGGACAGGCATTCCTTAGGGCAGACTCATTCTTTCCAGGTTGCACTTTGTTTAGTGCTGGAGGATTGGCCCAGGGTGGGGAATGGTCCAGGCTCAAAAATTAGGACAATTATTCTTCCTTGCTTGAGAAGAATAGTCCAGATAGCCCATCGTCGATGTTCTACTCTGAGGGAAGATGCTCTTTCAGATCTCACAGATGTGAATGAAAGAATGGCCCAGATGATTCAGTTTATATCATAATAATATTTTCTGTGCAGGTTGGTATCAGATAATTGTTATGGAGAGTGCATGTCTCTAGATAGTAGAGATATGCTATTGTGGTGGATATGTTCCACTATTTGTGACTATGTGTCACGGTTTTGCATAGTTGTGTACTACCATAGATAAACACAGTTGTGTTCTATCAATTGATATTGTACCAGTTGTCATGGAGATTATCCAGTTGGATAATAATGACGGTGCTCGTGATGTTGCCAGTTTAATGGTCTGTTTGTGCTCAAGACCATTATCGGTTATACCTCCCTAGCTAGGAGGGAGTGTTGATATTATGGTAGCTTCGAGAGGTATGAACCTCCATTGTGACCTTTGACAATATTAGAATGTTCTAGAAGAAAGAAAAGAAATGAACGTAACCCTATAAGAGATGTTGGCTGAGAGAGATAATTAATATGAATTAATTAGTACCCAGAATGAGAATTCGGTCCAATCAGTCTGCCAGGATTATTATAAATACAGGGCGCCCATCTTTCATTTGACACACTTCTTAGAATTGCAGAAAGGCACTTGTGCGCACTGTAGTCTAGTAGTCTTGTGCGCAAGTTCTGGAGAAGGTGTTGCTACCAGTTCTGAAGCCTATTGCTTCTTTCTTTTGGGTTGGACTCTCTGATCAGCTTTGGTTACTTCTTTCTTGGAGCATTAGCCTTGCTTGGCTATTGGATTGCTACTAGGATTCTTCTCTCTGTCAAGGTCAAAGTGCTCGGAGGGTGGCTTCGGCCTATGGTTGGGTGACAATAGTGATATTGTCTATGGTAAAACGAGCACATTCTAACAGTATGTACACACAAATATAAGAGCATACTATCATCATTAATACAATCACTCATAAAATATGCTTTAAGAACTTGCTTGCCCAAGGAATGTGCTTGGCAAAAACTCAATTTATTACATAATGTAGTAAAGACAATGGTAAATTATTAGTGTAAATGCGTATAATTTCTTGGTGCCCAAACTTCAACATCTTCAAACTTTATCTTGAAAGCTTCCAAATGCTATCCTATTTCACTTTCCTATGAGGGAAGTTTGAGTTTAGATGGAAGAAGAATTGTGTACATTAAATGTGCCTACTTTATTTTAAGGTTACCTTCTAAATATTCATATTTTTTTTGGCTTGAATTCTACACATATATTTTCCTGCTAAATATTGATATTTTTTGGCTCAAATTCTACACATACTTCTCCAATAATTTAATGACATTTCTACATGTACTCATTATCTTTTCCTTATATATGTATATTTTGATATTAAACTTTTGTTCATCGTTTCTATTGGTGTACCATTGCACCTTTAGGGGTAATAGCTAGTTCAAAGCCCTTACATGGCTGACACTAGTAAAATATCCAAATATAGATCATAATATCACTAACAATATGAAACCTTTATCATAATATTGTGTAAGACCTTTAAACATATAAAACAAATGGTTACACACACTAAACACATTGACTTCCCAACACAGACAATATGCCAACTATTTGAAATATAATCACAACATTGAGTTCCTCAAAGGACATTGACTTCCCAACACAGACAATATGCCAACTATTTGAAATACAATCACAACATTGAGTTCCTCAAAGGTTGATGCATGCCTTTTAGTTGTCTCGACTCCAATATTCTATGTCATATGTTGTTTTGACTCCAAGACTCCACTTGGGAAACAAACCCCACTAAATCCATGAACCAAGTCCATGTTGACAATAGGAAAGTAGAGGGAGAATGTTGGGAAATGTTGTTCTTAGACATGGGCCCAAATAAGCCATTTTCAACAAGCAGTTGTAAATTAATATACTTCATTCTCGGGGCACTCGATGTTTTGGAATACAAAACTCTCCACCCAGCCCCTTAATAGCTTCTCGCATGAACAAGTAAATAGTTAAAATCCCAAATAGTTCTCTTTGTACTCTTGTAAATCTAATGATGAATGAACAAACACACAAAATTGTAATAAGACATAGAAGGAAACATGTCCAAACACAAGCTTTTTCTACCCATGCAAGAAACATGTATTGCCCTCTAGCACTTTTCTCTTTTGCAAAATTATATATATATATATATATATATATATGAAAAATGGGCTCTGAAACTCCTAATATTAGCAATCATTACCCACTTACAACGAAAGGGATTATCCCATAAAAGGAAGTTGAAGCTATTATTTGGACAATAATGAACGTCCCATTGGTGTCGTTGCCAAGTTGTTTCCCATATACTATAATAGGAAGAGAAAAATCAAAGATAAAGTAAGTGATGAATCCATTGATCTAGTTTTTCTTGTAGCATGACAACTTTCCTTTAATATTGTTTATTATTCCATAATTAGTATTCTCCATTGTTAGATTTGAATGAAAAATTTCTAGCAACTTTCACTCAAAAAAGCAATGAATCTAGATACCCATTGACCTCATAAGTTGTGCCCACTAACTGTGCACCCAATTTACTTGAAGGTACACTATGTGCATGCTTCCTTGTACACTACTTCAACTTTTGACTAAGAGCACACAATTAGTTTCATGAAACACACTCAAAACAATGAGGAAATGCAAAAATGCGATTGGAAAAGGTGTAAGTTTAATTTTGGTAAGACTCTAGATATTTGTGTCTCTGCCAAGTTGTTTCCCAAATGCCATCGCAAGAAGAGCATAATTGAATAAAATTAAGCAATGGATCCACTAATCTAGTACTATGTGTCGCATGGTGGCCTTCATTTGATATCATTTATTATTCCATTAATGTTCTTCATTGTTATATTTGAATGCCAAATTTCACTCAAAAGAACAATGAATATAGATACCCATTGACCTTGTAAGTTGTACCCACTAACCTTGTACCCAATTTACTTCGAGGTATGCTCTGTGCATGTTGCCATACACTACTTCAACTTTCAACTAAGAGCGAGTATTTAGGTCACGATGCATAATAAAAACAATAAAGAAATGCAAAACTGTGATTAGAGAAAGAGTAAGTTTAATTTTAGTAAGAGTCTAAATATATTTGAGGTCTTGATGGAACATTGCCTATCACAACATTGTGAAACTTTTTGGGTCTTCAAAAATACATTTATGCGATTAAGTTGATAAAATTTGATGACAATGATTCAAAGTTTTTAGCTATATTCCAAACTTAAGATGGTACATATTCTAACGAGGTGAGCAATAAACACCGAGATATAGAGCATTTAATGCTTTGTATACTGAGTTTTACATCATCGGATCTAAAGTCACTAACAACAGAATGTTTAATACTCTACAAATTGTATTTTGTATTGTTAGATCTAAAATTAAATCCAATAGTATAACTTTAAATCTAATTATATAAAAGTTAATACACAAAACATTAAATACTTTTTAAATTCTATAATTTAAAATCCAACATTAAATATTAACATAAAAAACATTAAATACTTTATTGATGAAATACTTATTAATCACTTTTTAATAAAATGAATGTGCACAACTTTACTTTCTAATGAAACGAGTACACAACTTTTTCACATTATCACGATCAAATAAACAACTTTATTTTTTTCTATTGAAGCCAATGCACAACTTTTTGACATTATTACGTTGACCCAGAGAATGATGTATTTAGTGAACACCCACTCTCTTTCTTTGTCATCTATAGCGAGGCACGTCATCGTACAATTGGGAGAGAACAACGTTGAGCAAAAGGAGAGCCAGAGAATCATCAAACCCAAGAATCCGTGCTTGAGTGGAAGGAGATGAGAGGAGAGGAGTAGGCCTTAGAAGGCCGAGCAGGCTCGAAGAAGAAGTATGAGATGGAGATCTCCGATCGGTGCGACGTGGGAGAGACCTTCAGCAGAGGAATTGTAATCAATATTAATCTCCGCCAATCTGTTGTGCAATCGCAATCGTGTCTTTGCAAGGCCGTTTCCAGATTCTTTCAGGAAGAAGTACTTTGTTTGTCTCTTTCAATTTTATGGCGATAACTTTTGCAAACACATTAGAAGAATTAGGAAAATCACATTTCAAGGAAAACTAGAAGAGTTTTAACTATCAGAATTTCAAAAGAAATCACTAGGGCTTTAACCATTGGCATTTCAAGGGAATTTCTAATGATTTTAATTATTCGCATTTGAATTGATAGAGATATTTCGGATAAAACTTGTCTATTTTTTATTTTTTTTTGGTAATTGCTTGTTTATTGGTTTTTGGTAAGGTTAATAATTTCAGAGGAACTATTCTCTACAACAGTTTAGAGCAAAGAAGAGGGTTCACTGTTGAGAAAAAAGATGAAACAAGGAGGGTTCATGCAGGTTTCAGGATCAACCTCATTCTTTTCTTGAAATCAAGTCGGTATACATTCATCATCTTCTCTCTGTACATTGTCATTTTCTTTTTTTCGAAAATACTGAAAAGAAAATAGCTAACCCAGTAAAGTAATAGTAATGTGGTGAATATTTAGAAATCTGAAATCATCTACTGGTTAATATTAAGAACTACGTTCTGTAATTAATAAACAAAAAAACTGGTAGGTAACCCCGTAAGGTAATGTGGTGAATATTTCGAAATCTGAAATCATTTGGTGGTTAATATTAAGAATTAGATGATGTTGGCCAACCATGGTACGGTATGGATTTTAATTGTAATTTTATAGTTGTATGAACAGTGTCGTGCATACAGCTGTTCACGCTGGTACCTTCTTGTTATCGGTTTCTAGTTTCGTTCTTTGTTTCACATCATGTTTTAACCATTAGTTTTTGGGCTTCAATGATTCTAATTTAATTAGTAGACTGAATTTAGTTAGGTAGTAGATTGAATTTAGGGGCTTCAATGTTTTACATTATAGTTTTGTTCCTTGTTTTATATTTTATTGTGTAAGGATTCATCCATTTCAGGAAGAACAATATTGCATCAGTTTTGTTCTTTCTTTTATATTATTGTGTGTAAGGCTTCACCCATTTCGGGCAGAACAACACTGTTGATGCAAACTGTGCTAACGCTAGCGGTAAATTATCAGTTTGGGAGAGTCACAAATATAAGGAGACCTGCACGAATAATATAACACTCTAGGAAGGGTTGCACTCTCGTTCAACCATTAGTGGTTTCCTTTATTTCTATAGTTTATGAATGATTTGTTTCATTAATTCGTTAAATTAGCTGGGCTGATTTATAATTTGGATTCGATGTTTAAACTTGGGTCATTAACATAGTCACGCCCGTTCAACCATAAGTGGTTTTCCTTATTTCTATAGTTTATGAATGATTTGTTTTGTTGATTTGTTAAATTAACATAGTCAGGCCCGTTCAACCATAAGTGGTTTTCCTTATTTTTATAGATTATGAATGATTTGTTTTGTTAATTCATTAAATTAGCTTCGATGATTTATAATTTGGGTTCTATGTTTAAACTTGGGTCATTAACATATTCACATCATGTTTCAACCATTCAATTTTGGGGCTTCAATGATTACATCATGTTTCAACCATTAAATTTTGGAGTTTAATGATTGAATTTAGTTAGCTAGTAGATTGGATTTAGAGGCCTCAATGATTTTCGACAAGTTTTACATGGAGAATAGTTTTAGTCACATCATGTTTCAACCATTAAATTTTGGGGCTTCCATGATTGAATTTAATTAATAGATTGAATTTAGTTAGGTAGTAGATTGAATTTAGGGGCCTCAATGATTTTCCACATGTTTTACATGAAGAATAGTTTTACATTCATTATTGTGTATTTAATAGAAACAAATTCAATATTGAAAACATAAATTGTGGAAAAAGTTGTTAAGTTTGTGGGACTGCATCTTAAATTGCCTCTCTATCAGCAATTTGGCCAAACAGGCCCACAGGGTCTACTGTGTAATCTGGCCAAACAGGCCCACAGGGTCTACTGTGTAATCTTCTATTAAAAACACAAACTGYTGAAAGGGTTGTAAAGGTCATGTTTCTAAATCATCTGTTTGCCAATAGGCTGGCTAGGTCGACCCATAGGGTCCATTTACTTTGTGATATATTATATTGAATTCAGGGCCCTGGCCTACTAGATGAATTTTGTTCTCTCAATATGCAAGCCTGTGTTGCACCAGTGCAGGAACAAATACAATTTCAGCCAATCAATAATGTCGATGTAGTTAAAGCCTTGAAAATAATTAGGGTCTATATTAGTTAGAGTTAACCATTAATAATGTAGAACCAAAAAACACCATGAAAACACTATTTGTGTTCACTCCTTGTTCATACATTTTAGCCCCTCTGAATGTTATCGACTTTTGCTTTTAAAATTATCATAGGCAAGGGTGAGATATTCCTCATGGCTCATGAATATCCACAATCACAGTTGTCTTATGAAGAGTGAACATGTCACTAACAAGATTTGAACCTGGGTGGGAAGGATAACAATTCTTCCTCTCAACCACATGAGCTATCCCAATTGACAAAATTCCATCAATATTACTATCTTACTGTTCATATTTAAGATGAAAATTCTATATTAAAACTGAGTGAGGATAAAACTACCATTTATAAATAGATCTAGTGAAAGTTAAAAGATTAGGAGTGAAGGCCCTTAAAATGATATTGAGGTGTTCCAGTCTGATAAGGAGAGGAGTTGTGCTACAAGATACAAGAGACATTGGGTTTCTCCCTTTTTTTATGTTGTTGGTTCCATATTCGTTCATATCCATGTTATTTTCTTTTGTAATTGGCTTATATGCAAATTGTGACTTCTTGTTTTTTGTTTTTCTTCCAATCATTTATACTCGTCAAATAACTACCTTGAAAGCGATTCCACTTCTTTATGGAATTTTCTTTAAGATGATATAAAATGGAAATGGAAATGTGCTCAAGTCACACGTATTGTAAAGCTTAAGTAAATCTGCTCTGTTTTGTTCACCCACCCGATGATGCTTGAAGTTTATCTGATTTGAATCTTGTTTATGTTTTCCTATTAGATGTGTTATTCGAAAGTGGCATTGTTCTAATAATATCTATTAGATCACCTTTTAGAAATGCGTGTATTTCTCACATTAACCATTGTTCATGATAGTATCCCTATTGCTAGGGATTGTTGGCAAAACTAGGATCAATTGAGTGCTTTGTCGCTGATTAATGTGAAAACCATACCTATGTAATTAAATTAATCTAGTGGAGAGTCATTTGCCATGTTTTTTTGTTGATCTTTCTCAATGGCCTCCCTCCTTGTTGGGTCCATATGCCTTCTTTTGTTTTCGGATATAATTTCCATCCTTTGCTCTCTAGCCTTGACTTTTTCCTTTCCGGGCATTTCTTCCCTTTGTTTCCTTTGAATTCTATGAATCCATGGGATGTTCCATGCGATTTATGGAGTTTGGGAGTACTCACGGGCTCTCCATCACAACACATGGAACATAGTAGGTCATAAACATGCCTACAATTTTGATTATTTGTCATTGCTATGTGTTGGATGCTCATCCAATTTGCAGAAATCCTTCTCTCCCTTACTCATTTTCATAACTTAATTATTTATATCTTGCACTTATAACATTTCCCATTGTGTTTTATATCTTTGCTTTGTAGGAAACCTCGTTCATGAGTCATTCTCCTCTACCATTTGTGGTGTATTTGTAGTTTGTGTGTGTCAAAACCTACTTTAGTTCTTCATTTCCTTTGTGTTGTGTCATCTTTCCCTTCGTGCCTTGTGGATAAATGTTCCTATTGTATCTTTCTTTCCTCGATTTGTCCTTGATGTTTATTATAGCCACATCTATGTTGATTTTTCAATAGTCAAGGTTAAGCATGAAGTTCATTCCTTTTTTATCATTTAACCATAACCATAAATGTTGCAGCAATCAAGATCACAAGAAGAAGCACCATGCACAAGAACACAAGAAGTATCCTGGGAAAACTTCTCAACAAGGGAAGAAAACCCAGCCAAATCCTTTGCTATATTCTTCAAGAGAAAGACCTTCACCACCAAGAAATACCTAGCATACAAGAGGGTGCTCAAATCCTAGAATACTAGCACCCAAGAGAGGTGCACACTTTTCCCAAGAAGATGTACTTGCTGAAATTTCCAAACTCATGTGAAAGATATGATTCCTCAATGGGGAATTTACCTTTACTTATACTAACCTGATCCTGTCAAAAAAAGTGTCTATTGGCACAACAGGGCCGACCTCACTAGCTTATAATATAATTAATATTATCCATATTAATTATCTTTACATTAATCACCAATCACATTAAGGTGGGGCCGACCTGTACCCTTTACATTACAATTAGGGTTACAGGCAGGTCTGACTTTTGAACAATATAGCAAGGGATTTGACACACCCACTAGTGCTCATCCACTAGGGGCACATCTATAGGGATGTCCATATCTCTGGCTCACTGCATTACAAAGAAGAACCAGATATTCACACGCTCACATGTGCTCTTCCATAGGCAATTCCACTCTACAAATATTCTTTCCCACTGCCTCACACAGGAGAATCATCTGGAGTTTCTCGTCAACTCTATTTCTCAGAGGAGGCTAATACATCATCTTCATTTTTGTTCACATGACGATGCACCCAACACTTTGGGATTTCACACGTTCACCTTGTACTCA
>ML784491.1:297803-310566 GCA_009831015.1 Picea engelmannii
GTTTCATTCCTTGTTTTTAAAGTTTCTGCAAAAGTCTGAGCTAACAGAGATTCTGGTCTTCCATACCAGTTGTCTCTATCTCTTTGCTTGACGACATTTTTTTTTACAGAACCCACATAGGTACACGTGGCCTGTATAGGGTCTGTACGCATGTACCCGCGCTCTACCTTCACACAGCTTGCGTGTACACGCTAGCTGAGGAAGTGTCATTCGCATGTATGATTTCAGAAAATTTCGTTTAGAGAGGCAGTCATCCTCTCCCCTATTAGAAGTAATCCTTCTCAAAGGTTTTTTGGAACTCATTCTAGTCTTTGTTGTTTGCAGTTTATAGCTTAGGTTCCACCTCAGATTGGTTTGTTCTATGAAATTTTCTTTGAATTGTTTTCTTTTTTCTGTCAAAGTGAGTTTCTGAGTCTTCAGGAGTTTCTGGTCCTCAATACTAGTAGTCTCTGCCAGTTCTTGATTTCTTCTCTTTTCATTTTTTGAGAGTTTCAAAAGTACGTGCGGCCTGCATAAGGTCTGCATGCGTGTACACGTGCCCTGACTTTACACAGCTCGGGTGCACACGCTGGCTGTTGAACTATCAGCAACGTGCCTGAGGAGAAAATTTTGTTTAAGGAGAGGCAATCATCCTTTCCTTTGTCAAGAGTTATACCTCTCAGGTTTTTGGGTCTTTGTCATAGCGGTTAATAACTTAGGTTTGATCACAACAATAGCTTCCTTTTTCATTAAGAAGTTTTCCTCAAAAATTTTCCTTTTATAGGGTTTTTAGACAAGTGTGAGAGTCCATTTTAATCTGCTTGTGTGTTATTTTTAAAGTGACTCTTTGCGATCTGCGCTTAGGCCAGAGGTCTTTATGGTCTTTACTTGTCGATATTTTTCCTTTTTTCTTTGTGAGCATTCAAATAAAAAAAAAATCTTTTATTTCTTTGTTTGGTTAAATAGTTGTTGGTTTGCATTAGTAACTAGGAAGTCTTTGCTTTCATAAGTTCTTGACGGTTTACTTAGACGATAAGTAGCTCATAGTCAAGTGAAATCCTGTTTTGAGTTTGTTGTTCAAAGATCTTAGAAAATTTTATTTTGAAAAGTTGGTTAAAGAATTTAAAAGAGCAAATCTGAAGTTGTCAAGAAGTGTTTTGTTTCCATCTTTCTGTTTATCTTTCTTTTCGTCTCTCAAAACATCAATAGTTTCACTTTCATAACCCTTGACTTAAGACAAGCCATAAAAATCAACGCTAAATATAAAATTATTCAGACTTTTTATGTTTGTAGGGTCAACCAACTAGTTTAGGGTTAAGGCCTTGAATTAGGTTGGAGAGGAAACTCTTCAAGGCCATTAAATCAAACATTGGAGTCTGAGCTAGGGAGTGTTAAAAGTCCAGTATCGTGAAAGTTATCTGGGACCCCCCTCTAACACAGGGGTTAAACATGAGATTGTGTGCGGAAAGGTAACGGAGATAACCCCTCCAAAGCCGGACCAATCATAGTGGATAGCACATATAGAGAGCTTGTCTTGGGATTCTGTTGATTGCATTTGCCACGGAGCTTCGTGGGTTTCAAATCTGTTCAAAGTCCTCATTTGTCTTCCGGACCACTTTCTTTCGATACCTTTGACAGGTTTCGAGCTCGATACCCTGCTCATTGTGGTCTACCCGACTGTTGACTGTACCCGCTTGGTGACTGTTCGCGCTGGCAACCTAGTTGCCTATCTTTTTTAGAGACATACACAGGTGACTGCAAGGGTATACCACGGTACCTAGGATAGACATTGGGCCACGCTTTGCAGAGTATACCCGGAGGGTGCTTCCATGTTCGAGTTGCACTTGCACCGGTAATTTGGTCTAGTGTTGGTTTTTGTACCTGTTCTTCCAATTAGTTTAGTGTTTGCTTGTTTTATCTTGTAGGGACCTTTTTCTAGTATGTGTTGTTTTTGAACGAATAGAAAGCCCTAGTTTGTCTTCGATCTTCTCACATAGTGGAGGATCACGAGCTCCACCAGTCACGAAGGCTTCTTGGCTTGCCACTAGTTACACTGGAGCCACCCCCGCTACCGCTAAGGCGAAAGATAGACCAACAAGAGTCTTTTGAAGCGAAGCGACCGGGTCACAGGAAACCACACTTGACCAACCCCTGTTAAAGGACCTTTCGGCTTCTTTGAAGCGGCCAGTAATGGAATCAAATGTTGTCTCTTCTTCTGGGAATCCTAATATTCCCGCCACGGTTGTCGTCACAGGGGGTGTTCCACCTCCTACCCCACCGTCGCCGATCCGAGCCACCATGGTCTTGACTGCCTCTACCTCGAGCAGTGGTCTGATCCCGTCTTTGGCAACGGCCACTGCTCCTTTCACACAGAGTGCGACAGGCCCTCCATTCTCATACGGGATGCCTAACACAGGTACAAGCCATGTACTATCCTACTCCACTTTATAGACTTTAGGTCTGGGGGTAGGGAGCTCTAACGCTCCTCTGCAAGGATCCATGGGGGTCACTTTAGCTCCTTTTAATGCTTTCCCTTACGGAGGAGGTCATATACCTCCTTTGTCCCCTTCACTCGGCGGTACCCACCAGCAATCCACCGGGCCGAACACACACCATAGTTCACTTGGAGTAGGGAGTCAAGGACCACCTTCTCATAATATGTCGGTAGGGTCAACATTGTTTTCTTTGTTCAGTGCGTTTGGTAACAACGCTTTCTCGTCAACCGCTTTCCCGACTGGGGGCAATCCCGATTATGGCCAACCTAATCCTATGTAGGGTACTATTCCTGCACAGGGGGCAGACCCAGGAACTTCTTCCGCATCAGGACCTTGGAATTCCTGGCAAGGACTAGTTCCCTCGTCAGGAATGCCGATCTGGGGCAATTCTTTTCACAACCAATGGAACCCCTGGCAAGGTGCAATACCTATGCCCATGGGATCGGCATGGGGCAACCCTTCCCCGAGTCCTCCGAATGTAATGCACGCCCAACCATCTACGTCCTATTTCGGGAATCAATCGATGATGTCTCCTCAAACGCAAAATCCATACGCTGGTCATGGCCATGGTTTTTACCAGAACTCTGGCCAGCAACCCAACTTTTCCTAGCAACCTGGTGCCATTCAAACTCCAGGCCCCTTTTTCCATGGTTATCAGCGACACCAACCAAAACTACCTTTCTTGGCAACCTTACATTTGCCAGACTTGACAAGGCTGTTGAATGACACCATTTGTCACGATCCACGTTGGCCCCCTATGTCGACAAAATTGCCTTCGGACATACCAAAGTACGAAGCCAAGCCTAATGAAGATATAGGGGATCATGTGACCACCTTCCATATTTGGTGCTCATCTAATTCATTAAAAGACGACTCCGTACAATTGCGATTGTTTCAATGCACTCTCATTGGGAGTGCTGCGAAATGGTAGATCGAGCTCGACTGCTCGAGATATTCTTCCTTCGGCCAATTGGCAATGGCATTCCTAAACCATTTTCAATTACCTGTGAGATACGACGCTGACACAGAATTGTTGGTCAATTTCGAACAGACAAAAGCGGACCATATCTCTGATCACATCCGAGAATGGAGACGTCGAAAGAGTTTGAATAAGGTACCAGTCCCACCAACATTCCTGTTTGAGTGGTTCCTTAAGTCTTTGGTCCCCCAACTATCCAAATATGTCGCAACGTCGAGAGTTTTTTCCAAAGAAGATGCCATCATGAGAGCTCAACAGCTTGAGCTAATTTATTCTCAGTCTGGTTTACTGTACGAGATTTTGTCGGATGCACCATGATCCATACTTGATAAAACTAGACAGAGAGCTGGACCACATGCCGATGGTATTGTAGGTTCAACACAAACCAAGCCCGCTGAACAACTGACAAAACAATTGCAATAATTGTCTATACAACACACATCGGCCGACCAAACTACTGTTTCGGCTGCTCCCCCTACCCAAACGTCGGATGTACACAATGTGCAATCGACAAATCCGAAGGCCACCCAACAGCCTGATGGAAAGAAAAAAGCAACGTAAGAAGGGTAAGGGGGATAAGAAACCCATTAATAATTATGGCGGGGGAAACACTGAGAAACGGAAGGCGAAGTATCCGTGTAACTTGTGCACGGAGGACCACTCGACCCACCAGTGCCCTCGGCTTGCAGAGGCCCAAAAGTTTGTGTCACAACAGTAGCCTGCTGTGTTAACAAATCCATTCCAACATGGGAAAAACCTAACCCAAGCCTCTACAAGCACGGAAGGGGGCAGTCAAGGACCTTCTCCATCTTCGAACAATCCTGCATCCGCGAATGTGTATATGATGAAAGGTGATGCTTTTATATCAACTAGAGCACATGACTACAGTAAGCCAAGCACCTCTGAGAAAGTCAAAGAAGCTGAAATCTCACCTCTTCCTCTCCAAATCGAGAAGAATTTGGGCAAAAAAATTACACGCATCCCAAAAGGTGCGTTCAAGAAAGCTTCTCACAACCCAAACACAAGGGTCGCTCAGAACTATTCTGTGGTGGAGGATTTATCTCAAACCCCTTGTGCGATGTCCGCTTTGGAGGTCCTCCAGAGTTGCCCTTCCCAGAGAAAAGATTTGTTAGCCGCTTTAGGATCTGTCGAGACTTGTAATCCAGGTGCAATCATGCGGGATACAACCGACTTAAAACCTCGTCTCCCTTACCACATAGCATTTCCGATAGTAGTGCCTTACTCCATGAAAAATTTTACTCGGAACATTTTTCGCACGGTGGTTGATGAGGGCGCCTTGACATGCGTCATGTCGTTGGCATGTTGGAAGGCCATTGGCCAGGCCATTTTGTCTCCATCACCTACTCTTCTTACTTCTTTCGACGGTCATTCGTTCCTACCACATGGCATCATCCCCTCTTTCCCCATGCAGTTAGGAGGGAAGACCGTGTGCGTCAAGGTAGAAGTAGTCGACGCATCCCTCAACTACAATCTCTTGTTAGGTAGGAGTTGGACCTATGCCATGCAAGCAGTGGTCACTACAGTTTTGTGGGTCCTTTTGTTTCCACACGAGGGCCGGATCATGACCATTGATCAATTGTTCTTCTCTAGACCTGACCCTTCATTGGGGGCATCCACGGTCCTGATGATTGACAATCCCCAACCAGGCGTCGTCAACGTAGGGGTTGGTTTGTGCCCACCTTTGATGGGTACTTTCGATTACCCTCCCCCTCAAGGCGATGTCAAGTTCGTATCAGACCACCATAAGGTTGCAATTTTCCAAGTTTCGTCGTTTCGCATGAATTACTTCAACGATCCCTGGATTCTTCCTTCCCCATCGACCATGATGGAAGGGACATGGCACCATGGTATGTCCATGCCCTTGTCCGCGACAGAGGCAACGTACTCTTTAGTCCAGCAAGCTTCAGCTGACACTGATCCAACTCCTGCACAAGAGTTAGATCCGATCCTAGAGCCTATTTGGGCTTAAGGTTCCCTCGCTGATACCGATTCATTAGACTTAGTCTTTCCCTGAGACGAAGCAATCATTGAAGCAATGACTAGTCTGGACAAACCCTGGGATGATCTCCATCACATATCATACTTCCTCCCAGAGTTAAGTAGAATCGAAGTAGGGGAATTCACCTTGACTATGACTGGAGATAGGTCTTGTCCTATCAATCCTTTGGCTACACATGAGGTTTACGTCGAGGGTAATATGGCAACTATCGCTGAAACTATATCGATTAATATCTCCAGAACCCCTGGCATCGTGGAGAATGTTTTCATCGGAGCTGACTGTTCCCTCGAAGAGATTCAAATCTACACAGAATTCCACGACGTTTTTGCCTGGTCTTATGAGGAAATGCCAGGCATTGATCCAAAAATAGTTGAACATGAAATCACAACTTATTCTGATGCCAAGCCAGTTCGGCAGAATCTTCGTCCAGTTAATCCCAGGAAAGCAACAACTATTAAGGTTGAACTAGAGAAACTTCTCAAAGCCGTTTTATCTATCTTGTCCATTTGACCCAATGGGTGTCAAATCCTGTGCCGATCAACAAGAAACAGGGCACGATTCGCGTATGTACGAACTTTCGTGATTTGAACAAGGTCTATCCAAAAGATAATTTTCCCACACCATTCATTGACCAGATAGTCGATGAATGTGCAAGTTGCGAGGCCTTTTCTTTCATGTATGGTTTTTCGGGATATAATTAGATACAAATCAAACCCGAAGACCAACACAAAACTGCATTCATTTGTCCAAGGGGTACATTTTCCTATCGTAAGATGCCTTTTGGTCTCAAAAATGCTGGAGCTACCTTCTAGCGGGCCATGTCTTTTGATTTCCATGATCTCAAGCATATAGTCGAAGCCTATTTAGATTATTTAGCATCACGCTCTCGTAAGAGAGTTGATCATCCCACACACCTCCGACTTATCTTTGAGCAATGTCGCTACTTCCGGATGCGCTTGAATCCCAACAAATGAATTTTTTGCGTGACGTCGGGCCATTTGTTAGGTTTCAGAGTGTCAACAACAGGGATCATGGTCAATCCTCTCAAGGTTGAGGCAATAGTCCAGTTGCCTTCCCCACATACAATCCTTTAGCTTCAAAGTCTACAAGGAAAGGCGAACTTTTTGAGGCGTTTCGTCACAAACTTTGCCAAGATCATAAAGGGCTTTATGCGCTTATTGAAGAAAGAAGTTCCTTTTCATTGGGACGATGCCGCTCAACGCTCCTTCGAAGCGTTGAAACATGCCCTCACAACCACCCCTCTGCTTCGGACACCCAATTCTAACAAAGATTTCTTATTATACTTGGCTGCAACAGAGTCAACCATCGGCATGGTCTTAGTCCAGGAAGATGATTTGCTCTCAGAATATGTGATCTATTACCTGAGCCAAGGCCTTGTTGGACTAGAAATCAATTATTCTCGTATTGAAAAACTTGCGTTGGTAGCAGTCCATGCTATCCAACGGTTCGGTCATTATATTTTGTTTCATAAAACCACTGTCATTGCCGTTGTGAATCTGTTTCAATACGTGTTGACACGATGGGTAATCGGCAGAAAGATCAGTAGATGGATAGTCATCCTCCAGGAATTTGACTTAGATTTCATTTGGAGGAAATCCAAAAAGTCACTGGTCTTCGTGGAACTTATCTCGGAACTTCCGGTCGAGTCCGACGATGTTATGCTCAAAGAATCACCTATTCAAGGAGATATGTTTTTGATAGCATCTTCAAACCCCTGGTATGGAGATATTCTTGTCTATCTCCAAACTTTGAAGTGCCCCGCCTCTGCTTCTCGTGATAAATGTCGTTGTATACATCATCAGGCCAAGAATTATCTTATCCTTGAGGACACTCTCTATCGTCGAGGTGTAGATTGCATTCTTCACCGATGCCTCACTCATGAAGAAGCGAAAATCGTGCTTAATGATTGCCATACTGGAGCATGTGGCGGTCATTTGTCTAGGTTGGAAACAACCCAAAAGATTTTACGAGTCGGTTACTTTTGGCCGACACTAATCAAAGATTGTATCGAATCGGTCAAGAAGTGCCACCAGTGTCAGATCTTCTCTTGGAAGATGAGGGAACATCCCGCTCCCATGTTTCCTGTCATCACGATTGGTCCCTTCACCAAGTGGGGGATTGATTACACTACATGCAACCCTCCTTCAACAAGGGGGCACCGTTATATCATTGTAGTTGTAGACTACTTCACAAAGTGGGTCAAACCTATGCCAACGTTTAAAGATGATGGAGAGATTGCAGCGCTCTTTTTGTTCAACCAGATAATCGCAAGGTTCGACATCTCGAGAGAGATTGTCACTAACTATGGCAGTCACTTTCAGAACCAAATTATGACTGAATTAACATCAAATCTTGGGTTGCAGCAAGAACATTCGTCACCCTACTACCCCCAAGCGAATGGTCAGGTGGAAGCTGTAAATAAATCTCTTAAGACCATCCTATAGCGAACGATCAATTCGGCCAAGTCAAATTGGCATTTGATGTTATACTCGACATTATGGGCTTACCGAACGTCTGTTAATACTGCAACTGGTTTCTCACCTTTTCAACTCGTTTACAGGCTGGAAGCAGTCTTTCCTATAGAATGTCAGATCCCGTCCCTAAAATTGGTAGTACAATTACTGCTAGAGACTTCTCCACTTGAAGAGAGGTTATTATACCTTGAACGACTCAATGAGCAGTGTCGTGATGTAGCCCTGGCCAACGAGGCTCACAAACAAAAAGTTAAGTGTTAGTATGATCGGTCCGTTCGTCCTTGGATTTTCTCTGAAGGCGACCTTGTCCTGGTCTATGACCAGGATAAGGACTCCCTGGGGGCAGGAAAATTCAAACCCATGTGGTTTGGACCTTTCATTGTAAAAAAGATTCTAAAAAAAGGCACGTATCGTCTGGTAGACTTTGAGGGAAATGCTTTGGCAGAGCCTAGAAATGGGCTCTACCTCAAGAAGTATTACTGATAGGTAGGTCATCTTGGGTAACTTTTTTGTAACATATGTATAGTCTTTGTACTATTACTTTTTGGTTTCTTTTGGTTTTATGGATGTGTCGTTTTTTATGTTATCTTTTGTCACTGTGGCAGATGTCAAGTGAATCAGAGATGTTCGTTGGGTATGTAAACGACGCTAGCCGACACACTCGAAGGCTCGCCTCCGCAGCTTGGATAATTTTTACACCTTAGGGCCAGTTATTATCCTCGGGAGGTATATTTTTAGGCAATACCACAAATAATGTTGCCGAATACAGTGCAGTTATTGAGTTGCTTCGTGACACTCTGTCATTTGGTATCTCTCACTTCCGGGTCTATTTAGACACTCAGTTGGTTGTGTCTCAGTTAAATAGAGTCTACCATGTGCATGATCCTACTTTACACTGACGATTCCTTAGGGTACGTCTCTTAGAACGAAGCTTTGATTATATTACATATTTTCATGTTCCTAGGAGATTAAATCAAGTCACGGGAACTCTAGCTAATCAAATCTTAGATTGGCTTCTCGCACACATATAAGAAAGACATACACTTGCACATGTAAATACATTTTTAAAGGCAAAAAGAATCCATAAGACATAAAAATCCATATATAATATCAAAATCATCAGAGTACATAGGTGGGTGCATGCGCCTTAAAAATATGACTAGTAACGAGTCATGGGGATTATTCCCTAAAAAAATATATACAAGTAGTGCCCTCGCCACGTGAAAAGTCCATCCTAACTAAGGACGGGGCCTGTGGGCCCTGTTGTAATAATCAATGGAATTTGCCAAATGTCGAAAAATCCGGACCCATGTCCGTGGTGCCCCCACTACGTGAGGTTGCGTAGATGGTGGCAGATCCTCAATCTCTACCACGGGGAATGTGCGAGTGAGTGATGTAAAATTTCGCTCTACTCGTCTCAGAACCCTCTCAGCGTCACCGGCTGGAAGATCTCTCATTGCTGTTGGTCCCCCTGCAACGGTGGGTGTGACCCCTGGCCAAGGACATCGCCTGTTCCTCGCATAATCCGTTGGTCACACTGGTCCCACATCTGCACATAATAGACACATATGTCAACTGCTCTGGCATAAAAAAAAATTATATATATATAAAACAACATAAAAATTACATATGTTTAACAAAAAAAAAAAGAAAAAAACAAACAATGCAAACTTACCCATCTCTCCTCGCTCCTTGCTGGGAGGTACCAGTATCTCATGGTCTCTTGAGAAGTCAATCCCAACATAAGGGTAATCCTTGATGACTAGAATCTTCCGTGACAACCAAGAAAAAAAGTCGTCATCAAAGGACTCATTGGTCCTTCCTCCCCCCTGTCGTGGCAGTAACACTGCCCATCTGCATATCATGGGAAGAGAGGTCTGATGCCCCCGTACCACCTCTCGAGGGCCGAAACTGGGCACTCTTTCAAAGAAGAAAGAGAAAAGAATGGTTCCAAAACCAAAGTTCCTCTGAGTCCGCAACTGACAGTCTGTCAGCTGTCTCTTCATACAGTCTGTTGGACAACTGAGAGGGGGGGGGGGGGTGAATCAGTTTTTACCGTGCCTAAACAATTATGTTTCTTTTAAAATTATTAAAAGGAACTCAATGATGATCACAATAATGCAGAGAATTAAACATAGGCACATTTAGCATCAGTCACATATATAAGAAAGACAAAGACAGATAATTCCTGAGGAAATCCATACAGGGTAAAAACCTCCTTTTCTTTATATGATAAGTATTATCTACATTCTTTACATTATCATACATATGAGCACCAACTCATTGTGAGGCTACAACCTCTGTTTTGAAGGCTGCAACTTGCTGAGAGCACCGACTCTCTGTTTTCTATAGCACCTACTAGAGGAAGCACCAACCCCTTGGTTTCTCTAGCACCAACTAGAAGGAAGCACCAACTCCCTGGTTTCTCTAGCACCAACTAGAAGGAAGCACCAACTCCGTGTGTTCAAGCACCCACTTGAACCTTTGAGGACACCAGTCCTCCCTAGCACCTCCCAACCACCCTGAATAATAAATTCTTTGTTACTGAAACTTGTTACAACGATATAAAATTATTCAATGGCTTACCAGCCCTGTTGTTGTTCTGTTACACCGCTCTGTCCTATTTGCATCGGTGTTTTCTTCCTTTTATACACTCTGCACCATATCCCTTTGATGCAACCTTCCTCTACCATGCATCTCTCCTCCTATGCTCTGCCTCTTTGCTCACACTTGAATCCTCCCCACGACAACAACTCCCATCTCTTCTTTGTTTATCATTCTTATAGTACCTGTGCTCCTTGTGCATGTAATATTCACAATGCCTCTGCATGGACACTCCACGCCAAATTCCTCCGCAACTTGAGTGCTCTGTCTGATCATCATCGTGACTCTTCAGCTTCTCTGGTCGTTTTCCACCATGTGTCTAGCATCACTAGGTGTTCTGCTGAGATTTCTCAATCTCTCTGGCACAGTCGAGCTTATGCCTTCTGTTTCAGTTACAGACTTCAATGCTCATCCATCTGTCAATCCCTCTAAGAATCGTCTTTCTTCACTGGGCGAAGCTTATATACTCTTCATCTCCTCTGGTGATCACACCGAAGTGTCTTCGAGTCCTCTGGCAGAAATCATCAGTGGTTTCTGGCAGTTACACTGTGTCGAGCTACAGTAGCCCTCCGATCTTGTTCAAATTCACCTGCACCATTTGATTGATTCCATGGGATCTTGCATTCATTTCGGCATTTCGGCATTTGGAAATTCGACATTCGTGTGACCATGTGTCTCAACATCCCCAGTCCCGATCCCCAAAAACGAGCTTGGTTGCTCTAGCTCTTTGCTCCATCTCTCGCTGATGTGACCAAGGGTTGTGACCACAACCTTATGCATAAGGCGCTTTCGCGATTTCGCATTTTGTGAGTCTGGAGATGAGGCATCTCGACTCTCCAAGTCATGATCCCTGATAGCCCGAAATGGTGTGGGATCAACGGTCCCGATCAACACTTGATCTGACGGTTTAGATCATTTCGCGATTTCTCATATCGTGAGTTTGGAGATGAGACATCTCGAATCTCCAAGTCGTGATCCCTGATACCCCAAAATGGTGTGGGATCAACGGTCTCGATCAACACTTGATCTGACGGTTCAGATCATTTCGTGATTTCGCATATCACGATTTCGACATTCCTGTGGTGAATTTTCTTGTCACTTCCAAATCCCGATCCACGAAACTCCGTAAAGAAGTCGTATCAACAGTCCAGATCACTTCTTGATCTGACGGTTGCAATTACGTCGCGATTTCGCATATCGCGATATCGGGTAATATTCTTTGACATCTTCAACACTCTATCCTCGAAACCCCGAAAGGGACTTGGATCAATGGTCCAGATTCTATCTTGATTCAATGGCTGTGATTAAGTCGCGATTTTGCATATCGCGAAATCGAGATTCCTGTGGATGATATTACTTGACATCTCCAACTCTCGATCCGCGAAACTCCGAAATGGAATGGAATCGACAGTCTAGATTCAGCCTTAATCTGACGGCTGAGATTAAATCGCAATTTCAGATATCGCGATTTCGAGAGGTTAGGGAACATCGTTCCTTTGACTCTCCAGTCAGTGAAATGACGATCTATCCCCACGTGTCCTGCCTGAAGATGGACGGTCCTTCTTCTTTCGGGATTTTGTGAGTCCTCTACTCCTTGCACTTTAAAGAACGTGCAGGTTCTCCTTGATCCAACGGTGGTCGGACCCTACGCTTGGATCTAATGCCCAAGATCTATCCTCCATATCTGCACGCTCCTCTTGTCTACATTGAGATCTGACGGTCATCAGGAATTCGGGATGGGATCCAACGATCACTGACGCTTCTCCTCCAAGCTTACGCATCCTCCTTACTTGGAAAAATTTCTAAGTGTCAAAGGCCTTGGCCTTTGATCCGCCTGTGATCCTAAGTACACTATCTCCCTTGAGCTTTAGCCATGAGTTACCCTCATCCCTGGTGCACACCTACGCACTGCATTCGACTCTGCGCTAATTCCTCCTGAGCTTACGTTGTTCCTGTTTTTCCATCGATACACACTTTGATCCTGCCATCAATGACAAGCGCATACTGCCTATAAAGCATGCCAACCATCCTCTGTAGCATCTTCCCAATCTGCTTCTGATGCCTGTCTGTTACATTCTTCCTATACTCATGCCATCTTCACTGTTGTACTTGCCATCAATGACAAGCATACGCTACCTGTTAAACATTTGCCAACAATCTCCCCCTTTGGCATTGATGGCAACTAAGGCAC
>ML784491.1:328212-346594 GCA_009831015.1 Picea engelmannii
TGAATGAATAAACCTACATCCCTGCCTTCTTTTTTGTAGTCTAAGAAAATGAGTAGGTACAATGAATCTGGACATGCAAAACAATGCCTCATCTGAAGATGATTTGAGGCATGCAATCATATTCCCTACCTAATAGACTGCATGTGACTAACTGAACTTATACTTAACTTAAAAATTAGAAAAATGCTAAATAAAACTGAAGCTAACACATGCAACTGCATGTGCCCTCTTTACTTAACTAAGAAACGACATGTAAACTGTTTAACACATGAAAAATGTTGAGAATATATTGTTGAAGATAGAACAACAATCCACTCTTATAAGACTGATTACTTCCTCATAATCATTGCACTGAACTTAGACTTGAGCTAAAAATTAGAAAACTGCTAAATAAAACTGAAGCTAACACATGCAACTGCATGCGCCTTCTTTTACTTAGTTTGAAAAACAACATGCAAATTGTCTAACACATGCAAACTGCTGAGAATAAATTGTTGAATATAGAACAATAATCCACTCTTATAAGACTGATTACTCCCTCATAATTAATGTGTTGAACTGCTGAAGAAGACGTGTGCCCTCACTGTCCTGTTGAAGTGTCCAGATCTGTTCATCAATTTTCTCAGACCTGCAGAAGACACTCCAAGGTATAATCTAATAGGCCCCTTTGATAGCCATTTCACATTCACATTCCCTACATGGAAGTGTATTAGAGGAATCCTTGTTCCTCTCCAAGGAATTGACAAAGTAACTGATGAGAATATACCCTCAATTGACATAGTGAGATCCTAAGGTTGTGTGACGAATGATGTTGAATGTAATTAGGAGTCCTTACTTCTATTTGATTGCTTGATGTACTCTCCCAATTCCTTTGTATTTTAGTGGTTTTATAGGAGGATCTGTATTCTCCTGTCATTGTTAAAAGCCCAAGATCGTATGTACAACATTTTTTACCAACTTTCCTCCATCATCTTATTCTTCCCTCTTTGGTTTTCCCTTTCTTGCAATAGGTTTCTCATCTTGCATAAGCTGATGATGTGCCCCACCCTAGCTAGCCTTTGAATTACAACCTAAGTCACCTGACACAGGGACACGGGACACGAAGGACATGAAAATACGATATCCGACACGACACGGTGACCCCTGAAAATAGGACACGAAGGACACACACACACACACATATAAATATATATTTTTATTTTTATTTATATTTTTTATATATATGAATATTTTTTGAAAATTACACATACAAAAATGAAATATAGACACAAAGATTCATATTTTGTTAGAAACTAGAAGATTTACATGATATGAAGCATGTAACATAATACATTGTAGCATCAATGATGATCAAATGACAAACACTGAACACACAAGATGTTAGAACCATCATGTGCAACATTCTCAATCTCATTAAGTCATCAAAATCAAAATATATTACAATGTAGATAGATATTGAGTTAGAGTCACTGAAGTCTGATACTATAGGTGGGAATTCCATTGGCAAATACAAAACAGCTATGTTGCCAGGATATAGATACAAATCCGCTAGATTTTTGAAAATCCAGGATTTGGATACGATGAGGATATGTCAAATACAAAAATATATCGTAATATTTTTTGTATTTAAAAAAAAATATTGGAAGTTCAAAATCAAAACCATTTATTATGTAATATCTTTGAAGTATAATAATAATACAAATTATTGGAAGAAAATATTGGCATACATCTACACCGCCTACAACTATTTCATAAGTAGATATTGGCATCCAACATACATCTACATGTATCTTAATTAAGATATTGCTTTATATTCATAATAATAATAGTCTAATTTTAAGGTTAGGATCAAGCTAGACACCAAATTGGTGTATGAGACCCCCTTGTTTGTGGGACAAGGGACCCCCTCCGCCCAACGATTTGTTAAATTTAGAGATTCTATTAAGTTCTTTTCAATTTACTAGACAATAATAGCATAAGCATGATCACTGAAAGATACACAATCACAAGGTACACAACATTTATCCCAGGAAACCCTCATGGGGGCGAAATCCCAGCAAAAACTTTCTTAATATAGATTTCCAATACAATGCCAAGATAATAAACCAAACACTAGAGAATATCCAAGACTGAGCAATGCGCCTCTCTCTTTCTTCTTCCGGCAACTGGCAACTACAACTTCCTTCAAACTTGCGCACTAGATGAGTGACTTAAGTGAGTGAGCTAATGAGGCACCTTCAACTCTTATTTATACTAGTTGGCAGGTGCTAGGGTGGTGTTTCTTCATCAAGCAGGGCCGACTTCTTCACTTAGTGGCTAAAACCACTTTAATTAGGTTTGGGGGCCGACTTCTTAATTAGCAACATATAATTAGGGTTTGGCCAATCCAAAAAAGGGGATTTGGTCTTATACAAATCTCGGCATGATCAATCCACAAAAGGAGATTGATCTATAAGATAATAGCTCAATAATAAGTAGAATATTCTTTACAGTTACAATATTTCAACACGATTTGACTGGTAAAGTCTACGGAGGTATACATACCCTACCCTACCCCCCTCTGGATTTGAACTTGTAACCTCTTAGGGGGAAACACATGTTCTTCACCATTAGGATCACTCAGGTTGTATGTAATTAAGTAATAAAGTACCAAGTAATAAAAGTAATAATTAAGTAATAATATAAATATAAAGGGTTACTAAGTGATAAAATAATAATTATAAGTAATAATATAAATATAAGGGGAGTACCAAGTTACCAACTAATAATATAGTTGGTACTTAAATATTACTCCCCTTATATTATGCAAAATTTATTTACTTCTTGGTACCCTAGTTGATAATAATTACTTTACATGTATCTTAATTATCACTTGGTATTATTACTTAATTTTAAAATTAATTATTACATCTACGTAATAGTTTATATTATTATAAACTTTACATCTATTATAATTATAAATTTATGTTAATATAAACTTTACATCTATTATAATTTATAAATTTATTTCATATCTATTGGCATATTGTTAAAAGTTTAATTTAATAATATATTGAAAAAGGAGAAATATGAATTTAATTTAATAAAAAAAAAAAGGAGAAATATGTCACTTGTTGCCTCATACTCTCTTGAAACGGTCACCTTGTCACACTCTTACACACACAACAATCTTGGAACGGTCGTTCCACTACATAGTCAACAGTGAGAAACTCTAATCGAAAACTCCAAGACACCAAAAAGATCACCCCAAACCAAAATGGAAAAAGCCAAAATGTTCGATCCACACATGGTGGGGTTTGTTGTCATCGGATTCTCGGGTTATCCTCCAAAACCACGAGATCCACCTGAGGGCTAGGTGAAATGCCTCCAATCCACATGTTTTGTTTCCTGATCTTCTCGAACTGTATCCCTAGCAGATCCAGGTGGATCCGGATCCAGATCTGGGGATCCACGTTTCCTTCACCTGCCCCCCGCGGATCTGGTAACATAACAAAATAGCCATAGGGTAGATACTATAACCGTAGATGTAAGAATCTCATAGCTCGTGAGTTGTGACTTTCAATATTCCTCCATGTTATAATCATCAAGATTAACATCTCTACCAATGCTCTTTCCTCCTCCTCCTCTATATCCAATGCAATTTGTGCATCTGTTGATGTGGAGGATGACCCCTCAAGAGGATCACCATCATCAAAAGTGACTTTCTCTAGCATTGGTTCATTAAGATTCAAGTTGGATAATGCCAACTCAACACTGTTATCCGAACCCATATCATTAGGGAACACATCCCACATCTTTGTCTTTCCCTTCAACAACTCTTCTCTCTTCCTACAAATAAGACCAAGATTGGTGTGCACAGGCACCACTAAGTTAAAGTTGTTAGAATATAGAAGATTGTGTGCTCGTTTTACCATTGACGATACCCTCATCACCCAACCATAGGCCTAAGCCACCCTCCGAGCACCTTAACCTTCATTGAGAATTACTCCGGAAGCAAACCCTAGGGTAGATAGCCAAACAAGGTGTAGCTCATCTTCCTCCAAGGATAGCGCACCAACAATAGTTGATCATATAGTCCAAACCCTAGCCAAGAGATAGCCCAAGTCAACACTGAAATTGCTAGCTGCAACAGCTGCACCTGTAGCTCTCCTCCACACGTGCGCACCAAACTGGGAACTGCAGTGCGCACCAGTTGTTGTCTGCAATTCTGAGATGTGTCAAATGAGAACTGGCGCCCTGTATTTATACTAGTTTTTCCAGATTTGTTGGGGCCGAATTCTCCTTCTGGATATGTGTCTGTTTAGTATATTATTATTATTTCTGGCTGACTTCTTCTCTTGGAGGCTAATAACCTAATATTAATTATCTTCTTGAGTCGACAAGACTTCTAGGGTTATTAGCCAACTCATTAGGGTTTTCTCTTGCTTTCTGGAGTCTTCTATTCTCATTAGGTTCACACGTGGAGATAAATACCTCCCGCAACTACCATAATATTAACACTCCCTCCTAGCTAGGGAGGTATTATAGGTAATGGTCTTGAGCGAAAAAACATACTATTTACCAGATATCATCAATATAGTTGTCTAGACTATCTCATGACTAGATCATGAGCATCACCATCACCATCAGCTGCATCATCTTTCGAAACCATACTTCATCTGAGTAATTAGACATGATGCTGGATAAGTCACTCACACCATAGAGTGATACAAGAGCCACTCTTATAATCTAGAGGAGTAAATGCTCTGAACCAATTTCCGTTTGGAAAATCTATGTTCATCATTCGTCTGGATGATGATGATTTCCAATAAACTGCTGATGGTCTTCACGGCAATTAGAATAAAAATAGAACACAACTGTGTCTATCCATAGTAGTACATAACTACAATCCAGTGGTACACTACCACACCAAGTAACACACAACTACTTGATCAACAACATATATTCACGAACAGTGGAACATATCCACCACAATAGTCTTCATCTACTGTCATAAAGTCTTCATAACAAACATCTGATAGCAACCTGCATAGAAACAATGTTATGATATAAACTGAATCATCTGGGCCAATATTTCACTCACATCTGTGAGATCTGAAAGAATATCTGCCTCACGAGCAGTGGAACATATCCACCACAATAGTCTATATCTATTGTCTTCATAACAAACATTTGATAGCAACCTGCACAGAAACAATGTTATGATATAAATTGAATTATCTGGGCCAATCTTTCACTCACGTCTATGAGATATGAAAGAATATTTTCCCTCAGAGTAAAACAATGAGATATCTGGACTATTCTTCTCAAGCAAGGAAGAATAACTGTCCTGTCTTTTGAACATGGACCATTCCCCACCCTGGGCCATTCTTCCTACACTAATCAAAGTGCACCCTGGAGAGAATGTATAACCCTAAGGAATGCTGAGTTTGGACCATTCCCCACCCTGGGCCATTCCTCCTACACTAATCAAAGTGCGCCCTGGAGAGAATGTATAAACCCTAAGGAATGACTGTTCGGACCATTTCCTCTATTAACCATAAGAGGAAAAGACTGTCCTGCATCAACCTCCAAAATGGACCATTCCTCATGTTAACCACAATGAGAAATTACTGTCCGGCGAGGCGGGCTAGTCTTCTTGAGTAACCCTCAAGAAGAGAGATTTCCCTAGACCACTCCCCATGTTAACCACAATGGGAAGTCACTGTCTATGATACATCAACAATCATACTACTTCCCATGTTAACCACAATGGAAAGTGACTATCTGTCAGAAGTCTCAATCCACTTTCCGAACAAAAAAGCATCTGTCCAAGATGGACTATTTTTCAAATTTTTTAAAGATGAATGTCTTCAATAATGTTTTCAGTGTTCCCTCCTAACTTGGAGAGTCATTTCTTCTTTTTCAATAAGAAGGAAGTTGCTTGAGTACACAAACTCTTTCATCTTGGATAGAAGCTTTATCAAAATGTCTGATTATCTGCTCATCTGTGGAGATATGTATTGGAGAATCATTTTCTCCTTTTTGGACTCATTATGGATAATGTAATGCTTGATTTCAAATGTACTTTTAGTCTGGAACATTGTGAAGGCTTCATGTAGATCTGAACAATAGAGTATATCATAGTTGGAAAACTGGAACATATCTATGTGGCACTTCTTCTGTCATCATGAGATCTGATCTACTGAGTAGTCATCTTGATGTTATAGGAAATCTTCACCACGCTTCTGTTGTGCACTGTAGATTCTCCACCAAGTTATCTTCTTCTATCTGCATACATGAGTCTCTTTCTGGTATGCCTCAAAGTCTTGAGATTGCTCTTCATACGCTCTTTATTCAATTTCTCTGGAGAACATTCTTTGTATTCATCTAATGTAGAATTCCAACTCATGGATGTTGCGGATGATATAATGACTTATGTAGAGATAAGTCTGAATTACTGGAACAAGTAATCATCATAGTCTTCTCCCTCCATCTGGGAGAACCTCTGGTTCTAGATCTCACAACACTTTCATTCATAAGTCTTCCATACACTGTTCTTCATTATGATTTTCAGTTCTTTTGCTTGATTTCTTTCAGTGAGTTCATATCAGGCTGGTAATATTGTGATTCTTGATACAATGACTGGTTGTTCGAGTTCCTCTTTCTTTCTTGGAATCTTCATGTTCTTCTTCATGTTTTTCTTTATCTCTTGGGTCCATGGAGTTTCTTATAGATTCCATGCCCTAGAGATTCCACTTCTTCCTTTCATCATAGGATCACGGATCTGGATGGAAAACCATGAATACTTTAAGGCTTCTCTTTGACACAGTCTTTTTCTGCGGTTGAACTAAACATGTACTGTCTTTCATGGCTGCTGCCATGGATATATATATATATATATTTCATCATCTTCATTGGATCATAGTATTAGCTCCCTCCTAACCCTTGCTTCATGTAAGAGTGCATATAATCGGCTCCCTCCGTCTAACAGAGTCCACGCTTTCATCTGCATCCTTATTTTCTTCTGCAATATATAATTGGCTCTCTTGTCTAATAGAGTCCACACTTTCGTCTTGTTGTTTTTTACAAAATGTCATGAGTCTTTTTCCAATTTCTTCTCGATTGCTGAATTATTTCTGTCTTTGCTTCTTCTAAGTCTCTTATTTTGCAATAGCTTCCACATGATTTGTATTTCATATGTGTATTATCTAATAATATCCATTTTCATCTTGTTTGTTCTTCCCTAGGTATAGTTCTTCTTGGAACACATTATCTTCCAAGTGATAGATATACAAGATATGTACAGAGACGATGCAAACAAGATATGTACAAGAAATAAGAAGAGTGTTGCTACCTTTTAGAAGAAGAAGTCTCTTCCATCCTGCTTAGTCTTCTTTGTAGGTTCCTTTTCTTCGGCAATTGATGCTTTGTGTTTCTCCTTCCTTTTCTTTAGCTTGGGACACTAATTCTTGTAGTGACCATACTTTTGACAGTTGAATCTTTGTACTTTTGAAATGTCTTTCTCTTGATTTGGCTTCCTCCTTGAACCAAACTTCCTTTTGTTCCTGAAGTTCTTGAATCTTGCTGTGAAGGCTTGATCATYGTACTTCTTTTGAGGTTTCTCTTTTGCATTGATCCTTGATTCTTCTTGAGCATAGCAAGTCCAAAGTTCTTCAAATGTTGGATACTCCTTCCTTGTGTTCATGCTCGCGGCAAATGCATCCCATGTCTTGGGAAGATCATTGAGTACTATGTTCACTAATTCCTTCTCTGAAGTGATCTCTTCAATAGCTTGTAGTTGATCTCTTAACTGGGATATCCTTACAAAGTATGATGTTATGTTGTCATCCTCATTCATCTTCATGTCACGGAGCTCATTCTTCAGACTCATAACTTGTCCAATGTTTCTGACTAAGAAGAGATTTGTTAGGGCATTGTACATATTCTTTGATGAGTCAAGATGGGAGATGTAGGGTATTAAGTGGTCTTATATAGAATCCACTATGATACTCATGGCATTGATGTCAACATCTTTGAACTTTTCCATAGCTGCAGCGTTTTGCAGTTCCTTCTCTTCTCCTTCTTCAAACTCTGGCTTCACGATCTTTCCTTTCACGATATCCAACACTTTATTCTTGGCAAGGATGAGGTCAATTCTTGTCTTCCACGCTCTGGAGTCAGAGTCTCCATCTAACTTGTTCTCATACTTCATAGAGTTAGCCATGGCTTGCTTGACTTGGTCAAACCCTAGATTTGACTAGAAATTCAAACTTCATGTCTTGGCTTGCTGAGAGTATCAGGAGATGCGCTAGACTAGAGCACACTAATCCATCCGAAGATTAGGTCAATTCATTCACTTAAGGTGTCTCAACAAGAGGATCAGGGTTTCTGCAACTGCTCCTGCTAGTAACCCTAGTGGCAGTGTCTTGGAAGTTGCTTCTGCTAGTAACCCTAGCGACAGTTCCTCAACGAGCTCAATATCCTAGCAGCTATGTTTCCTTCCAGCATTTAGACTGAATGAAGGAGGAGTGGGCCCATAACCTGTTAGAATATAGAATATCATGTGCTCGTTTTACCATTGACGATACCCTCGTCACCCAACCATAGGCCTAAGCCACCCTCCGAGCACCTTAACCTTGACTGAGAATTACTTCGGAAGCAAACCCTAGGCTAGATAGCCAAACAAGGTGTAGCGCATCTTCCTCCAAGGATAGCGCACCAAAAATAGCTGATCAGATAGTCCAAACCCTAGCCAAGAGATAGTCCAAGCCAACACTGAAACTGCTAGCTACAGCTGTAGCTCTCCTCCACACGTGTGCACCAAACTGGGAACTGCAGTGCGCACCAGTTGCTGTCTGCAATTCTGAGATGTGTCAAATGAGAATTGGCGCCCTGTATTTATACTAGTTCTGCCAGATTTGCTCGGGATGACTTCTCCTTCTGGATATGTGTCTGTTCAGTATATTATTATTATTTATGGCTGACTTCTTCTCTTGGAGGCTAATAACCTAATATTAATTATCTTCTTGAGCCGACAAGACTTCTAGGGTTATTAGCCAACTCATTAGGGTTTTCTCTTGCTTTCCGGAGTCTTCCATTCTCGTTAGATTCACACGTGGAGGTAAATACCTCCCATAGCTACCATAATATTAACAAAAGTCACCTGACACGATGACAAAGAGAAGAGTTCAACATAAGAGTTTATACTTGAGTGAAGGGTACATTTTTACTGGGGTCGTGATAGAAGAGTTCAACAATCAGTGCCACCAACATCAAAGTACTTAAAGGGCTTGGTGCCCTTGATTAAATGCCAGTTCCATACCCTCATACATGATATAATCCAATGGAAACATTGCAATCCTACCAATCTTGAATCGTGAAAACCGTTAAGTCTGTTGAATTTTGAATGGGACCTAAAATTCCACTTCTCCATATGAAGTCTAATGAGGTTGGAACCACTCTCAAACATCCTGAAACAATTAATGGTAATGTTAAAAATTACAGTAAAAGGATGAAAATGAAAGATAAAGGAGAATGTCACGTTTACTTCACGTGTCTTTTTGTATCATGTCCGACACGTAGGATATGTGACATAGCAGGGGGTTTGGACATGTTGGGTAACTTAGCTTACAACCATTGTATGCCCTACCTCTTGGCCTTTTTTCATCCCAAGTTCCTTTCAACAATTTTGGCCCACCCTTCCCTTACAATTTTTGTAGCTTTGCCAATGACTTACTTTATTTCCACAAACAATGTAAACCATCACACCTCAAGCATTTCACATCATAGTATTGTGCCTTTGCTAGGATTGTACATCGGTCATTCACTTCTGTTATTTATAGTGTATTTGTGGATTGTGTGTGTCAAACCCTACTTTGGTCCTTTGTTTCTTTTGTCTCATGTCACCTTCTTCAATTTTTTCTCTCGTTGTATTTTCTTTTTCATGTAATGCATTTCCTATAGAAACCCACCAGGCACTTCCCCTCATTTTGAGGATGGTACCTAGGGTAAACCGGATTCTGTAGAAACTCGAAGATTTTTCATGTCACTTGCAGGGATAGAACCTGGGTGGGGAGTATAACACTCCATCACACAACCACTTGGGCTAGACCCCATTGACAATTGCCCTCCATGTATTGGGGGAAGCCTCCCTAATTTAGCTTCCTTGGCTATTCATTCTTACTGCTTTATGTAGCCATTTATAGTGCCTTGGGGGAAAGTTTCCCTATCCCTTTTCTCCTTTTCTATTTTTTGTTGACAAATTCTTTGGTTCTTTTCTCTAATATTGCCTCCAAAAACATGGGGGATTAATGCTCCTCCTTGCTCTCTTCCATTGCTTGACCTCCATTTTTGCCTCTCAGTTGTCATTTGAACTCAACTTCCCTTTCAATCTCCCAATCCTCCTTTTGTTTTCCCTATCTAACATTTTGTCCTATTTTCCTCCCTTTATGGTTTCTTTGACCCCCCTTTTGGTTTCTCCACCTCCCTTTAGCGTCTTGGACCTCCTTTTGGTCCTTCCATTGCCTTCTTGGACTTTGAATTCTTGTAGATTCTTTCCACCTGCTTTCGAACACGAGTCTTCTCTCTATCCATTTTCATGTTAGATAATATGGTTTCTTGAATACACATGATATTAGGTTTCAAAGATCAATAAATATGATGGCTTATTTCCTTTGTTTCAAGACCTACGCCCTTAATTTTCCAAGATACAATCATTATGGTAAAAATAGAAACAATCCTTTTAACAAGGGATAGATTAAGATTTTCTTAAAATGTTGGATTCAAGATACCTGAAGTTCTATAAGTTCTTGGGAAGGTTTGGAGAATTTTGTCCCCTTTATAGAAGTCTAAATTAATATGCATTTGACAGTCATTTGTGATGTTTACTTGGCTCTCTTGCAATTTTTTAGGCATTTAATTTCATACAAGGAGCCCTAGATTGACCCACATTAGGTTTATAGATCTAATTCTACTGCTACAGTATACTTTCCATTTTTATATAAGTTTTGTGTGATTTTGTATTTTAGGATTCCTTTTCCTTGCTTTGAGCCTTTAACTCCTTCGAAACTTTTCATCCCCCTTGTGGGCACTCTTCTCTAATTTTGTCTTGTATTTTTTTCCTTGCTCATGGAACATTTTGTCTCGTCATTGAGGTCTCACTCATCCTTTTTATTTCAAGGTTTCGTAGGGTCTATGGCCATCCATGGCCCTTCCTTTTTGTACTTTTGCTTTATTTTGCATGGCTAAGAGTTAGGGAGTTGCTTTGTGACTCTCATGGCTTCCATTATAGCATTTACTACTTCTATTAATGCTGATTTTTTGTGCAAGTGTCCACATTCACCTCCATTTTCTTAGGTCATCTGCATGGTTTTCCACCATAAGAGTGGGAACCCACCATTCATGAAGGATAATTAAGGGTTCAACTTCTCACCCACAAAATCCTATTTCATGGCTTGAAAACAATGTTATCAAAATTGGACCGGTTTCAGGGTTGTACTGGTCTGATTGAATGTTTTCAACCAGAAAAGTCCAGTTTTGTATTGAATTAGCTAGTTCTGTACTGGAACCGGTCATAAATGTCAAAACCGGCCAGTTCTGAACAAAACCATACAGCCGACGATGGAACCACTTGAACTTAATTATTTTTTTAAAATCAATAAAAAACGTAAAATACTAAACCTAACCCTAGGCACCCTTAATGCTATTTAAAGAGGTCCTCACCCTCCATTTGACTCATAATTCATTTGAGCAATTTGTAATTTTGGGGCTGAGTTTCTTGGGTTGAATTGAAGAATTTGTTATGCTGATTTGGAGAGTTCTAGAGCCTCTTTGTTGATGTATTTTGGTTCAGATATGGTTTGCACTCAATGCTATTTTGGTTATATGCACCCGTACTAGGTATATACATGAGAAACTTTGCATATTTTTTTATAATGGTTTGACACACACACACACACACACACACACACACACACACACACATATATTTTTAAATTTGAATATTTTATGTATTTTTTAGTTTACTGGTTTTGTTTCCGGTTTCTGGGGTCGAGCTGTTGAATAACCAGACTGGCTCTGATAACATTGCTTAAAACCCAACATCCGTGCACCGTTCCAATCTAGTCCCCTCAACCACGTTTTATGTCTCCCATGGCTTCTTGATTTCACCTAATCATTGTCACTTTCTCCCTGTCCTACCTCACTACCTCACATTCCCACCTTTTCTTGGACCCATAGGAAAAATTATCCATTGATCTCACCTGGGAAAATGGGTCAAGGAACCTTTGGTTTTTGACAATTTTCAGGGAATGTGAAAGAATTCTCTTCCTTCTCTCTCTGTTTTACTTTTATGCACTAGAATAGGTCAGGTAGGCTTACATGAATGGAATTGTGGAAATGAACTAGCTTCGTTTCTAATGAAATGGCATATGCAAAACATGTGAAGCATGAAACAACAAGCCCAAATACAATAAGTTTGATTAGCACATGATCCAAAATTGTTCAATAAAACTCCTGATGCAACTCTTTAAAACTGAACTAAGTACACAAAGAGCTATGCTTTGTGTGCCATTTTTCAAATTTCCACTAGCTTAGAGTTCACCATCCAAGAAAAGAACGGAATGGAATTCTAAGAACAACAAAGAACATAAACACAATCTGAATACAAAGGTCTATGTGGTGTAAAACCCTTCCAGGGAACATCACCATGAGGACGATCAKAAATGATTTTATTCCCTTTCGATAAATGGAAAATTGTACATGGAAATATGTGGAAAGTTCCCAATAAGGACTCTGCTATAAAACCTTTCCTATTGYTRTACATTTTCTCTCCCTTGCTGAATAACGCCTCTAGGGACTCTGCTATAAAACCTTTCCTATTGTTGTACATTTTCTCTCCCTGGTCTTCTTGCAATACTTGGCATTGAAGTGAKATTTAGAACATCGAATGGAATATGTAAACACATTGGTCACACCTCTTACATGGGTGGTGGAAGGTCCAAAATTTGTTGGAATTTCCTGGAGATGGGTTTTAATGCAAATTCAGAAATTCCACCTCAACCTTGAGTTTTCCTGGATCTATATCCTGTGAACTTTCAGCTTTAGGGCTGAATCTGATATATAAATTACAACAATATATATTTCACTTCTGTATAACCAAATACACAAGGCATCCCAAGAACATAAACACCAAACAATTGTACTTCAAGGGATGTATTTGCCAGCACTTAGGTCACACTTCCCAACAGTAAAACAATTATAAAAATTACTTGTTACAATAGATTTATTCCATCAATAAGAATGCCCACATTTCTATATATTCGTCAACTCACTTAACCAATCTTCTCACAATCAACGTGCATAGCCAACACTGGAAATGACTCCATCATGAGAACATAAGCTAAAAATCAGATCTGCAAGTACACAGTTTGGATAGAAAAGTATGCTTCATATATATATATATATATAAGATGAAGTTACATATACATACCAACAACTTAATACAAGTAGGTACAAGTCATGCTCTCCAAACCCTAGCTTGGGCATCCACCATAAATAGCAAACCCTATCCACCAACTCCTCCTAGCTAAGAATCACTCCCAACTGAAGTTGGTCACTCAACCAAAGATCCACAATAAGCTATCATGCTCACCGGCATGTCTTCTTTGGAACCTACACTAGCATCAAACAAGTCTATAAGAGAAAACATGATACTCTCTGACTATCTTTTCCACAACAAGCACTCCAAGTAGTATTATGGATTTCAAATGCTACAAAACCCCAGTCTTTTTCTCTCACAAGAACCGTAAAAACAAGTGCTCCCGTTTCTCCTCTAGGTTTTCTTTGAAACCCTAGCTTCCCTTGCCTTTTTAGGGTAAACCCTAACCCTAAAGCCTTCCTTGTATCAACATAAGAACCTTAGCACTCAAGACAACAAAGCAAAGTATGATGAGGAAGAATACATAAGAAAGAGACAAGTTTTCTCTAGCTTTCTCATCTCTAATAAATTGACGTGTTGTTCACTTAGATGATTGAAACGACTTTCTCCTCCCTTTATTTGTATGAAAGGTGAAGGAGGTAAACAATAACAAAGTGGATAATGTCGAGAATACTCAACTTAATTAATCACGAGTGTTGAAATTAGTGCAGCTGCAAGAGTCATTCTCTGGAGGATAGCATAAGACCCTAGCTGTGGACTAGGGCCCCCAATACACTCCTGGGATTTCTTGGTTTGGGACCAAGTAGTGAGAGCCATGGAAAAATACCCTAGTGAGCCTCCCTAGTACATGACTAGGGTTCATGGTCAAGGACCAAGGACCAAGCAGTAAGTCCCTAGATGTGTTCTAGGTCCCCTGGATGTGTTCCAGGGAACCCTTACTTAATGCATGGGTTGATCCTTGGTCTTGTAACTTGGGGGATAAGACCCTAGATGTGTTCTAGGGCCCCCAGATGTGTTTTGGGGAAACTTAGTCTTGGACTAGGTAGACCTTGGTTTAAATACCAAGATGTGATGATGTGTGATCCTCCTCCTCTCTCCCAGGATGGTCCATGAGACCTAGGAGTGGCTAAGAAGATGAACATGATCACATGGTTGATGTACCCTCTTATGCAGCGATGATAAAAGTTTACAAGTCATTATGAGACTCATGTGGACATGTTTTGCCATTGTGGACCCCCTTGACATTGTGTTAAAGTTCCCCCTTTACTTGTTGTCTTGCTTTCCGTCTTGTTTTATGTGGTGAGGAGTTTTTATATTTTAATTTGATTTAATTGACATTTAATTAATATTTATATTAATTAAATTGTCATTAATTAATTAATTTTATTTTATCCCTAACCCCTCTCCTTAGCTATAAAAGAAACCCTCCCGTCTAGCATTTTCACTCACACACTCACTCCTCACTCTCCTATTGCTGCAACTACCTCATTTACTCTTTCTTGGTGATGGTGCAGCCTCTTCTTTGAGCTTTCTGTTTCATATCTGAAGTAATTTACTTAGACACTGATTGGTTGGGAGATTCCTCTAAGTTTGTTTGCTGATATAGAGGTACTGAACCTCTACTTGACTGCCCAGGACTACATTCTTTCTCTCCTGTAGCTTCTGGACTATGTTTAAGAGAGCCACAGTCTAACCTTTGACTGTGCAAGGGTGGCGCAACTCTCTTTTCAGGCTTCCGCTAAGTTTGTTGAGTCACCAACTCCTTCGCCTCCTCTTCCCTAGTGGCCGATGGGTGTGTTGAGGCACCAACTCCTCCTCCTCTTCTCTGTTGGCTCCTCCTTGTTGTTGAAGGGTTTTACTATCTCAATAATGGAGGGTTCTTGCTGTCCTTGTTGTGGAGACTTTTGTTGTCTTATTTGTGGAGAGCTTTGATCTCTTATTTGTGGAAGTTCTGCTATCTCATTTATGGAGGTTTTGTTGTCCTTGTTGTGAAATTTTATTGTCTCATTTTTGTGGAGTACTTTTTGCTGTTGAGTTCTACAGTCTCAGTTGTGGACAACATTCTTATACAGCCTTGCTTGTGGTCTTTCCTTTGGCAAACTGTCCACCAGTCCATATGATAGAGATCAAACCCTAGAGGTTTGATCCATGAACCTTAAATTAAATTTCTGAGCATATTAAAGAGGACAACATTCCACTTCAGGTACATCTTTTGATTGTCCTAATAAAGGTAAAGTTCAGATCCAATTTTTGTATAGGTTTACCTATGTTCAGAAATGTTATTTTCAGATCTTAATTAGTCTTAGATTTAGTATGTTATCTTTCATAATCAATCTTACATTTTCAGTATACTATCTACTTCAGTTTTTGTTTGTAAAAGTGCTGATTTTTTTGTACTGTAGAATTCATTTTGAAAATATATTTCTGTTTTCCTTTTTCCCTAAAATATAATATGGAATCAGAGCTTAGGATGTGAAAAGAGCTCAAGAGTTGCAAACTTGAGCCTGCGTAGATCCACTTCTTAGGGTTTGTTTTGTAGATCAGCAGTAAGCCTGTTTTAGATCATCTCTGGTTTTCAGTATGTCTCCTTCAATACTCTCAGTTTGTTCTAAGGTTGAAGCAACCACAGGTCCATGACAAATCTGAGGTTATTTAACAGGAGGACCGGGTTAATTATAGGAGCAGGTCCAAGCCCTATCTATGGAAGTTACCAACTCTACTGTGGGTATTCCTTTTATAGATTCAAGCCACTTCTTGAGGAAGAGGAAGGGCAATCCTTGAAACACAAACACGAGTTGCTCTGTTCTCCTTGAATTTCTGTCTATTTTGGAGCGGAGAGAGAGTGCTTGTATGATGACCCATTTAAGAGCACCTAGTTTCAGATTTTGATTTTTCTTTATGAAGGTTGTTTCTTATTTTGTTTGTTTTCAATTTACTACTTGGACCAACTTTCCATATATTCAACCCCCTGTGCTTAGTGGTGGACACTTTGGAGCCTAGTACTATTTGGACTGATTGGTGTGGAGAAGATAATGGAAGACTATCTTGCTTTTTTTTCTCTTGTACACTTGTGGGATGCAAGTTTGGGTGCCAAGGAAAACTTGTTTGGGGGAGTGACCAATGCTAGTTGGGAGATATTCCTTGTTAGGATAATCTGGTGGCTAGGGTTCTTTATTTTGGTGGATCCTTGGTTTTCTATTGCAGATTCCTTAAGATCTTGTTCAAGTTTAATCTATCAAATTTATTGGCACTCAAATTGAATGTACATGGGCACACTTACTTTACTTTGTGTAGCCACAAATACCCATATGCATTTTATCCTACTTGGATCCTCTCATGATAAGTTTGACAGAACTTGTTGCGAGAAATTATGGTTACATTGTAGATATATGTTGCCTTCAAAAGATCCAAATTGATCAGTTTGGAAATTAGTAAGTAACTCTGATCAAGAAATAAACCCCTATAAAAAAAGGGGGGGGTCAATCTTAGACAACAAACAAATGTTACATCAGGACAGTGGGATGATCTCTTGAGGATATGGAGTTACTTGAATTGCGTACACAAAAGATACCCCAGATAGCTACAACTAGTAGTAGGCTGCAAAGTACAAGTGTTTCTTCAACCCAATCAAGTTCAAGCTTTCCATATTAAACTTGGTACCGGCACCAATTTCATCTTGAAGAGATACGACACCAGATCAGAGTCATGGATCTTGTACGCTCAGAGGGAGTCAATGTGCTCATGCAAGGAAGCAGACATATTATGAGACTCAGAGGGAGTAGGTATAACAGTTATAGTATGTGAGTTGGTCCATGAAATGAAGCAGAAGCATGCCCGACATCAACTCCAGTGTATGTAGAGGTACTCTCAGAGAGGGAGGCAGTACAAATCTCATAAGGAGAAGTTATTGTATCACTTTCAGAGATAATGGGCACCACCATGTATAGACAAATAACTAGTTCATTGATGTATTTGATGAACACAAGGCCAGATATATCCCTTGCCGTAAATACATTGAGTCTGTATATGATTGAGTTGAGACGTGCTCAAAGACACGTGTTGAGGTACCAGAAGGGTACAATGAACTATGGTTTCAAATACACTTCTAGTGGAGGTGTAATTCTCCATTAGATGGGCAGTACAATGGACTGGAAGAGTAATTCCGAATATTGTTTTAGTTTGGGTCCAACTATGATCTCCTGGTCCAACAAGAAACAAGGCTCCATAGCCCAGAGCACTTTAGAGGAAAATACATTGTTGCAAGAGCTACCAGTAGAGAAGCAGTGTGGATCAGAAAGCTACTCTCAGATTTGTTCAGTGCTGAGTTGGAACCCACAATAATCCACTGTGATAACCAGAGTTGTGTAAAGCTCTCCATGATTCCTGTGTTTTCATGACAGAACGAAACACATTGAGATGAGATATCACTATGTTCGGGACATAGTGCAGAAGAACATTCTCAGTATTCAGTATGTTCTGACGGCGGAACAAACCTCAGATATGTTGACCAACAAAGAGGATTCATAACCTACCAACCCATGCATGCTTCACATTGAGCCATTAATACGTTGCATGAAATTTCACATTTGTAGTGCATGGCCACCCTATTGGGAGTGAATCCTCTGATTGCGGTGTTGTATTCAAAGCGACAGAAATAGTCTTTAGAACCAACGCTGTCTAGTTCGGGAATTGAAGAATTGGGTTAGAGGTTACAAAGTGGAGCAATGGATCGATCAATTGTGACGAGATCTGCAAATATGTACAGGCGTTAATGGTGGAATATGAAGGGAGAGAGGTGAGGAGAAAGCCCCATGAAATGGGAAATATGTTCAAGAATCAAATTCTCGGTAGCCATAGTGACCGTGGGATTCTATCCAAGGACTTTTAACATTGTCGGTGGCTCAAGCTAACTTGGCGGATGTTCTAAATCAACCCATGATTTCAAACAAATAATTGAATCCT
>ML784491.1:346694-360530 GCA_009831015.1 Picea engelmannii
AGCATATTGAGATAAATGCTTAATGTAATCATTTACCAGACACAACTAACATCTCCTCTAGGAGAAACTTCTTGTGTTGGTTCCAAGTTACCATGGATGAATGTTTGATCACAACACTAGAAGAGTGTTTACCTCATCTTGTATTGTATTTCTTACTTTTGATCTTTGTTTCAGATAGGTTACAAGTGATAGCTCTAAAGGAGCTACTATGACAATTATTCATGCTATTGTTTTATTTACTATTATCAAAAGAGTATTATTCTTGCTTGATGACCTTGTTTCAAGTCACAAGCAATAACCCTAAGGAAGCTATAGTGAAGGTTGCAGAAGGCAATAGATTAGATGAGACATGAAATAGACTATGTACATGACCATATACATTCATGTACCATAGAAGATGAAGAAGCTATTTTTGAGATCCAAAGTATCTCATATGGAGATTGACTGTAAGGAGTAGAAGGCTCCAAAGATGACCAAACATTAGAATTCACAGAAGACTTGGTAAAACGATAATGAAGCCACCTTGACGGGAAGCCAAACTCATTTAAGTATGACTCAACCTTTCATATTTAGACTTGGTATTCAACACCAAGCATAGCCCATAAGAGATGATGAAGTCCTTGTAGACTCAGAAGAAATCGAGAGTAAGCATGATCTCAGAAAGGATCAGATGAAGAGACAACTTCCAGGACTGGGAGACAGATGCCATGAGAAGACTAGATCATAGCTTTAGAAACTTATAGGAGATATGAAATCTCCTGGGAAGATTCCCTTGTTTCAGTGACAGAGAAGAAAGCCAGTTAGAAGACTAGGATATGGATTATTCCATGAGACTAGAAGAGAAGTCAGTATTGACTTCCAAGATTGATCTAAATAGATCAAGCATGTTGTAGATGTACAAAGTCTGATGTGTGTCCAGAGGATTCTCCCAGCAAGAGGGAGAAGACTATGACGAGACACTTACTCTAGTAATTGAAGAAATAGTTCCAGTATTTATGAAGACAACCAGAACAACCATGATTCATATATAGTATGAGATGCAAGGGGAGGAATCCCCATATTTAAAATTGAGTGGTAGTTGGTGCATTACATTAATTGAGTCATGGAGACATGACTACAATAAAAGATAGAGTTACCTCCATGAAATAAGAAGAGCTACTTTCATTATCAGTTATTAAGCCACTCTCAGTTTTAGATGAAGTTGTTGACGTGATATAATAAGAGGATTTCCTCTCAGATTTTAGTAGCCACAGTGAGGATGAAGCAATCATTCTCAACCTCAGAGAAACTGCAGGTACAGAGTCCCAGTTCCAGAAGGAACAATTGCAGAAAGAGGAGTGGACATACTCTTAGGCAGTGAGACAAATAGTTCTTTGCAGAAAGAACATAGATCTAGCACATGATTATGCAAATGAAGTTGTAGTTGAGAAAATGTACCATATTGGTGCAATGTAATGAGAAAATTTGATTTGAAGATAGAAGATAGAAAAAACTCAGGTTTGTCAGTTGAATGAAGCTATGTATGTGTTGAAGCAAGCTCCTAGAGCTTGGTATGGCAGAATTGACAGTTTCCTGAAGAGTTTGGGCTTTACCAAGAGTAAAGTTGATTCTAACCTAGGTTATGAATGATGAATTAGTTATATTGTTTCTACTATATGTAGATGATGTATTCTTGACAAGATGAAGAAAAGTTCATCACAGATTACAGAAGAAGCTCGCTACAGAGTTTGATGGAATACCTAATGCATTATCTCTTAGGTCTTGAAGTTTGGCAGAACACAGAGAAGATCTTCCTTAACCAAGGGAAGTATGCAGTTAAAATAATGAAGAGGTTTGACATGTTGAAATGTAAATCCATGTACACACCCATGGAAATGAAGTTGAAGCTCCTGGTAGATACCTTGTCAAAATTGGTTGATGCTTCTCTGTACAAGACAGATTATTGGTTCGTTGATGTATCTGGCGAATACCAGGCCAGATATATGTTTTGATGTGAACACCTTGAGTCGGTATCTGGTAGAGCTCAGACGTGTTCACCTTGTTGTCGCAAAACATGTGATGAGATACCTTAAGGGTACATTGGATTTTGGTCTCTGTTATACTAGAGATCATGACTTCAGATTGTGTGTATATACTGATTCAAATTGAGCTGGAAGTGTTTCTAATAGAAAGAGAACTTCAGGATGTTGTTTCAGTCTGGGGTCAGCCATGATCTCATGGTAGAGTAGGAAGCAATCAAGTATTGCTCTCAGCACGGCAGAAGTGGAATACATTGTTCAATGTTCCGCCAGTTGTGAAGGCATATGGCTTCAAATGTTGTTGACAGATCTATTTTCTCTGGAGATGGAAGCCACTATGATCCTATGTGATAACCAGAGTTGTATAAAAATGATGTGTCGAAGCACATAGAGATCCGATATCACTTCATTCATGATATGATGCAAAGAGGAGCTATAAAGCTCCAATATGTTGGCACAAATGAACGGGTTGCAGATGTGTTGACCAAGCCTCTGTCTCGTGTAAAGTTTGAGCACTTTCGAGACAAGCTTGGTATAGTCCGAAAGGACCTCCCTCAAAAGGGGGAGTAGTGTTGTTGATACTATGGTATCATGATCAGTAGTGGTAGCTCCGTTAGGATTTTATATCCTAGGGAATCTTATGATTCCTGGGCATATCCTTTGGGTCTGTCAGAGTACCACGTGGTAGCTCTGTTAGGATTTTATATCCTAGGGAATATTTTTTATTCCTGGGCAGGTCCTTTGGATCTGCTAGAGTACCAAAAAATGTTGTTGATGCCAGCCTAGTGCTAAATATTTCTAGCTTTGTACCGATGTTGTTGATGCCAACCTAATGTTGAAGATTGTCAGCTTTGTGTTGATGTTGTTGTGATGCTAGCCTTGTGCTGAATACTTCCAGCTTTGTGTTGATGTTATTGTGATGTCAGCGTCGTGTTGATGTTTTTTTGATGCCAGCCTCGTGCTGATGTTGATGAGATGCCAGCTTCGTGCTAAAGATTTCCAGTCTAGTGATGATGTTGATGATGCTCCAGCCTTTGTGTTGTGATGTTGTTGTTGTTGTTGATGCTCTAGCCTTCGTGTTGTGATGTTGTTGTTGTTGATAATGCTCCAGCCTTTGTGTTGTGATATTATTGTTGTTGATGTTGTATCATCCTTATTTTGTTATCGATGATGATGATGTATTAGTGTTATACTAATCCATGTTGATGCATATGATGATGATGCCACTTCAGCTTCTTGCTGAAGATGATGATGATGATGTCACTTCAGCTTCTTGCTAAAGATGATGATGTTAATTTAGCCTCATGCTAAAGATGTTGATGATATTACTTTAGCCTCATGCTAAAGAAGATGATGATGTTACTTTAGCCTCATGCCAAAGATGATGATGATGTTACTTTAGCCTCATGATGATGAGGATGATGATGCTACTCCAGCTCCGTGTTGTGAACGATGATGTTGAGAAAAATTTCCGATGATTTATAGATATGCCAGTCAGTGTTCCAGATGTTGTTGATGTTGTTTCCCTCTCTCTCTCTTGATGATGTTGTATTGAGTTGTGTCTCTAGAATACCCTTCTTGTTAAGGAGGAGTGTTGAAATATTGTAACTACAAAGAGTATTATATTTATTATTATTATTATTTGAGTCATTTATTTATATATCAAATCCACTTTTGTGTATTGATCATGTTGGGCATTGTAATTGACCAAATCCCCTTTTTTGAATTGGTCAAACCCTAATTGTATTAAGAAAATTAAGAAGTTGGCCCCTAGGCCTAATTAAAGTCATTTTAACCACTAAGAAAACAAGTTGAACCTGCCCAGTGAAGAGACACCTTTTCAACATCTGTCAGTTTGTATAAATAAAGGAAGATAATGCCTCATTTGAACACTAACTCAGCTCACTCATCTAGTGCACAAGTTTGAAGGAAGCTGCAGTTGCTAGTTGCTGGAAGAAGGAAGAGAGAGAGGTGCATTGCTCAATGGAGGATATTCTCTAGTGTTTGGTTTATTGTCTTGGCATTGTATTGGCTATATATATTAAGGAAGTTTTTGTTGGGTTTTCTTCCCCGTGAAGGTTTCCCAGGATAAATGTTGTGTATCTTGTGATTGTGTTTCTCTCAGTGATCCTATATATGCTATGGTTATCTAGTAAAGTGAAAAGAAACCTAATAATAGCTTAAACTTTAACAACTTCGCCTACGGCTAGCCTTAAAGTTACCCCACAGGCCTCAAGCCCTACCAAGGGTCTGCGGCTGCCTTAGAGGCATGCGGCCAGCTCTTTTAAGCCCTCAATCAAGCCTCGGCCCAAGCTCATTGACTTGCGGCCAGCTCTAAATTTCACCACAGAAATTTAATGAAGGTATGTCCCTTCTCTGCTAGCAGCCTCAACCTTCCACGACCTTCCTTTATCAATGTGCAATGGGTTATCTTCAAGACCTTCTCTGATACCATGTTAAGTTTTGGCTCAAGAATGAAGTTTATTTAATTTAGCATTAGCATTACTTGAACCATAAACATTGTAGCAATACATTAGCTACAACTGCAGTAAACCAAGATCACAAGAAGAATATCCATGCACAAGAACACAAGAAATATCCTATGAAAGCACTCTACACAAGGGAAGAAAACCCAACAATCCTTTGTTATATTCTCAAGAGAAGATCCCCAATAAACCAACAAACCTAGCACACAAAAGGGTGTTGCAGTTCTCATAATTTCATATCTCAACTTCTAAAATCATGAGATGACACAATGATAAGTGTGTGATCCTCAATGGAGATTCACCTTTATTTATACAAAACTTATCACATCAAATGATGTGTCTATTGGCACAATAGGGTCAACCTATACAACTTAATAATATAATAAATATAATTAATAATTACAATATTAATTATCTTTACGTGGTGGGGCCAACCTGTACCCTTTACAACATAATTAGAGTTACAGGTAAATCTTATGCTTAAACAATATAGCAAGGATCTCACACGTCCACTAGTGCTCAACCACTAGGGACACGTCCACTTGTGCTCAACCACGGGGATGTCATACTCAACAGATCTCTATCTCAACTAAGTCTAGAGGAGAATCATCTGGAGTACGACATTGTCTCAACTCTCACACAGAGGAGAACGATACACCCATCACATGAGCACACCCAACCATTGGGGGATGACTCAACTCTCTGGAGGAGAACAATGCCCCAACCACTTGGGGGACGAATCAACTCTCACATAGAGGAGAATGATTCCCCATCACATGGGTATGTCCAACACTAGGCTCCCTCTTAGGTTGACTCAACTCAGTCACAGAGGAGAACGTATCCTGGAGGTTGTCTCACGACGCTGCAATCATCAACACTAACAATATGGTGAAATATGAAGCTCTATTACTTGGCCCCCAGTTAGCACGAGCGAAAAATATCAAAATTCTTCGATATTTTTGGGATGCTTACTAGATTATCAAACATGTTAGGGAGCAATGCTTTGCCAAGAATCAGAGATTGAAATATTACCAAAACCAAGTTTTGGATTGCAGAGTTATTTGAAGGCTTTTCTATAGTTACAATTCTTAGGTAAAAAAACATGCAAGCAGAGTCACTCACTATTGCATCTACTAGATTATAGATATGTACCCATTTTCCAATGCATGAGGTTAAAATGAAGGTTATTTTTAGGCCAATGGTCCTTAATAATATTGACGAATGGTGGTGTTTAATTCAATGAGCATATCCTCCATTTTCTTCATCATTTTCAACAACCTCCTTTGCAAACTACAAGGAAATAATGTGTACCAAAGTTTAGATTAGCACACAAGTGATTCTATATAAGTTAGTTCACAGGCGATATAATTGAGAACTAGCAAGATTCCTAGGTGTTTGATACCATTAGAGCAACTATTTGACAATGAAGCCAAGATAGGTAATTCTCGAGTCTAATTCAAAGGATAACCCATTTATTGAAACTAATGTTGTTACTTGGGGAAGTCTCCATTTGGAAAAGGTTGGAAAAGCATGTTCTCCCGGTGATCAAAGAAAAAGTAAAGACCATATTCAAGAATTTAGCGATGTGTTTTCTTGGAGTTACGATGACTTGAAGACATATCATTCAAATGTCTTCTAGTGTGTTAGACCCCTTTAGAAAGGTATTAAGTCATGTTGCCAAAATCCAAGAGTAATGAATACCAAGTTAACATTAATCATAGAGCGCAAGATTCAAAAGCTTTGTGATGCCAAGATCAATACACCTATCTAGTATTCTAATCGAGTGGAAAATGTTGCAATGGTATGTAAGAAAATTGGTGAGATTCATATTTTTATTGTATTGGTTTTATAATCTTAATTCTATGTCCTTGGAAGATAATGATGCATTACCTACTATGGATTTGTTATTATTGAGGGTTACAAAAGCAAAGATATAATCTCTACTATATCGTTTTTCTAGGTATAATCAAGTATTAGTGGAGAAAAATGATAGGCAAAAAACTGCCTTCACTACACCTTGGGGTACTTTTTCTTATATTTGTATGAAATTTGGACTGATTAATAATATTATTGCAATTTATGAAGATGATCCTACAATGTTCTCGAAGCATAGAGGTGATCATGTGGCCCATTTGAAAAAGGTTTTTGAAAGGTGCGGGGAGTTTGGGGTGTCTTTGAACACAAATAAATCAATCTTCAATGTGATAGAGGGTAAAAATTGTTAGGTCATTTTGTTAGGAAATATGAGATAAATATTGATCTAGACAAAGTTCAAGCCATCTCCCAATTACCTTTTCCCCAGACTATAAAATTTATTCATTCCTTCTTTGGTAAGATGAATTTCTTGCATCAATTTGTTCCAAAATTTTCAAGCATACTAAGCCCATTTCATATATGCTTAGGAAAGGGCATGAGTGTCAATGGGATTCACTTCGCATGTAATCTTTTGAGGATATAGAAGTTGCAATTTCTAGTGCTCTGGTTTTGGTCCAATGTGTTCCAAACCATTTTAGGTTTTCTTCTTTGCTTCAAATTCTACTTACGTCGTTATCTTATTGCATAAGAATGAGGAAGTGTTTGAGAAACCCATTTCTTTTACAAGTCTTAGGGGTGCCAAGTTGAATTATTCCAACATGGAGATGCAGTTTTTTTTCTCTTGTAATGTATTAATGAAATTTCATGTTTATGTTTTGAGTTTAGAGATTATTGCTCGTGTTCCTTGTCTTATGGTTAAGGACCTATTACAGGGTGGACACAACATTACAAAGTTCAACATTCGTCATTGACAATTCGTGAACATTCTAGGGTGGACTCAACATAATAGAGTTCACCATTCAACATTAACATTTCATGAGTACCTTGGCCATATGGGCACCTTGTTGCAGAGTAGAATTTCATTCCAACCCAACCTTGTTCCAAAGTTGCAATATATGAAGTTTAGATATTATCCAAAGATCGGCGTTCTGGGAGGACAACATATGTAGTGCTATGTTTAGCAAGTTTATAGGTCAGGATTCCAGAGATCTAATTTTTGCAAGTTTCTAGTTCAACATCCCAGAGATCTATTTTGTGCAATTTTTCCCCATGAATCGCATTTACATTGAGACTTTAGAGGATGGGTGCATGGGGGTATGAGGATAGTGATATGGGCACCTTAGATTCTTGATTCTACTATTTTTAGCAGTTTCTATTCTAGAGTGGAAGATGACAGTTTTGGAGACCTGATATTGAGATATTCAAATGGACATCACTTTAGACTTTCAAGATTTACAATGTTGAAATTTTTCTATCTTCAAAAAATTTATATTTCTTGAAATATGATAGTGGATTTTGATACCCATTAGAGAGATAAGCATGGGATTTTGTTTGTGTGAGGGTCCAAGTTATTTTGGGCCCTTGTCAAATCCAATCAAACCAAGGTCTAAAAATAGAAATTTTCATTTTTCAAAGTTGATCACATTTTCAGACACCCAGTATCAAGTACAGTATGGGGGTAAAATTTAGAGGCAATCGAACATTGTTGAATTTTGGTCTATTTTTAGTAGTGAGATTTTACGGGATTTGGCATTAGTTTTAGATCCAATATTGTGTATTGCAATTGAGTCAAGTTTCATCACATTTTTAGAAATTTGGTTTTTGGTCAAATTTTTTAGGTCTATGCCACTTTGGATCATTCTAGGGAAAAAACTTGGTGGGCCTCACTTAGGAGGTAGTGGTTATTTTTGGAGACCTAGGGCACACAACCTTGTCAAGTTCATCCTTGATTCACTTGACTTGGAGCCTAGGTGCATAGCATGAGAGTGCTTCCTCAAGGTTCTTGGTGGCTTCCATCAATGTTCTTTCTATTAAAGGAGAGTGCACCTCCTTTGAGATAATCCAACAAGTTTAAGAGGTCTATTCATGGAGTTTGATTTAGGCTATATTGTACTAATATTTTTGGTGGAGGAGATTGTTATTGATAGGTACCTGGGGTGTGCTTCTTGAGGAGAGTTCTTATGACTTGTTTTTAGGTATTTTCGTGCTATATTTGGCTTAAGAGAAGAGCTCCAACCTTTTGAGCATGTGTGGGTTGACTTCAAGGTGATGCATGCAATCTTTACCACTTGAAGTGTTTGCGTAAGTTGAGGAGGATTTTTGTGGAATTTCCTTATATACACATGTTATTGCCTAGGAATGGAGCACATTAATTTAAGGAATTTTATTGGAATGTTTTGGGTAGAGTTTCTTTATCTACACATGGTATTTTTCATGGGTTGAAGAGGATTTTGTGAAATTTCCTTATATACACATGTTATTTTTTACCCTGAKATGGAGCACATGAGTTGGAGGAGCTCTCTTGGAAGGTTCTTCGTAGATTTTCTTGTTATACATGTTATTTTTACCTAGGGATGGAGCGCATGAGTTGAGGAAGCTCTTGGTGGGGTTCTCTTATATACACAGGCTATTTTTATCTAGAGATTGAGCACATGGGTTGACGAGGTTATTCTTGGAGACTAGAGCACTACTCTCACACCTTAGTTATTCTTAGAGAAAGGTGCACTGGTGGATGCTTATTTTTAGCAGGAGTTGGTCTATTATAGAGTAATCTTGTTAACTTACTCATGCACCTTCATTGAGGGTTGTTGTCTTTGACTTATGATTATCTTTAGCTATTTTATTCGTAGTGATGATATTTCTATACATCCAAGCCTATTCTATAAAGGCTAGAGGGGTAGTGAGTAGATGGGTTCCTTTTTGTTCTTGATATTTATGATTGTTTGAGATATATTGTCTTCATACCCTACTTTTGATTTGAGTGAGTGTGAGAAAGTACATTATTCATTGAAATTTAGGGGTCACTCCCATATTGTTCACATGAATTTATCCCTAAACAATATTGAGATAAAATGCTTGGGAAACAATTTGACATCCCATGGAATGCTTTGTAGTTGAAGCCAATATCTCCCACCCTTGTACTTGCAACTTGCTCCTCAGTGGCTCCTTCAAAGAGAGAAAGAGACCACACAAGTTTTCCATCTATGTGGCATTGATGAGTAAGATCATTGATTCAGAACCTTCCACTTATGAGGAAACTACAAAGCAACAAGTGTGGAAGGATGCTATGATGGAAGAGTACCAATCCATCATGAAGAATGATGTGTGGGAAGTAGTTCCGAGACCAGAAGGGAAGTCAATGGTGACTTCCAAGTGAATCTACAAGATCAAGCATGCTGCAGATGACAACATAGAGAAGTACAAAGCTAGATTTGTGGCTAGAGGATTCTCCCAAAAAGAGGGAGAATATTATGACGAGACATTTTCTCTAGTGGCCAAGTACACTTCTATTAGATCTATTATTTCTATTGCTTCTATTATGGGTTGGAAATTACACCAAATGGATGTAAAGATTGTTTTTTTAAATGGTGTAATTGAAGAAGAAGTGTACATAGAGCAGCCACAAGATTTTGTAATCCATGGGAAGGAGTCCCATGTTTGTAAATTGAAGAAATCTTTGTATGGGCTTAAGCAGGCACCCGGGGCATGGTATGCCAAAATAGACAGTTATTTGATGATCTTGGGGTTTTCCAAGAGTGATGTAGACCCCAACCTTTACTACAAGGTTAAAGATGGTTTCCCCTTGATATTGGTACTATATGTAGATGACATGTTTCTTACAGGGGATGAGAAGCTCATAGATGGGTGCAAGAGGGAGCTCACTTCAGAGTTAGAAATGAAGGATTTGGGTTTGATGCACCATTTGTTGGGATTACAGGTGTGGCAGAGGCCAGATGAGATCTTCCTTAGCCAAGGAAAGCATACAATTGAGATCCTGTAGATATTCAGAATGATGAACTGCAAGTCCATGGCCACACCTATGGTTATGAATTTGATGCTCTTGAGTGATTCTTCTTCAGATTTGGTTGATCCCACGATATATAGACAGTTGATTGGATCCTTGATGTACCTGATTAACACCAGGCCGAATATATGCTTTGCAATGAACACATTGATTCAGTACATGGTTGAGCCTAGACATGTACATTTGGTAGCAACAAAGCATGGATTGAGGAATCTGCACGGTATAGTTGGATATGGACTCAAATATGTCTTGGACGGTGAAGTAAAGATGCAAGTTTATACAGAATCTAGTTGGGCGGGGAGTGCAGTGAACAGGAAAAGCACATCGAGATGTTGCTTCAGTTTGGGATCAGTTATGATCTCATGGTTGAGCAGAAAACAGTCGTCAGTGGCACTCAATACAACAGAGGCAGAATATATAAAAGCCACTATTGCAAGTCATGAAGCAGTGTGGCTTCAGAAGTTTCTTGCAGGGTTATTTGATCTAGAGTTAGAGCCAACTTTGATATACTATGATAATAAAAGTTGTGTGAAGATTCCAAAGAATACAATCTTTCACGACAAGTCAAAGAAAATAAAGATCAAATACCATTTCATCCGAGACATGGTGCAGAAAGGAGAAGTAGAACTCTGGTACATATCCTCATATGAGAAGATAGAAAACATTCTCACCAAGCCTCTATCTAAAGTGAAGTATGAGTACTTAAGAGACAAGATTGGCGTGATGCAGAATGTCCACCCTCATTGAGAGGGAGTTGTGATGTTTTTCCTATAGTAGGAATATACTCTCCCTTTGGCCAAGGGTTTCCCAGATCAGTCATGTGAAGTGACTGAGGGAGTAATGAGTAGCCTGGTACAATTCTTTCCTAAGCCATGTGAAGTGGATAGGTGTGATTGGGACTTGTAGCATGGTCTTGCCTACACCATGTGAAGTGGCTAGGTGTGATTGGGACCATGGTGTAGCCTTGCCTAAGCCATGTGAAGTCTCTAGGTGTGAATGAGTCTATGGTGGTAGTCTTTCCCATACCATGTGAAGTGGATGGGTGTGATTGGGACTACTAGGAGAGGAGAAACATAATATATACTTGCAGCGTAGTCTTGAGAATATGGTGGTAGGATTTCCCATACCATGTGAAGTGGATGGGTGTGATTGAGACTACTAGAGGAGAACATCATGGAATAATACCTCCCTCGCTAAGAGGGAGTGTTGATATTTTTGTAGCGGCGGGAGGTATTCCCTCCTAGAAAAAGTTTCTTTGAGAAGAAGATTACAAAAATTCAAAGGAATACCATTGAATAGTTGAAGAACACCCCGGAAGAGAATTCATCCCACGGGAAAATAATAAAGTGGAAATAGAACTTCTAGGAAGAGAAGTCATCCCACGAGAAAATAAGACAGTGGAAATAGAATTTCTAGGAAGAGAAGTCGGCCCTAGCTAAGTGACTTGAATACTATAAATAAAGGTGACACCTTGCTCATTTGGACACACGCTCTCACTCATCTCATCATCTCAACGAAAAAGGAAAAAAAGGTGCAATTTTGAGGCAACCCTAGGAGACGCAGCGACTGGGGTTCTTGGTCGCTTCTCTTTTGTGCTACCTCTAAGAGAGTTGTGTTAAGGTTGTGATGCAGTTGTCTACCCTCGCTAGGGTTTGACAAGGAGAAAAGATAAGTTTTTGTTATCAAGATTTCTTCATTACTGATTTTTCTCTTGTGAATAGAGCTTGTTCATGGTTATGTATTGTATTATCAAAAACATTCTCTCTAAGAAAAGTTGGTTGGTTTTTTCCTTGAGTTTGGGGTTTTCTCAGGATAAATCTTTGTGTCTTATTGTGCTTGTCTATTTGCTTCTAGATCCTACTTATATTTTCAGTATATGGTTGTTGAATGTAAAAGAATATCTAAATACTATGGTAAATCTATTGCTACTGAAAATTTAAGAAAATATAACATAACATAGGGGACTACTCCCTCTTGATTTATTTTCTACTCCCTAACCCAGGGAATTCAAGGTACTATGGTCATAGTTACTAATTTCCAAATTCAAAGCTTTTTTTTTATATTTTAACACTTAGATATGCACTTTGAAGAGTAGATTTGAGATTGTTGGAATTTGAGATTAACAGCATAACAGTAATATCTTCTTAAAATTTTATGGAGTAAGATAAATAGATTAGAGTTTAAACATCAGTGTCCATTGTTCATACAGATCTAGAAGACCTAAAAGGTAAGGTTGCAATACAGATTTTGAATTAAGCACAATTCTAAACTCAGAGTATACAGATCTAAACTTAGAATATATAGATCTAACCTTAAACACATAGATCTAAACTCAGAACATATAGATCTAACCTTAAAACATATAGATCTAAACTCAGAACATACGTGAATATATCTCAGATCTAAGGTAGCAATGAACAGATCTGAATACAACAATAGATCTATATGATTAAATGAAGATTTCAGATCTAGAACTCTGCCTAATCATTTCACAATAAATATATCTCTAGATCTGTACAATACTTACCATATTAAACCATTATGTAATCAAATTAGATCCAAATCTAAAGGAGATAAGTAGGAAGCATACCTGGTACAGCAACCTACCTCTGAAGATAGCACAATAAACACAATAGGTATAGATCCTATTTGTATGCTCAGACAAAGGTTCAGTTCAAGAATCAAGTGTGGATCTCTATGCCAAAGACTGAAGGAACTTTCTTGCCACCAAGCCCAAAGGCCACAGGGAKAAAARCATAAAACAAAAGGAGACCAAACCCTCACAGCAAAAACCCTTGCCCAAGAAACCTTTAGATCTGAAAACACTGGACTGTGTGTAAACCCTTGTTTCAACAGTAATGTAAATTGATCAATGAAGAAGCTTCAGCAAATAGTACCCCCACGAAACTGCCCTAGCTAGAGGGCCGCATAGCAGACTTAGGATAGGGGTATCAACACCACACAATAGGGCTGTAATCTCAAGGTCCACTGCTAAAACTCAATACCCAGCCATTGAATGCAAGGGAGGATGCACCTACCCTTGTGGCTAGCACACAATAACAGATCCAAAGAGGGCCGCACATGTACCTTCTTCAAACTCAGGAGAGGACGCACCTAAACATGCCCAAACAACAATCAAGGAAGAGAAGAATAACAACAGCTTAGAGCACTCATACACAGCAGCAAAGAGGGAAGCAACTGTAGGCTCATCCACAACAAAGAGGAGGAGGCAACCAATAGCACAACAGAGAGGACACGGCATCCAACAACACAACAGAGAGGTCATGGCAGCCAGGAGAGAGGACACGACACCCAACAGAGAGGTCACGGCAGCCAGGAGAGAGGACACAGCACCCAACAGAGAGGTCACGGTAGCATCAAGCATCAACAACAAATGAAAAGGTAGCTCTCCACAGAAAGAGGCCGCAGACTTGGAGAGGCTCCACGCTATCACAAGAAGAAAGAATGATAGGTGAATAGGTGTAGGGGGGGT
>ML784491.1:361394-375189 GCA_009831015.1 Picea engelmannii
AAGAGTGTATGACAATCAAATGGGGAAATTTCTTGGCAAAAGAGATTTCAAGTTTTATTTTTACATAACAGCAAATACACTTTGGAGTTCCAGAAAAGGAAGAGTGTATGACAATCAAATGGGGAAATTTCTTGGCAAAAGAGAGTTGGAGAAAAATAAACTAGAGATAGAGTCAATGAAGTGGAAATCCTGGATCAAATTCATGGATACCGATCATGAAGACACCTATGAAGCAAGATCCAAAAGATTGGAGAATCGTGTAGAGAATTTGCTTCCCATGCAAATTAAATTGACGAATTCAACAAAAGAATTGGTGGTGTCTTTAAAGGAAGAGAAGCCAACGTCTTGTGTCCAAGAGAAAGATTAAGAAGAGCCTCCACGAAAGCAAGAGGACACAGACCAAGTAAGTTCAAAGGAATAGGGACATTCAAGAAGCCTCCACCCTTCCAAACATGGTCCAAATTTGAGTTGGATTCTTATGAAGGACAAGTAGATGTAGAGGAATAGACAAAATGGATGAACAATTGGAGATGTAGATGGAAATCACTATGGAGATAAGCAAAAAATTAAATATGCCACACTGAAGATCTCTAGGTTGCTTTAATATGGTGGAAAAGCCATGTGGAGTCTTTAAAGAAAAAGTGAGGGCTACCAATCACCAATTGGGAAAATTTAAATCCATGATGAGAAGTTTCTGCCCAATAGGCCATGAGCACAAGTAGAAAATAAAATGGCATAATTTCAAAAAAGGAAGGACAAACTATCCAAGAGTACACAACCGAATTTTATAAACTTTCCACAGCCATGGCATATCCACATCAAGTCCCAAATAAGTTATCAAAATATTTTGAGCATTACAATTCCATTAAGAAGACAAGTCATAATTCTTGTCCAAACGATTTTGATGACGCTTCCATGAAAACAAGATAGATAGAGAATAAGGAAAAGTTTGGAGCACGTCCATCCAAGCAACCATCAATGGATAAAGATAAGCAATTTCAAAATAAAAAAATTACAATCAAATATTTTTCGAAGCCAAGAAAAAACATGTGCACGCACCTCAAGCATGCAAAGACCCAAAACATCATTGCGAGTATTGTGGCATTGATGGACATACAATGCAGACATGTTGGAATGTCCATCCTCATATCCATCTAAAAACTAAAAACAAAGATGAATCAAACAATGACCACTCAAAGCTAAAGGTGAACAAATTGAATGTGATTTAGAGGTGTAAGATTGGTATGTTTGGCCTTGAAATCAACCCCAAATATGCAAGAAATAGTTGCAAGTATTAAAAACAATCATGGACAAAGAAAAATCAATCATGTATGTGAAATAATACCTATCCACAAACAAAGAAAGCAGTCTTGAAAAATTAAAAGAAAGCACCCAGAAATGAGCAAGAGAAATCTGCCAATGAAGAAAAATCATTCTTGAAGGTTCCAAAAGCAAGGGGAAAGAAAAGAAAATTGAAGAGGAAAGACAAAGACTCTTCCTACTAAAGATCCAGATAAAAAATAAGAAGGTATTGACACTTATTAATCCCAGTTTTCAGAAAAATCTTATTTCCAAATCATTGGTGCCAACTTGGCTTGGAGACTCATGCCCATCCTCAAGCATATCCATTGGATTGGTTGATCAAAGAGACCAATACAGATGCAACAAAGAAATATATTTTTAGAGTTGCTACTACTTCCAGGTATATCAATGAAATTGAATGTGATGTTGTACCATTAGTCATAAATCTTGTCCAAAGGATTTTGATTACGCTTCCATGAAAACAAGCCATATAGAGCTGGGGAATAAGCAAAAGTATGGAGCATGTCCATCGAAACAGCTGTCATTAGATAAAGATAAGCCATTTTGAAAACAAAATTATAATCACATATTTTTCAAAGGAAATAATAAACATGTGCATGCACCTCAAGCATGTAGAAACCCAAAACATCATCACGAGCATTGTAGCATTGATGGACACACAAAGGAAACATGTTGGAAGCTCCATCCTCGTATCCATCTAAAAAATAAAAACAAGTGAAGCAAGCAATGAACACTCAAGCTGAGGGTGAATAAATGGAATGCAATTTAGAGGTGTAAAACTCAAATGTCTGGCCCTGAAATCAACCCCAGATATGCAAAAAAAATTGCAAATATGAAAAATCAGCCATGGCTAAAGAAAAATCAGTCATGTATGTGCAGGAAGACCTATCCACAAGCAAAAAGAAAAATAGTCTTAAAATAGAAAAAGAAATCAACTAGCAATGACCAAGAGAAATATGCCAATGAAGAACAAAAATCATCCTTTACGGTCAAAAAGAAAGGGGAAAGAAAAGAGAATTGAGGAGGAAAGACAAAGACACTCCCTACTGAAGGTTCAAATCATAAATACAAAGGCATCAACTTTTGTTGATCCCAATTTTGAGAAAAAGTTGATTTGTGAATCATTGGTGCAACAACTTGGCTTGGAGAATCATGCCCATCCTCAGGCATACACATTGGATTGGTTGATCAAAGACACCAATAATCAAGTGACAAATAAATGTAAGGTCACATTTATATTACTTACAGGTATATTGATGAAAATGAATGTGATGTTGTGCCATTAGTCATAGTTCTTGTCCAAATAATTTTGATGATGCTTCCATGAAAACAAGTTATATAGAGATGGAAAATAAGAAAAAGTATGAAGCATTTCCATCCAAGCAACCATCACTGGATCAAGATAAGCAATTTTGAACACAAAATTACAATCAAATATTTTTAAAAGGAAAGAAAAAATATTTCTACACACCTCAAGCATGTAGAGACCCAAAACATCATTGCAAGCATTGTAGCATTGATGGAATTACAAAGGAGACATGTTGGAAGCTCCATCCTCATATCCATCTAAAAAATAAAAACAAAGATGCAAAGAAAACAATGACCACTCAGGCTGAAGTGAAGAAATTGAATGCAATTTAGAAGTGTAAAACTGACATGTCCAGCCCTGAAATCAACCCCAAATATGCAAAAATACAGTTGTAACTATTAAAAACCAGTCATGTATAAAGAAAAATCAACCATGTATGTTCAATAATACCTATCCACAAACAAAAGAAAACCAGTCTTGAAAGAGAAAAAGAAATCATATGGAAATGAGCAAAAGAAATATGCCAATGAAGAACAAAAATCATCCTGGAAGGTGGAAAAAGAAAGGGGGAAGAAAAAAAAATTGAAGAAGAAATACAAATACTCTTCCTATTGTAGATTCCAATCAGAAACAAGAAGGTATCGACTCATGTTGATCCCATTTTTCAGATAAATTTGATTTCCGAATCATTGGTGCAACAACTTGGCTTGGAGACTCATGTCCATTCTCAAGCATATCCATTGGATTGGATGGTCAAAGACACCAATATGCGAGTGACAAAGAAATGTAAGTTCATATTTGCTATTACTTTCAAATATATTGACAAAATCAAATATGAGGTTGTGCCATTAGGTGTGCCAATCAAGCCAAAAGGTTGGTAAATGCAAGCAAAAAGTTATTTCACTGGTGTTAAGGTCTAAACAAGGAGGAGGAAGCACCATGGAGGTTGAATAATCAAAGGAAACGTGTTGAAAGAAGCAAAGGAAACAGTTAGAGGAGTTTAGAGAAGAGTTTAAATAAGTGTTTCAAGTTCCTAGAGGACTTCCACCCAAGAGAGATGTGGAACATGAGATTCATCTACAAACAGATGCTCCATTACCCAAAAATGGGTTGTATAGGTAATCCATCCTAGAATCCGAGGAAGTGAAGAATAAATAAATGAGTTACTAAAAGGAGTTAGAGTTCAAGCATCTCACCATGTGGATCACCGATTATGTTAGTGACCAAGAAAGATGGGACATGGAGGATGTGTGTTAACTATAGAGATATCAATAGCTTTACCATCAAGAACTGATATTCTCTTCCAAGGATGGATTATCTATTTTAATTTTTATCAGCTTCAACATGATAGATTATTGACCAAACTGGATTTAAAATCAGGTGACACAGGTGACACCACCCTCCGAACCTCTGCCTCAGCAAAGGTTTCGCCCGCTAACAGGATCTTTCTCATATACCGTCTAAGCTGGAGCGGCTCTCTGGATCCCCAATGGAACCTCTGTGAAAATCCAAATCCACAGGTCCTTCCTCCTCCTGTCACGGTCTCCGCACCCCACGTGACTTTTCCCTGATTAAATTTTGGGTTTCGAGACTTTCAGTCTCCTGATGCCAAGAGTTCGTTGTATTCTCGGACTCCCGATTGTCGATGCACGCCCCTTATGCGTTAGCCCTCCTGGCTAAGCTCTTGGCCAACGTGACCGCTATCCCCGTGACCACAGTCTTACCTCTTGTCGGGGTTTCAGGTTTTCGAATGCTGAAGTGCATGGCCAGCTTTTCCACGGGATCCCTGATCCTCCGAGTCCCGATACGCTCCCTTTACCTTAGCCCCTCTTGGCTATGCTTTTGGTCCACACGACCTGCTCTCGTATGACCACAGTCATATACTCCTATCGGGGTTTTGGGCTTTCCAATGCCGAAACGCACATGTCGTCTGGACTCGCGAAATTCCGAATTCTGATTCTCCACTATGCCGACAGCTGGCCCCCTAAATGGTACTTCCCTCCATTTGGGGTTTCGGACTTCGTAGTTTCGAAATGCTTGGACTTCTTTGTCCATGGGAATCGCAATACCCCTGACTCCTGAAATTCCGATGGATGACTTCTTTCGAGACTTTCCCCGGTGGTTTGGATCTCCGCCACGTGCCCCAGTAGATGGACGACCCTAATCCAATCTCGCTATTCCGGGATTTCTCCTATAGATTTTCCCGATGTCATGTCTTTGAGATCTCCGATATCCCGATATGCGAAACCCTGATGACAACTCTCTTTCTGGGGTTTCTACTCCTGTTCATGAGCTTAACCCTCACACAACTCTCTACAGATCCGACGACTGTCGGGTATCTTAAGCAAGATCCAACGGTCTAGATCCGCTCTTTCTTATGCACTCCTCCGGCTTCTCCCCTAGCCGATCTGACGGCTGTTGTTGCTCCCTCCTGAGCTTTCACACCTTCTTCCCAGACTTGGGAGAATTTTCAACTTCCTCAAAGGTCTCGGTCTTTGTCTATTTTCTTCTACGAGCTCCACAATCTTGAGCTTCGCTACGCGTATAAACGTTGACTCCTCCTGAGCTTCCTCCTTTCGAATCCTTAAAGGATTCTTCAACTCCTGTGCCTCTGCAGGGTATTCGCATGCATACAAAGATGCTTCCTACCTGAGGTTTCCTGTAGCTTCGACCTCCACATAAATTCGACTCTTCTTTCCTTTCTCCCACAAATGGAGAATTTGATGCCTTCCTGGCCCTCTTTTATTTCAACAACCTCTTGCTGAGTCTATCAGAGGATTCAACAACTCTGTGAAGATCCCTCAGTGGACTCTTCCTCAACTCACAGAACTCAAAGAATTCTCTTATTCCTGTGCCTATCTGCACAATGTCTCAATGCCCACCTGGCAGAGTATCTTCTTCTAGAACTTCCAACAGTTTTGTCTTCCTTTGTGCACCTTATGCACCCGCTCAACGCCCACTTGGCAGAGCTCTACAGAACTCACAACAAAGTTTTGTCTGCAACTATGTCTTTCTCCATAGCCTTGCCTCCTGAGGTGTTCAGCAACCTCAAAGGTCTTCTCTTGAGTTGATGATTCCAGTTCCTGTGCCTCAGCACGTCTTTGTCTGACTCCGCAAAGTTCAGAAGTACTTCAGTGCACTGGTATTCAAAGTCCGCAATACTCTGTCACGCCTTCCTGGCATGAAACCACAAAGACCTCTCGACCTGAAATCAACACAACCTGCAAATGTACAACAACAACATACATTCACACATATAAAGAACACTCACAGACATCCACATAACACAAAATTCATGCAGGAAAAATTGCTTATGTTTTTTTTTTTTAAATGGCAAATGCCTGTATTTTACAAAGGTGTTCTGGAGCTCTCTCTGGCTCTTCTCAGACTTCTACCAATCCCCCTGCAAAATGATATCCTAAAATCTCTTTTACCTGAGGGGGCTCTTCGAGCTCTTCCCTCCAAACTCACCTACCCTATTCAATTACCATCAATAGCTGTCTAGTCCAGCATCTGGATCTAGATCTCAGCCTTACAAAACATTAAAGGCCTTCTACCTAACGCCTACACAAAGGCAGGGCTTCCCAACTCAACAGCTTAAACATTTAATTTACATTCAATTTCTAAATCAAAATGAGGGCGACGCCTCTTTTCAGCAATTGAATGCACGCGCTTGACGCGGCTGGCTGGCTGATGTGGAGAGATGCTCCTGCATCATACTCCTCAGCTGCAAAATTCATGAGCTCCCCCTCTAAGTTGTTGGAACCCTCCGGGATCCCAAATCATTCTTTGGAGCTGTTCATCTGCTCCATTCTGCTATTGCTGCTTCTGGGCTGCTACTACTGTTGTTGTTGTTCCCTTCCTTCTGTTCAGCATCTCCTGGCTGGTAGTTCCTGCTGACCGGATCATCAACTCCTTGATCTCCCCGATCACTTCGTCCAGCTTCTCCCATGGCTGGCCCTGCCCATGCAGTCTCCTCAGCTGCAAAAAATTTTGGCACATGGGTAGATCACTGTGATCTCCCATGCCTTCTTCTTCATCTTCCAACTTCACATGTTGGATGTGCACGCCCTGCACTTTCACCCTTTCTTCTAGGGCTTCAATCTGTTGCCACAGATTAGCAAAACAAATGTTGTCTGCCTCTTCTTCTTCTGCTGCTGTAAACTCCCACGTTGCAGTCCCTTCAGCTTCCTGGCTGAACATGTTGAGCCATTCCTCAGAATGCTCAGTTTCCTTCTCTACTTCTTCTTGGGTAGTCTCAACCATCTGCTCCAATTCGTCTTCTCGGCTGACTGTTCTCCTGTTGTTGCTGCACCGACAACACAGTTTTCTGCCTCCTCCTGGGCAAATGGTAGGGATACTTTAATTTCCCCAATCATCAGAAGATTTCTCATATCTTTCTCCTTCAGCTGCATCCGCTGATCTAAACTCACCTCTGAGTTCATCTGCTCATCCCTGTCCACATGGAAACATGGGATTTCTCTGCTACCTTCCTGGCAGTTTATGAGATCCCGCAGCGATCTCGATCCGTTGCCCTGCTGGCAATGTAAAATTTCCTAGCTGTCCTCCTGACAGTCCATGAGATCCCCAGCTGATCTCAACTCGTTGCCCACTTGGAAAACTGGAATTTCTCTTCTTCCCTCCTAGCAGTGCTTGAGATCTCCAGCCGATCCCAATTCATTCTCTTCACCGAGAATGTCCCCAGTCTTTGGCTCACAAATTTGAACCATCTCTTCCTCTGTGGTCTTGAGGTTTTCATCGTACCTCAACCATCTTCTCAACAGCCTATGCTGTCTTATGACCATCAGCTACTTGACTGGCCATTTCATCTTCGGCTTCTTCATGGGCCACTCGTATACCCATCTTGGCTTCTTATCCCTCTGCATCTTCAGCTCAAGCTCTTCTATTCTTGCCCTAATGTCAGCAAGTTCTTTTCCCCTTTCGGATGTACTCATCAGCTCTGGGTTTTTCCTTTCAGCATACCTACGGCCTTCAGTAGCCATGGTGTTGTCCCTGTTTGCCTTCCTGGCAAATCTGTTGTTGTCACTCTGCATCCTGAGCATTTCCAGCTTCATTCTACAGTCCTTCCGACTGTCTCCTTGATCGTTGGCTACCTGCAAACAATCATCACAGAGTCTCCAGCGGTTTGTCTTCCTTCACCTGATATATATAGATGAAATCCCGCTCTGATACCACTTGATGCAGACCTCTGCCTCGGCAAAGGCCTCGCCTACTAACAAGATCTTTCTCATATACCGTCTGAGCCGGAGTGGCTCTTTATATCCCCAATGGAACCTCTATGAAAATCCAAATCCACAAGTCCTTCCTCCTCCTGTCACGGTCTCCGCACCCCGCGTGACTTTTCCCCGATTAAATTTTGGGTTTCGAGACTTTCAGTCTCGTGATGCCAAGAGTTCACTGTACTCTCGGACTCCCGATTGCCGATGCATGCCTCTTATGCGTTAGCCCTCCTGGCTAAGCTCACGGCCCATGTGACCGCTATCCCCGTGACCGCAGTCTTACCTCCTGTCGGGGTTTCAGGTTTTCGAATGCTGAAATGCATGGCCAGCTTGTCCACGGGATCCCCGATCCTCCGAGTCCTGATGTGCTCCCTTTACCTTAGCCCCTCCTGGCTATGCTTTTGGTCCACACGACCTGCTCTTGTACGACTGCAGTCATATACTCCTATTGGGGTTTGGGGCTTTCCAATGCTGAAACGCACATGTCCTCTGGACTCACGAAATTTCGAATTTTGATTCTCCGCTATGCCGACAGCTGGCCCCCTAAATGGCACTTCCATGCATTTGGGGTTTCGGACTTCGCAGTTCCAAAATGCTTGGACTTCTTTGTCCACGGGATTCGCGATACCCCTGACTCCCGAAATGCCGATGGACGACTTCTTTCGGGACTTTCCCTGGTGGTTTGGATCTCCGCCACGTGCCCCAATAGATGGACAGCCTTGATCCAATCTCGCTATTCCGAGATTTTTCCTATAGAAATTCCCGATGTCATGTCTTTGAGATCTCCGATATCCCGATATGTGAAACCCCAATGACAACTCTCTTTCCGGGGTTTCTCCTCCTGTTCACGAGCTTAACCCTCGCACAACTCTCTACAGATCCAACGGTTGTCGGGTATCTTAAGCAAGATCCAACGCTCTAGATCCGCTCTTTCTTATGCACTCCTCCGACTGCTCCCTGGACGCGAAAACCAATGGTCCAGATCTATTCCCCAGCTGATCTGACGACTACTGTTGCTCCCTCCTGAGCTTTCACACCTTCTTCCCAGACTTGGGAGAATTTTCAACTTCCTCAAAGGTCTCAACCTTTGTCTATTTTCTTCTATGAGCTCCACAATCTTGAGCTTCGCTACGCGTATAAACGCTGACTCCTCCTGAGCTTCCTCCTTTCGAATCCTTAAAGGATTCTTCAACTCCTACGCCTCTGCAGGGTATTTGCATGCATACAAAGATGCTTCCTGCCTGAGGTTTCCTGTAGCTTCGACCTCCACAGAAATTCGACTCTTCTTTCTTTTCTCCCACAGATGGAGAATTTGACGCCTTCCTGGCCCTCTTTTATTTCAGCAACCTCTTGCTGAGTCTATCAGAGTATTCAACAACTCTGTGAAGATCCCTCAGTGGAATCTTCCTCAACTCACAGAACTCAAATAATTCTCTTCTTCCTGTGCCTATCTGCACAATGTCTCAATGCCCACCTGGCAGAGTATCTTCTTCCAGAACTTCCAACAGTTTTGTCTTCCTCTGTGCACCTTATGCACCCGCTCAACGCCCACTTGGCAGAGCTCTATAGAACTCACAACAAAGTTCTGTCTACAACTATGTCTTTCTCCACAACCTTGCCTCCTGAGGTGTTCAACAACCTCAAAGGTCTTCTCTTGAGTTGATGATTCTAGTTCCTGTGCCTCAGCACGTCTTTGTCTGACTCCGTAGAGTTCAGAAGTACTTCAGTGCACTGGTATTCAGAGTCCGCAATACTCTGTCATGCCTTCCTGGCATGAAACCACAAAGACCTCTTGACCCGAAATCAACACAACCTGCAAATGTACAACAACAGCATACATTCACACATATAAAGAACACTCACAGACATCCACATAACACAGAATTCATGCAGGAAAAACTGCTTCTGTTTTTTTTTTTTAAATGGCAAATGCCTGTATTTTTCAAAGGTGTTCTGGAGCTCTCTCTATCTCTTCTCAGACTTCTACCAACCCCCCCTGCAAAATGAGATCCTAAAATCTCTTTTACCTGAGGGGGCTCTTCGAGCGCTTCCCTCCAAACTCACCTACCCTATTCAATTACCATCAATAGTTGTCTAGTCCAGCATCTGGGTCTAGATCTCAGCCTTACAAAACATTAAAGGCCTTCTACCTAACGCCTATACAAAGGCACGACTTCCTAGATCAACAGCTTAAACATTTAATTTACATTCAATTTCTAAATCAAAATGAGGGTGACGCCTCTTTTCAGCAATTGAATGCGCGCGCTTGACGCGGCTGGCTGGCTAGCTGGCTGATGTGGAGAGATTCTCCTGCATCATCAGGTTTCCAAATTTGAGTGAAGGAGGCAGAAATGTTGAAGACCACATTCAAACCCAACAATGATTGTGTGACCATTCGGTTTATGCAATGCACCTGCTACATTTATGAGAGTAATCAATGACATTCTTCCTCCATATATTGATTCTTTTGTAATGGTGTATTTGGATGACATCCTTGTGCTTAGTGAATCTTGAGAATATTTATTTTTAGTGAGAGGGGAAACCATACATTTTCAAGGCATATAAAAGAAAACAGAAGCTCTCTTGTATCAGCCAATCAAGCCAAAAGTTTGGTAAATGCAAATATGAAGTGTTTTTACTTTTTCATATTGTTGATAGAAAAGCAATATGCATTGCGTTTGCACTCCCTCTATGTATTTACATTGGATGTACTTCTGAGTCCCATTGACCTGCTTTGTGGTCATTGATTAGACATTGATAAAATTATCTTATGTTCTCTAAACAATGAAGAAGCACCGTGGAGGCAACTTGTTCAAAGAAGCAAAGAAAACAATTAGAGAAGTAAATAGAAGCATTTAAAGAAGTGATCCATGTTCAAAAAGGACTTCCACCCTATAGACATGTGGAACATGAATTCAACCCCAGTTAGATACTCCATTAACTAATATTAGGTTGTATAGGCAATCCATCCTAGAACTAGATGAAGTGAAGAATCAAATATATGAGTTACTAGGAGTTATAAGGCCAAGCACCCCACCATGTAGATCACTGATTGTGTTAGTGCCCAAGAAATATGGGACAAGGAGGATGTGTGGTGACTATAGAGCTCTCAGTAAGATTACCGTCAACTTTCAAGAACCAATATTCTCTTCCAAAGATTGTTAATCTATTTGATCAACTTCTACATGCTAGATTCTTGACCAAATTGGATTTAAAATCAGGTTTATCACCATATTCAAGTGAAGTAGGAAGATATGTTGAAGATTTCAATCAAAACCAATCAACGATTGTAAAAATGAAGTGTGGTACCGCTCGGTTTATGCAACACAACCACCACATTTATGATGGTAATCACTAGCATTTTTCATCCATTCATTATTTGTATTGTAATGATGTATTTGGATGACATCTTTGTGTTCACTGAGACTTGGAAATATCATTTGATGCATTTGAGGAAAAAATTTGAGACAATGAAATCCATCCAGAGAACCCTTAATTGGAAGAAATGTTAATTTTCCAAAGATTCTTTGGTATACAGGGATATGTAGTAGGAGGAGGAGAGTTAAGGAAAGATCCTGGCAAGATTGAAGCCATTCTCAATTGGCCAAGGCCTTCCAATGCCATGAAATGAGAAGTTTTGTGGGGGCAACCCAACAAAGGAGGAATTCATTGCCTATTTCTCAAATATAGAAGGTTCAACTGCACACTTTGACATCAAATAGACAATCTCTCTACTGTGTAAAGCTCAAGAAAAAACGTTTGATAAACTTGAGAAAATCATCACTGCTCTAGTTTTAGTATTACAAAACTTACAACAACTATCTGTGATGTTATCAAAAGTTCAGAACATAAGCTGGAACTGAATCAGTGGATCTCAGAATCACAAATCAAATAGCATAATCATCTAAATAAAATCAAATCAAGTGTCCATGATAACACTACAATATACAATCAAATCAAGTGTCCATGATAACACTACAATATACAATCAAATCAAACAGCTTAATCATCTAAATCTAGATTCTTTACAAATGTCCATATCTTGTGGCAGTGGAAGTGGTTGCAAGTTCATTTAGGATAAGTCCATCGAAGATAGAGACAATACATATTAAATAGATGAAATTAGGTTTTAGGGTAGTCCTCAGGACTTTTTTCATTGTTTGAGGGATGGGACTGCACCAGTATATAATAAGTCAAACCACCCATTTTTAACTAGTTTTATTTGTACCGATCTGTTTGACAAGTTTTTAACGGATTTAGGAAAATTGGTCAAAACCAGTTTGAATGATCGTTTTAAGTCTTGACCAATAATGCCTAAAACTAATCTGAACCAACTTTTCTCCAATTCTAGTTCAGGCGGTTTTGATAACACTATTTCAAATAGAGATGTATGCATCACAATACTCCATGGAAGCCATGCTCACTCAAGGAGATAGACCGGTTTTCTATCACTTGGAAATGTTTCCCAATTCAGTTTTGAATTATTGTACATATGACAAAGAATTGTTTGCATTGATACAAGTTTTTAAGAAATGGAAGAACTACTTAATGGAAAAAGAAACGATTCTTCATTCTGGTCATCAACCATCACAATATCTGCAAGCACAAAACCAAATTGCAGAAAGCTAGGCATTATATGATGGGAATCCTTTAACGATTCCATTTTGTCATAAAAGACGAGAAAGGAGTGAGAAACAAAATGGAAGAGGTGTATGCCATCAAATCATCAAATTCTAACTTCAAGAGCCATCACGAAGATTGGTCCATTTTCTCATGAAGAGTACAAAAAGTTGTATGAGGAGATTTTGATTTTTCAGCCATAGATCAGCAAGCCAATATCCATAGAAGTCACAAAGAAATAGAAGAACCAGATTTCTACATTCAAGAGGGATTGCTCTACAAGTTGGGGTGCTTTGAATTCTGAAGAAAAGGCAACCAAATCCAATTGTTAAAGGAATCTCACAATTCCAAGATTGTTGGTCACTTCAGTAGAGAGAAGACATTGACACATTTGAAGAAGATAATGGCACATAAGACATTGGCACATTGGGAGAAGACAATGGCACATTTGAAAAGATATGTGCATTCTCAAATCATAGATCAAGATGTTTCAATGTATGTTAGTTCATGCACAATTTGCAATATAAGCAAGCCAAGGAACTCCCTATTGGGATTGTATACACCATTATCCCTATCTTCTAGGGCATATGAGAGCATTACCATGGATTTCTTGCGAGGTTTGCCAAGGACAAAGAGTGGGAATGACTATTTTCTAGTGGTGGTTGATAGATTCAGCAAGATTTTATTAGAGATATAAGGCTTACCCATGTAATAAAGTCACCTTGGTGACTTTAGGTTAAAATATTAGGTTTTTTGTCTCCTAGAGTTAGGGTTTTGGTCTCTCAAGATCTTTATAAGAGTGAGGACCCTCATTGTAATATTGTATCGTTCAATAATAATATCGTTCAATGTTTATGGATATCATGTTTTCGGTATCTGATCCAGGTGGATATCGGTGGCCACCCACCTTTTCCAACTGGATCAAAACAGTTTTCTGGAAATTTTGGTAATTTACTATTTTTAGCAGTTTTTAACTTTCGGGGCTATTTTGAGGGCCTAAATGAAGGTTTTTCTAGATCGAGCTTCTCAATGATAGCCCACAGCATGATTTAACCCCCAAAACGAATCTCCTTGACGATGCCTTTCCAATGGGCTATCATACGCCTAAAACGAAGATCGTATGCAAAAGTTATGACCCCAGGAAGTTGATGTACTAACTTACCCAAACGGGGCCCACATGACTTTTGGCGCTTCATCTCCTAGGGTTAGGTTTTTGGATGTCTAGGGTTTTTCGCATTCCTGTTTATTGTAAAAAGGAATTTAGAGCCTCATTGTAATCATCTTCTTGCGAATGCGAGTAGCC
>ML784492.1:0-12516 GCA_009831015.1 Picea engelmannii
TGCCTTGCTGAGCCCAATAGGGCATGCTAGTGCTCCCATTTTTTCTCACCCGGTGACGATTCGAGCACGAACACTAGTCCATAGGGTATTATTTCCCAACAAACGAATTGGCTCGGGATAAAATATAACCATGGCTACCAATCTATAGTGTTTATCCATGGTTCTAGTTTATCCTGAGCCAATTCTGTTGTTTGGAAATAATATCCTACGGACTAGCAAACTAGGGTCAGATTTGCATGCAGATTTTGACCTTAAAGAAATGACCTTTTAACCTACCACCCCAAAACTTAAACCCCTCTTTCAAGACACATGCATGGAAAGGAACTACTAACATTTTTACTGATGTTTGGCGTAGATCCTCCGCTGCACTTTTCCCGCTTACTTGCGCCGCTCCTTCCAAAGTTAACCTGCAATCAAGACAAAACACTATGCATGCATGCTATTTTCTACTTGAGGGTTAGAAATTAGGCATAAATTGCACAAATCATAAATAAATCATTCATTGGGACGGGAAAAGTATTCTTTTATTACTTTCAAAATGAATCAACTTACAATCAAAGTCGAGACTGGCCACCGCTCCTTGATCCTGATCCTAGGCTCCTCCTCTTCTTTGTCCTCCAACTGCTTTTCTTTAATTCTCCTTAAGCTTGAGGAAAGGCTAAAGGGTTGGGACAAATGGATTCAACAATTGGGCAGAGTTTCTTCACTATAATTTTCCTCTAGTTGTTGTCAGAATTGGCGACTCCACTGGGGACATTTACTCTTTAGGGTTTCTGGATTTAGTTGAGGTTTTTGGGTAGTTTAAAGAATTAGATTTTTTGTTTCTTTGTTTGTCTGTTTTCTGTTAGGTCAGAGCTAGCAGGGAACCTGGTTCTTTATAACAATTTTTCCTTGACTGTTGCTTGACGATAATTATCGAGACACACAGAGGTACACGCGGCCTACAGAAGGCCTGCACGCGTGTAACCCGCACCCTAACCTTCTACAACACGCGTGTGAATGCTAGTTGTAGAGGTTTCAGTAGTGTGTAGGAGTCAGAGAGCTTAAGAGGCAGTTCCCCTCTTCCCTATCAGAATTATACATTCTCAGGGGGATTTCTGGATCCTGTCTGAGTCTTGCTGGTTCACAGTCTTGTCTCAGTTTGCTTTATTGTGTTTTGTTATTCTTTGGAATTATTTTTCTTTTCTGTTAAAGAAGAAGCATCCAAGCCTTTAAGAGACCCTGGTTTTCAATACCATAGGCCTCTTCCAGGTCTGGGCTACCTGTGTTTAGTTTTTTCTTAGAGTTTATACATACACGCAGCCTGTGCAAGTGCAACCTGCGGGTACCCGCGCTCTGTTGTAGGTCAGCACGCGTTTGCACGCGTGCTGTTTCAGTGACAGTAGCAGGCTTGACAGGTTTCTTTTCAATCAGGGTGGGGCAGTCATCCCTTCCTGTGGTGAGAAGTGTTCCTCTCAGGGGTTTGAGTCTAGGGTTGCATAGTCAGTAGGTTAGGGCCTCTTACCCTTAGCCTGTTTTTTCTTAGTTGATAGTTGATAGAAAAGATAAAAAAGAAAAATTGTGTTTTATGGTTTTTAGACAAGCGTAAGAATCGATGCTTTCTCGATTTCCATTGTGTGTCTTTGCTCTAGTTCTTTGCGATCTGCGCTTTAAGCCAAAATTTTATTTTGTTTTCTTGGTTTTGTGCTTGTCGGCATTTTCCCTTTGTTGCTTCATTTAGCACTTAAATAAATAAAAAATATATCTCTCTTTTTCATTTTCTTCTTTGTTTGAAGATTGTGTTTCTGCATCAATAACTAGGGAGAAGTCTTTTTGTTCATAATTTTTTTTTTGTGGTGCATTTAGAGCATAAGTAGCTCGTAGTCGAGAGAAAATTCCTTTATGTTTGCTACATGAAATCTTAGCAAAATTGAAAAGAAAAATAAGTCTTTCTTTGTGAAAAGTTGTTGATTTTTTCATTTAGTAAAAGTCTTTTGTTTCCAACATTTTTCATTTTTTTTTTCTTTGAGTCTTTACACATCATCAGTTTCACTTTCATACCCTGTGACGTAAAAAGCCAATAAAAGAAACGCTAATTTAAAATATATTAGAATTTTTGTTTGTAGGGTTCATATACTAGCTCAAGACTAGGGCCTTGGATTAGGTTGGAGAGTAAACTCTCCAAGGCCACTCAAAACCAAACATTGGAGTCTGTGATAGGGAGTGTAGAAGTCCAATTTCGTGGAATTTATCTGGGACCCCCTCTAACACAGGGGCTAAACATGAGGTCGCGTAAGGAAAGGTAGCAGAGATAACCCTTCCAAAGCCGGACCAAGCGTAGTGGAGAACACATATCAAGGATTTGTTAAGGGATTCCGTCGTTTTCATTTGCCACGGGGCTTCGTGGGTCTCGAATCCATTCGAGGTCCTCAGTTGTCTTCCGGACCATTTTCTCTCAATACCCTTGACAGGTTTCGGGCTTGATACCCTGCTCATTGTGGTCTACCCGACTATCGACTGTACTCGCCTGGTGACTGTTCGCGTGTTGGCAAACTAGTTGCCAATCTTTTTTAGGGACATACACAGGTGACTGCGGGGGTATACCGCGGTACCTAGGACTGACATCGGGCCATGTTTTGCAGAGTATACCCAGAGGGTGCTTCCGTTTTTTATTTGTGCTTGCACAGGTAAGTTTCTCTAGTGTTGGTTGTTGTAACTGTTCTTCAAAATAGTTAGTGTTTGCTTGTCTTATCTCATAGGGGCTTATTTTTAGTGTGTGTTACTGTTTTGAATGTGTAGAATACCTTAGCGTGTCGTGGATATTCTCACACAGTGGAGGATCCAGAGCTACGCCGTTGACGAAGGCTTTTGGCCTGCCGCCGGTTATACTGGAGCCACCCTCGCCACCATTGAGGCGGAAGCTAGACCAACAAGGGTCTTTCGAAGCAACTGGGTTACAAACCATTGAACCCGAACAACTCCCGGAGGAATCAACTGCCAATCTTGGTTCGGTTGAAACCCCAACCACTAATACTTGGCCATCGGTCATTGTACCAATCCAATTGTACGAACGCATGTCAGTGCCTCACACCGTTATGGAACCAAATTCTGTTACTTCTTCTGGGAATTCTTCCATTCCCACCACCGTTGCTACCACAGGAGAAGCATCTCCTAACTTGTCATTGTCGGTCCAGGCCACCATGGTCTCGGTCGCAACTACGTCGCACAGTGGACCGACCCCATCTATCCTGGCGGCCACAACTCCCTTCACACCTAGTGCAACAGGCCCTCTGTTCTCATACGATATGCCTAATTTGGGCACAAGTCCTGCACTCACTCACTCCACTTTACAGACTTTGGGTCTGGGGGCAGGGAGCTCTAACGCTCCTCTGCAAGGTCAACTTGGGGGCATTCTTGTCCCTTTCAACGCTTTTCCTTACGCTGGCAGGTGTTAAGACACATAAGCAAACAGTTTCAAGGCTGATGAGTAAGGTATGCAAATGCGGTTGATAGAACACACAATGGTAACATCCTTCGATGTAAGTTTAATGAGCCCAGAGAAGGTAAGCTCAGTGGTTTCTCATATTTAGAGAGTCTGAAAAAGCATAAAAGGAAACTCCATTGGGGTACCTTTTTCGACAATAGTCTAGTCGGTTCAAAAAAGGGATAAACTAACACCGATTAGACGTCATTTCAAAACCATTTTAATGAGTGTGACAAGGACAAGATCACTCGGCTATTTTTTCACTTTTAAGGAGTCTGAAAAAAGCTTAACTATGGACTCCGTCAGGAATGTTCTTCTAGACCATTTTAACGAGTGTGAAAGAATAAGGTCACTCGACGATCTTTTCAATTTTAGGGAGTCTGAAAAGATCTTAACTATGGACTCCGAGGGGGTTTCTTCTTCGTAAATTTAGTCCCTCAAGCCCGAAAAAGAAATAAAATTATACCTGAGGATACTCTTCTAAAGAATGGGAATTCAATAGAGTATTCATTTGTTCGTACAGTTGACCATCCGGACCGAAAAAGGGGTAAACTACCGCCGGACAGACGTGACTTCAAATTTCAGTTTAACGAGCGTGAAAGGTCACAAGATCGCTCGTCAATCTTTTCATTTTTAGAGGGTCTGAAAAGGGATTAAAAGGAGACCCGTTTAAGGAACGTTCTTCTGGACGAATTTAACGAGTGTGAAGAAACAAGGTCACTCGGCAATCTTTTCATCTTTAAGGAGTCTGAAAAGGGCTTAAAGAAGACTCCATGATGGTTAGTTTTCTCAATTAATCCGGACGATATCGAAAAGCATAAATGCAGTCTCACCGAATGTTGCTTTCGGATCTCAAATCGAGCTTGAAAAACAACAAAGTTAGCTCATGATCGACACTTTGTGGGTTAATGATTGGCATCTCCTCGGGGAGTTGTATGCTCTGACGAAAACATTTTCTATGACGCCAGGGGTTCTGGAGATATTGATAGATATCGGTTCAGAAATGGTTTCCATATTACCCTCAGTATAGATCTTGTGTGTAGCTAAGGGATTAGTATGACAAGACCTATCTCTAGTCATAGTCACGGTGAATTCTCCTGCTTTGATTCAGCTTAACTTTGGGAGAAAATACGATCTATGATGAAGATCTTCCCAAGGTTTTTCCAGACTAGTCATTGCTTCGATTACTGCTTCGTCATAAGGCAATACTAAGTCTAACGAATCGGTGGTGGCCAGAGAATCTTGAGCCCAGATAGGCTCTAAAAGTGGATCCAACTCTTGTGCGGGAGTCGGATCAGGATTAGCTGAAGCTTGCTGGACTAAAGAGTATGCTACTTCAGTGGCCGACAAGGGCATGGACATGCCAGAGTTCCCTGTCTCATCCATCGTGGATGATGGGGAAGGAAGAATCCACAGATCTGTAAAGTAAGTCGTGCGGAACGACGAAACGTGAAAAATCTCAGCCTTGTGGTGATTTGATATGAACTTGACATCATCATGAGGAGGTGGGTAATCGAAGGTACCCATCAAGGATGGGCACAAACCAACTCCTACATTAATGACACTGGGTTGAGGATTATCTATCATGCGAACCGTGGATTCCCCCAAGGCTGGGTTAGGTCTAGAGAAGGATAATTGATCAATGGTCACTATCTGACCCTCGTGTGGAAACAACAAGACTTGGAACACTATAGCAACCACAGCTTGCATAGCATAAGTCCAACTCTGACCTAACAAGAGGTTATAGTCGAGGGGAGCATCGACTACCTCTACTTCAACGCACACGGTCTTCCCTCCTAACTACACAGGGAAAGAAGGAACGATGCTATGTGGTCGGAAAGAACGACCGTCGAACGCAGTGAGGAGAGTAGGTGATGGAGACAAAGAAGGTTGACCAATGGATTTCCAACATGCTAACGACATAATGCAACTCGAAGCGCCCTCGTCGACCACCGTGTGGAATATATTCTGTGTAAAAGTTTTCGTGGGATGAGCCACTACTATTTGAAATGCGACGTGGTAAGGAAGACGAGGTTTCAAGTCAGTCGTATCTAACGTGATGGTACCCAAGTTACAAGTCTCAGTAGAGCCTAGAGTAGCCAACAAGGCTTTCCTCTGAGAAGGGTAGCTTTGGAGGACCTCCAAAGAGGACATCGCACAAGGGGTTTGTGATAAATCTTCCACCACAGAGTAATTCTGGACGGCCCTTGCGTTTGGGTTGTGAGAAGCTTTCTTAAATGCACCCTTTGGAATGCATGTCATTGTTTCACCCAACGTCTTCTCGATCTGTAGAGGAAGAGATGGGATCTCAGCTTCTTTACCCTTCTTAGAGTTTCTTGGTTTACTATAGTCGTGCACTCTAGTTGTTATTAAAGCATCACCCCTAACCATATATACGTTCGCGGCTGAGGAATTGTTTGGAGGAGGGCAGGTTTCCTGGCTGCCCCCTTCGGCACTTGTAGAGGCTTGAGTTAAATTATGCCCATGCTGAAAGGGATTAGTCAACACGGCCTGCTGTTGTTGTGTGACAAACTTTTGGGCCTTTGCAAGTCGAGGACATAGATGGGTCGGGTGGTCTTCCACACACAAATTGCATGGATACCTCGCCTTCCGTTTTTCCGTGGTGCCCTCGCCAGCATTGTCAGTGGGTTTTTTCTCCCCCTTACCCTTCTTTTGTTGTTTTTTCTTCCCTTTAGGCTGCTGGGGGGCCTTTGGGTTAGTCATATGCATGGAGTGTACTTTCGACGTTTGGGTAGGAGGAGCAGCCAAAGCAATAGTTTGGTTGGCCGCTGAGTGTTGTATAGATAACTGTTGCAATTGATTTGTCAATTGCTCAGCGGGCTTGGTTTGTGCTGAACCAACAATACCATCGGCATGTGGTCTAGCTCTCTGTCTAGTTTTATCCAGTATCGATCGTGGTGCATCCGGCAGGATGTTGTACAATAAACCAGACTGAGAATAGATAAGCTCAAACCGTTGATCTCTCATGATGGCATCTTCTTCGGAGAAAACTCCTGAAGTCGCGACGTCTTTGGATAATTGTGGGACTAAAGACTTAAGGAACCACTCTAGCAGGAATGTTGGTGGGACTAGTAGTTTGATTAGACTCTTTCGACGTCTCCACTCTCGGATATGATTAGAGATATGGTTTGTTGTCATCTGTTCGAAATTGGCTAGCAACTCTGTGCCGACGTCGTATCTCACAGGTAACTGGAAATGGTTAAGGAAGGCCATCGCCAGTTCGCCAAAAGAAGAGTATCATGAGCGATCAAGCTCTATGTACCATTTCGCGGCACTCTGTTGGCAGCCAATTCACATTTTTCCATTGTCTTATAAGTTTCCTACACCAATGTTTTGCAAACATCAATTTTTCATCACAATTTTCATTTTTGCGACATTTGCACATTTGTCTTCGTTAAGTTTTCACAACTGTAAGCATGAAAACTTCTCCTTTCGAAGTCATATTTCGATCATTATCTGAACTGTCAATATCTCTTTTGTCATCATGCCTATTGCGCTCACCTTTTATTGATCATTATACAACTGGCGAGATCCTCTAATCAGTTCTCATACTTCGGTTGATTGTATAACTTGGTTTTATTCAGTTTGTAAGGCATTTAGCATTTGGATTTGCACTTTATATGACTTGCCTGATCATTGATTCTATGAAAATGCATAGGGATTATGATTAAATTTTTTATATATATGTCCTTTGATATAATCCTTATGTTAATCTTTTGTCTTGTCAACTATATGAATATCGTTTGGCACCTTGGTTAAACTTTGATTGTATGAACTGATACATTGGCGCATAGTTGATTTTGGCTTTGATTTATAAGTCGGGTGTTAAAACACTATGGCATAATGTTTGCACGCATTGGTATACACATTTGATTTCATTAGTTGGGAACATGACTCAATGGTTGAATTACTATTATGGATTGAACAACTATGTAAATAAGTGGTTTCACTTGGATAATGAATTTTTTGCATGGCAGACTCCACCACCTTCGCATGCTTGCATTTATGCCTATCCCTTTTTTCTCATTCATTTCTGTTAAGATCAGATAGCTTGGCTCCTGTGTGTGTTGGTGAATCCAAACCCTTCCCTTACCATGCATTCGGCTCCATGGCACCAGTCATGCGATTCGAGCCCAATGGAAACCAAGCCCTGTTAATGTTTGACAATGCCCGCAGAGACCTGGAGGAAAATGTCTGGCTTCCCTTTATACAACGATTTGAGGGTTTTAACCTTTGTGTAGCACGACAGTTTGCCATAACCTTCGATGGATGTCGAGCCAAGGTGGGCGACATATAGTTAGAGATCGATGAGCAGTTTATCAGCTTTGCTACAACGCTACCTACCTCGGGATAGCGTTGGTTTAAGAATTGCAAGGTCGAGGAAGTGCCATGTACATTGTTGTTTCTATCGCGCAAAGTCACCTCTTGTGACAGAGGTATGCCCATATCTATGATCAAACCACGATGGCATGACTTGTTAATGCTAGTCAAGCAGTTCGTGACCTATGAAGGTCGATACGGACTTGTGTTCCTCTACCACCTGCGTTTGCTGATAATTTTTATAGGGTATCCTCTAAACATGCCTTTCTACTTTCATCGTAGCCTGTATAAAATGTCGAAAAAGTTTAAGAGGCAGAAGGCTGACAATAGCCTGTTCCACCATGGGCTTATTAAGCTCATCGTTGTTTATCATTTGAGTTTTCATGGTGATAGTTGGAGGGCTTTCATCGCCCGTAATGGCTTTGAAGACACCCACCCTGTACAGGTTGATAAACCTATGGTAATTGAAACCAAGGCCGAACCGCCTGTACCCTTACATATCCTACTGCCTAAACCCTTGGTCGACTCTGGTGGTGGCTTACCTGACACTTTAACTAAGAGTGCAGAGGCTATTAAGAAGCCTATGAGTAAAAAAACCAAGGCAAACCTTACTGCTAATGCCAAAGGGAAAAGGAATGCCCGACTCATTTCGAGAATGGCCAGAAACAAATCGAAACCCTCTGTCGAGTCCAACCCTATATTTCTGAGTGAGGATTCTGATTCTAGTGTTAAACGTTTCTTGGCCAGCGAGTACCCCTACTCGCAGGGTTTATGTCCCAATCCCCCTTATGATTTTGTATCAAACCTTTCCCCCTGCCTAAAGAACGAACCTAACTACCTGGGTATTAAATTTCCTCATGAAACCCTCAGTCATTGGCCCAAACCCTCGCCTACTCTGTCTAAACTCACATAGTCACCCTGTGACCAATGTGATTCATGGTTAGAACGATATTATATTGATGTTACTATACTCCAATCGAAGATTCAATCACTGGAAGATCAAATTGCAGTGCTAAATAGTAAAAAAACCAAGCTCCAAGCAACAGATAAAAAACAAAAGACAACCGGCTCCATCTTGTTCAAAAACGTGGAATCAGCCATGGCCGTTGTCAATTCTAAATTGGCATAATCAAGCAGCCTCTTTGCTATACATGTATGGTTTTGACATCGTTTTTGTTTTGTAAATAATCTAGGTTGATATAATGATTTGAATTCAGTTTTTAAATAGCTCTGAATGACTCTGTTATAATGCGTGCATTCTATATATAGCTTTGCTTTGAATAAAAATAAATTTCAATTCGATATACGATCTGATCATTCCTAGTATAGAAATCGATAGATTTTGATTGGATTTGTGTGGTCTTCGTTTGGATTTGATTGATTGGTTTGCTTTATTGAGTTAAAAAAATTAATAGTTTGTCTTCGACTGGATTGGTTTGTATCCAATTTGAAAAGGAATTTTTTCATACTCAGTTTAGAACACAATCATGTTCGGATTTGATTTTGTTATAATCCATATGATGTGGTTGGTGAACGATTTTATTGAGTTTGGTTGTTACGATATACTCTGTCTTACAATTTTCAAATTTGAAATACTGCTCTGTTCGATTTTAATTTGGGAAACGAACTACTCTTCTTTTATAAAAATAATATGTTCATTTAAGTCAGTGCAGGTGTGCCCGAATCAAAGAATGGATTCGATTCATGACAGCTATGCTAAACCCCGGCCAATTGATTCGTTTGATTGGAACGATTTCATTTTGATCAAAGTCGTTTGCCCATTTTGCTATAACAAATTAGGAATTCTATTGTCGATCATTCGATCCTGTTATGGTTTTATTTGAATTAATTTTCACGCTGGTTTGAATTGATCTATTCATGGCATGAACCATTTGTTGTGTCAACACAGTCATAACGATTGGAATGATCTTTTCGAATTCATATTTCCTATTGACAAGGCAGCGTAATAGTTGCTTGCCATTTGTTTTGATTATAATCATTTCAATTGACATCAAAACGATTTCACAACTGTTGGATTCGATTGGTTATGAAACGAATTGATTGACTGTGTTATTTTTACCAAATCCAGTTACAATTCGTTTGAATGTAATCGATCTTGCCTACCCTAGTTTGCAAAAACAAATGATCGGATACCTTGTACGCACTCTGTTACACCTTGCTACGTTTTCGTTTGTTATATCGTCACATCCATAATGAATTGTAAACGATCCTGTTCGATTTGATCATATATCCTATTGGTAAAACAACATAACAAATGCATAATATTTGTTTTTGTATTGATTGCATTGGATGTCAAACGGGTTCTCAACTGTCCGATTATGTTTCTGTTGACCCGATCTTGTGGTAACAAAAACAAAACAGAGTATGCATATCTCTATAGTCATTTAATTGATTTGGATCCTGTTTGAGTTCATAATGGAATAACAATTTCAATTTATGATTCGTTCTCAAATAATTATTGGATGTCAATTAAATGGAATTTTTTTAAAGATTTTCGATTAATTTCAATGTTGATTATGTATCTTTATTTAGACTAGATACAGAATCAGAGGATTCTGTAGCTAGTCTATAGAATTAAATTTTCTATTATTTATTAATAAAATATCCTTCTAATTTGTTTGTTTTTGGTCCTTTTCAGGTAAATTCGAATTGCATGAGATTTGATGGACAGACTAGAGGATATTTGGATGTTTTATTTTTATTTTTTACAACTTTGGGATATCTTCCTAGATATTATGTAAACAGTTTTATAACTTCCACAGGGAGGTTTTACCCTGTGGAAAAACTTATAAATACTTATTATTTTTTGTAATAAGCATCATCCTCACTTGTGGGAGAACCAGGATAATGGATATCTAATACAGACTGAGACATAAATTGATGTTCTGCTACAGCTTTATCTTTCATAATATCAATCTTTTGTTTCATGTTTATGTTATCAATTTGCATTTGATTAATGACTACTTTAGCTATCTTAGTCTTGTGCAAATGATATAAATTAATTAATATGATCCATATCTGATTTCTTCCATTATTTAAAAACATAGCAATTACTTGATTCAGTTTATGAATGACAAATTTCTCTTCTTCATCAATTGGATTATTCTGTATAAGTCTTTGCATAACAGGTTTACCTAATTGTAGAGATTTATAAATCATATAATTGTTATGATTTTTATGTCTTGTTTGTCTTGTAAACAAACTTAAAGAGCATTGCAGCTATCATTTACGAGAAGCTTCTGGATTATTAGGTGCGAGTTTCCTTCCTCCGATCTGCTAGCATAGTCATCATACACAGGGCAAATCTGGAGCGTTTATCCAGGTTAGTTTGCGATTATTTTCATTAATTTGATTAGACATATTTGTAGTTTAGATTAGTAAATTAGTTTACTTATTTTTCTGCCTTATTTCTGTTCATAAAATTATAAAAGCAATAAAAATATCTTTTACTGTCTTAGGGAAGAATATTAAAGAGTTTTGCAGGTTTTATTTAAATCTATAAATTGTCAATATTGTACATTTTTTGAATAAGTTATATTGCAGTTAGTAGTTAGATAGTTAATTAGAGTTAGTATAGTAGTAATTAGTAGATTATATAGAATAGTCAGATTAGTTTAGTTTGTTTTAATAGTTAGTTTTAGTTTAGTTTGTTTAGTAGTTAGTTTTAATTAGATTAGTTTACTAGTTATTTTTATTTTAGTTTGTTTTATTTATTTTTAGTTAGATTAGTTAGTTTAGATTAGTTTTCTTTCGTTTTCTTAGGACCTTAGATCGGATAACGGAGCCGCTAAACTCGTCAGGGTGGTTCATTCCAAACGGCTTGGGTTATTAGACAACCCTGGACCAGTTCCACTCTCTCAGTTGACGGATGGTCAATTTCGCCTGTCAACAAATGGCGCTAGAAGGAGGGCCGACTGACAAGATGGCCTTGTAGGAGCCTTTATTTTAATTATATTCAATTTCCCCCATGGCTCCCCAAATCACTGCGTTGGAACATGATTTCAACTTCTCATTACCCGATGTTTCCAACGAGACAGTCTTTCGCTTGTCCAAACTCACCTTTGATGGTGAAGGAAAATTATCTGCTAAAGACCACCTTAACAAGTTTTGGTGAAAATGCATCAAACATGACATCTCAGATTTAGGAATTTTATGCAGACTTTTTGCTTTTACTTTTAGAGGTCGGATCAAACATTAGTTTGAATCCTTTCCAGCATGTCACATTTTTGATTGGTTTCAATTTGTAGATGAGTTTCTAGATGCTTTTGAAATTTATGATTTTGATCAATTATGTGAAGAATTTCATACTTCGCTAATCAACGACGATTCATCTTCAAAACACTTTTTGACAAGAGTCTATCATATCCTTTGTAAATTTAATCTTGATGACATGTCATTGGCATTAAATCTCTTCTACGATGCTTCCATCCCTTCCATTCATTCATGTTCAATCACGAATGAAGAACCAATTGCAAATCCTATCACTCAAATGCAAGAACAATTATCTTCGCAAGAAGAGAAGGATCCTTCCAACAATGTTGAACAAGCCAGGGAGGTAGAATCTATTGATCAGGCTCTTATTGACAACCAAATTGGTTTTTCCTTTGAATCATTGTATTTTCAGTCTAAGACTAGTATGGAAGAAGATTCATTTCTGGCTCAAAGTGAATACCCTCATTCTTGTAACTCAT
>ML784492.1:19033-57376 GCA_009831015.1 Picea engelmannii
TTTAGAATGCAGAATGAAAAACCAGTTAGTACACCTTTGGCCAGCCATTTCAAATTAACTAAGGAAATTTGTCCCAAGACACAGGAGGAGATAGAATACATGTCCAGGGTCCCATATTCTTCAGCAGTTGGTAGCTTGATGTATGTAATGGTTTGCACAAGACCAGATATTGCACATGCAGTGGGAGTTGTGAGCAGGTATATGAACAATCCAGGTAAAGAACATTGGGAGGCAGTAAAGTGGATTCTCATGTATTTGAGAGGTACTACTACACATGCATTATGTTTTGGAGGTTCAGACACTTTTCTATAGGGATATGTTGATTCAGATATGGTAGGTGATAAAGACAGTAGGAGGAGCACCACAGGGTATGTTTTTACTATAGGTGGAACAACAATAAGTTGGATTTCAAAACTGCAAAAGGTTGTTGCACTTTCAACAATAGAGGTAGAGTATGTTTCTGCTATAGAGGCTAGTAAAGAGATGATTTGGTTACAAAGGTTTATGGAGGAATTGGGAAAGAAGCAGGAGAACAACAAGTTGTACTGTGACAGTCAGAGTGCCATTCCCCTTGCAAAGAACTCAACCTTCCATTCGAAGACTAAGCATATACAGTTGAGGTACCTCTTAATACGATCCACCTTGGAATATGGACAATTAAAGTTGGAAAAGATACACACTAGCCAGAGTCCTGCAGACATGTTAACAAAGGGAGTAACCAGGGAGAAACTGATTTCTTTCTCAGTTTCAGTTGGTCTTCAAGAATGAAGATGAAGATGAGAAATTTGCCAAGTCCAAGAAGGTTCAGAGTCCAACATATACAATAGCAGTGGAATTGTTGACATCAGTCTCCAAGTGGGAGATTGTTGGTTGTGGAGCCTGATTATCTTCCTGATTCAGAGGTCCTTCCTTTCAGCCGTGTTTATACCCCATGAAGTATTTACACCCCAGAAGTGTGTACACTCTTCCACGCAGGGGAGTGCAAAGGGGGGGTACCATTCATTATAAGGTCGCAGATCTAATGGTAGAGATTATGTTAGGGTTTTTTCCCTAGAAAGCAACCCTCTTTTATGAGGGAAATGTATTACGGCTATGGATGATGGTGAATATTGTATTCTAAGAGAGGAGACTGTGAGAGAAAGAAGAGGAAGTTAAAACAGGTTTTGCTATAGGTTGTATCCCTTCATTTGCTGGATAATAATAAAGGAAAGACCTGGCAATTTCTCTGGTGGACGTAGCCCACACTGGGTGAACCATGTAAATCTGTGTCTCTCTTGTATTGTGTGTCTTCTGTGTTTTGTTTCTGCATTTGTTTTATTTTATTGCTCCGCGGTCCTGTTTTTCTAACAGAACTGTCAATATCTCTTTTGTCATCATGCATATTGCGCTCACCTTTTATTGATCATTATACAACTGGAAATATCCTCTAATCAGTTCTCATACTTTAGTTGATTGTATAAATTGGTTTTATTGAGTTTGTAAGGCATTTAGCATTTGGATTTGCACTTTATATGACTTGCCTAATCATTGATTCTATGAAAATGCATAGGGATTATGATTAAATTTTTTATATATATGTACTTTGATATAATCCTTATGTTAATCTTTTGTCTTGTCAACTATATGAATATTGTTTGGAACCTTGGTTAAACTTTGATTATATGAACTGATACATTGGCGCATAGTTGATTTTGGCTTTGATTTATAAGTCGGGTGTTAAAACACTATGGCATAACGTTTCTGCGCATTGGTATACACATTTGATTTCATTAGTTGGGCACATGACTCGATGGTTGAATTACTATTATGGATTGAATAGCTATGTAAATCGGCGGTTGCACTTGGATAATGAATTTTTTGCATAATAGACTCCACCACCTTCGCATGCTTGCATTTATGCCTATAACTTTTTGCTCATTCATTTCTGTTAAGCTCGGATAGCTTGGCTCCTGCATGTGTTGGTGAATCCAAACCCTTCCCTTACCATGCGTTCCGCTCCATGGCACCAGTCATGTGAGTCGAGCCCAATGGCAACCAAGGCCTGTTAATGTTTGACAATGCCCACAGAGACCTGGAGGAAAATGGTTGGCTTCCCTTTATACAACGATTTGAGGGTTTTAACCTTTGTGTAGCATGACAGTTTGTTGTAACCTTCGATGGTTGTCGAGCCAAGGTGGGCGACATACAGTTAGAGAGCAATGAGTAGTTTATCATCTCTGCTACAATGCTACCTGCCTCGGGACAACGTTGGTTTAAGAATTGCAAGGTCAAGGAAGTGCCATGGAAATTGTTGTTTCTATCGTGCAAAGTCACCTCTTGTGACAGAGGTATGCCCATATCTATGATCAAACCAGGATGGCACGACTTGTTAATGCTAGTCAAGCAGTTTGTGACCTGTGAAGTTCGATACGGACTTGTGTTCCTCTACCACCTGCTTTTGCTGATGATTTTTATAGGGTATCCTCTAAACATGCCTTTCTATTTTCATCGTAGCCTGTATGAAATGTTGAAAACGTTTAAGAGGAAGAAGGCTGACAACAACCTGTTCCACCATGGGCTTATTAATCTCATCGTTGTTTATCATTTGAGTTTGCATGGTGATATTTGGAGGGATTTCATCGCCCGTAATGGCTTTGAAGACACCGACCCTGTACAGGTTGATAAACCTATGGTAATTGAAACCAAGGCCGAACCGCCTGTACCCTTACATCTCCTACTACCTAAACCCTCGGTTGACCCTGGTGGTGGCTTACCCGACACTTTAACTAAGAGTGCAAAGGCTATTAAGAAGCCTATGAGTAAAAAAACCAAGGCAAACCTTACTGCTAATGCCAAAGGGAAAAGGAATGCCCAACTCATTTCGAGAATGGCCAGAAACAAATCGAAACCCTCTGCCGAGTCCAACCCTATAGTTCTGAGTGAGGATTCTGATTCCGATGTTAAACGTTTCTTGGCCAGCGAGTACCCCTACTCACAGGGTTTATGTCCCGAGCCCCCTTATGATTTTGTATCAAAACTTCCCCCCTGCCTAAACAACGACCCTAACTACCTGGGTATTAAATTGCCTCGTGAAACCCTCAGTCATTGGCCCAAACCCTCGCCTACTCTATCTAAACTCACACAGTCACCCTATGACCAATGCGATTCATGGTTAGAACGATATTATATTGATGTTCCTATACTCCAATCAAAGATTCAATCACTGGAAGATCAAATTGTAGTGCTAAACAATAAAAAAACTAAGCTCCAAGCAAAAGATAAAAAGCAAAAGACAACCGGCTCCATCTTGTTCAAAAATGTGGAATCAGCCATGGTCATTGTCAATTCTAAATTGGCATAATCAAGCAGCCTCGTCGCTATACAGGTATGGTTTTGACATCATTTTTGTTTTGTAAATAATCTAGGTTGATATAATGATTTGAATTCAGTTTTTAAATAGCTCTGAATGACTCTGTTATAATGCTTGCATTCTATATATAGATTTTCTTTGAATAAAAAGAAAATTCGATTCGATATACGATCTGATCATTCCTAGTATAACAATCGATAGATTTTGATTGGATTTGTGTGGTCTTCGTTTGGATTTGATTGATTGGTTTGCTTTATTGAGTTAACAAAATTAATAGTTTGTGTTCAACCGGGTTGGGTTGTATCCAATTTGAAAAGGAAGTTTTTCATACTCAGTTTAGAACACAATCATGTTCGGATTTGATTTTGTTATAATCCATATGTTGTGGTTGGTGAACGATTTTATTGAGTTTGGATCTTACGATATACTCTGTCTTACAATTTTCAAAGTTGAAATACTGCTCTGTTTGATTTTAATTTGGGAAACGAACTACTCTGCTTTTATAAATATAATATGTTCGTTTAAGTTAGTGCAGGTGTGCCCGAATCATGGAATGGATTCGATTCGTGACAACTATGCTAAACCCCAACCAATTGATTCGTTTGATTGAAACGATTCCATTTTGATCAAAGTTGTTTTCCCATTTTGCTATAACAAATTATGAATTCTATTGCCGATCATTCGAGCCTGTTATGGTTTTATTTGAATTAATTTTCACGCCGGTTTGAATTGATCTATTCATGGCATGAACCGTTTGTTGTGTCAACACAGTCATAACGATTGGAATGATCTTGTCGAATTCATATTTCCTGTTGACAAGGCAGCGTAATAGTTTCTTTCCATTTGTTTTGATTATAATCGTTTCAATTGACATCAAAACGATTTCACAACTGTTGGATTCGATTGGTTATGAAACGAATTGATTGACTGTGTTATTTTTACCAAATCCGGTTACAATTTGTTTGAATCTAATCGATCTTGCTTACCCCAGTTTAAAAAAAAAAATGATCGGATACCTTGTACGCACTCTGTTACACCTTGTTACGTTTTCGTTTGTTATATCGTCACAGCCATAACGAATTGCAAACGATCCTGTTCGATTTGATCATATATCCTATTGGTAAAACGACATAACAAATGCATAAGATTTGTTTTTGTATTGATTGCATTGTATGTCAAACGGGTTCTCAACTGTCCGATTATGTTTCTGTTGACCCGATCTTGTGGTAACAAAAACAAAACAGAGTATGCCTATCTCTGTATTCATTTAATTGATTTGGATCCTGTTTGAGTTCATAATGGAATAACAATTTCAATTTATGATTCTTTCTCAAATAATTATTGGATGTCAATTAAATGGAATTTTTTAAAAGATTTTTGATTAATTTCAATGTTGATTTTGTATCTTTATTTAGACTAGCTACATAATCAGAGGATTCTGTAGCTAGTCTATATAATTAAATTTTCTATCATTTATTAATAAAAGATCCTTCTAATTTGTTCGTTTTTGGTCCTTTTCAGGTAAATTCGAATTGCATGAGATTTGATGGACAGACTAGAGGATATTTGGATGTTTTATTTTTATTTTTTACAACTTTGGGATATCTGCCCAGATATTATGTAAACAGTTTTATAACTTCCACAGGGAGGTTTTACCCTGTGGAAAAACTTATAAATACTTATTATTTTTTGTAATAAGCATCATCCTCACTTGTGGGAGAACCAGGATAATGGATATCTAATACAGACTGAGACAGAAATTGATGTTCTGCTACAGCTTTAGCTTTCATAATATCAATCTTTTGTTTCATGTTTATGTTATCAATTTGCATTTGATTAATGACTACTTTAGCTATCTTAGTCTTGTGCAAATGATATGAATTAATTAATATGATCCATATCTGATTTCTTCCATTATTTAAAAACATAACAATTACTTGATTCAGTTTATGAATGACAGATTTCTCTTCTTCATCAATTGGATTATTCTGTATAAGTCTTTGCATAACAGGTTTACCTAATTGTAGAGATTTATAAATCATATAATTGTTATGATTTTTATGTCTTATTTGTCTTGTAAACAAACTTAAAGAGCATTGCAGCTATCGTTTATGAGAAGCTTCTGGATTATTCGGTGCGAGTTTCCTTCCTTCGATCTGCTAGCATAGTCATCATACACAGGGCAAATCCGGAGCGTTTATCCAGGTTAGTTTGCGATTATTTTCGTTAATTTGATTAGACATATTTGTAGTTTAGATTAGTAAATTAGTTTAGTTATTTTTCTGCCTTATTTCTGTTCATAAAATTATAAAATCAATAAAAATATCTTTTACTGTCTTAGGGCAGAATATTAAAGAGTTTTGCAGGTTTTATTTAAATCTGTAAATTGTCAATATTGTACATTTTGTGAATAAGTTATATTGCAGTTAGTAGTTAGATAGTTAATTAGAGTTAGTATAGTAGTAATTAGTAGATTATATAGAATAGTCAGATTAGTTTAGTTTGTTTTAATAGTTAGTTTTAGTTTAGTTTGTTTAGTAGTTAGTTTTAATTAGATTAGTTTATTAGTTATTTTTATTTTAGATTGTTTTATTTATTTTTAGTTAGATTAGTTAGTTTAGATTAGTTTTCTTTTGTTTTCTTAGGACCTTAGATCGGCTAATGGAGACGTTAAACCCGTCAGGGTGGTTCATTCCAAATGGATTGGGTTATTAGACAACCACGGACCGGTTCCACTCTCTCAGTTGATGGACGGTCAATTTCACCCGTCATCACACTCCCGATAAGAGTGCGTTGAAACAATCACAACTGGATGGAGTCATCTTTCAATGAGTTAGATGAACACCAAAGATGGAAAGTAGTCACGTGATCACCTGGATCTTCGTTAGGCTTGGCCTTGAACTTTGGAATGTCCGAAGGCAACTTCGTTGTCATAGGAGGCCAACGTGGATCGTGACAGATAGGATCATTTAACAACCTTGTCAAATCTGGCAAGTGTAATGTCGCCAGGAATGGTAGTTTAGGTTGTTGYTGATAGCCTCGAAAAAAGGGTCCTGGAGTTTGAATGGCACCAGGTTGCCAGGAAAATTTTGGTTGCTGGCCCRGATTCTGGTAGAAACCATGGCCCTAACCAGCGTAAGGATTTTGCATCTGTGGAGACATCATTGGTTGATTCCCCATGAAGGACATAGGATGTTGGGCATTCATCGTGTTTGACGGACTTTGGGAAGGATTACCCCATGCCGGTCCTGATGGGAGAGGAACAAAAGTTTGTCTGGGGTTCCATTGACTGTGGAAAGAATTACCCCAGAACGACATTCCAGAGGAAGGAACGGATCCTTGTCCTAAGTTCCAAGGTCCTGGTATATGTTCCCCCGGCGCAGGAATAGTACCCTACGCTGGAGTAGACTGTCCAAAAATGGGAGTGCCCCCAGATGGGAAAGCAGTGGATGCGAAAGTGTTGTTACCAAACGTCCTGTTCCAAAAAAATGGTGACGAACCTACCGACAGAGTTTGCATAGGTGTTCCTTGACTCTCGGCTCCAAATGAACTTGTGTGTGCAGGCTGCCCGGCAGACTGCTGATGCAGACCACCAATCGAAGGGGACGAAGGAGATATATGACCTCCAGTGTAAGGAAAAGAATTGAAAGGGACAGGAATGCCCCCAAGTTGACCTTGCAGAGGAGCGTTAGAGCTCCCTACCCCCAGACCCAAAGTATGTAAAGTGGAGTGAGTGAGTGCAGGACTTGTGCCCGAACTAGGCATGTTGTATGAGAACGGAGGGCCTATCGCACTAGGTGTGAAGGGATTTGTGGCCACCATGATAGATGGGGTCGGTCCACTATGCGACGTAGTTGCGGCCGAGACCATGGTGGCCTAGACCGACGATGGAAAGTTAGGAGATGCTTCTCCTATGGTAGCAATGGTGGTGGGAATGGAAGAATTCCCAGAAGAAGTAACAAAATTTGGTTCCATAACGGTGTGAGGCACTGACAGGCGTTCATACAATTGGATTGGTACAATGACCGATGGACAAGTATCAGTGGTTGGGGTTTCAACCGAACCAATATTGGAAGTTGATTCCTCTGGGAGTTGTTCGGGCTCAATGGTTTGTAACCCAGTTGCTTCGAAAGACCCTTGTTGGTCTAGCTTCCGCCTCAATGGTGGCGGGGGTGGCTCCAGTATAACCGGTGATAGGCCCAAAAGCCTTCGTGACCGGCGGAGCTCTGGATCCTCCACTATGTCAGAATATCCACGACATGATAAGGTATTCTACACGTTCAAAACAATAACACACACTAAAAAGAAGCCCCTATGAGATAAGACAAGAAAACACTAACTATTTTGAAGAACAGTTACAACAACCAACACTAGAGCAACTTACTAGTGCAAGTGCAACTCGAAAATGGAAGCACCCTCCGGGTATACTATGCAAAGCGTGGCCTTATGTCTGTCCTAGGTACCGCGGTATACCCCCGCAGTCACCTATGTATGTCCCTAAAAATGATTGGCAACTAGTTTGCCAGCACGCAAACAATCACCAGGCGGGTACAGTCGATAGTCGGGTAAACCACAATGAGCAGGGTATCAAGCCCGAAACCTGTCAAGGGTATCGAGAGAAAATGGTTCGAAAGATAACTGAGGACCTTGAATGGATTCGAGACCCACGAAGCGTCGTGGAAAATGAAAACGACGGAATCCCTTAACAAATCCTTGATATGTGTTCTCCACTACGCTTGGTCCGGCTTTGGAGGGGTTATCTCCACTACCTTTCCTTATGCGACCTCGTGTTTAGCCCCTATGTTAGAGGGGGGTCCCGGATAACTTCCACAAAACTGGACTTCTACACTCCCTATCACAGACTCCAATGTTTGGTTTTGAGTGGCCTTGGAGAGTTTACTCTCCAACCTAATCAAGGGCCCTAGTCTTGAGCTAGTATATGAACCCTACAAACAAAAAGTCTAATAGATTTTAAATTAGAGTTGCTTTTATTGGTTTTTTTACGTCACAGGGTATGAAAGTGAAACTGATGATGTGTAAAGACTCAAAGAAAAAACAAATGAAAAATGCTGGAAACAAAAGACTTTTACTAAATGCAAAAATCAACAACTTTTCACAAAGAAAGACTTCTTTTTCTTTTCAATTTTGCTAATATTTCATGCAGCAAACATAAAGGAATTTTTGCCCGACTACAAGCTACTTATGCTCTAAATGCACCGCAAAAACTTATGAACAAAAAGACTTCTTCCTAGTTATTGATGCAGAAACACAATCTTCAAACCAAGAAGAAAATGAAAAAGAGATAATTTTTTTTATTTTTTTTATTTAAGTGCTAAATGAAGCAACAAAGGGAAAATGCCGACAAGCACAAAACCAAGAAAAAAAAATAAATTTTTTGCTTAAAGTGTAGATCGCAAAGAACCAGAGAAAAGACACACAATGGCAATCAAGAAAGCACCGACTCTTACGCTTGTCTAAAAACCATAAAACAATTTATTTTTATTTTTATTTTTATCTTTTCTATCAACAATCAACTAAGAAAAAACAGGCTAAGGGTAAGAGGCCCTAACCTACTGACTGTGCAACCATAGAATCAAACCCCTGAGAGGAACACTTCTCACCACATGAGGGGATGACTGCCCCACCCTGATTGAAAAGAAACCAGTCAAGCCCGCTATTGTCATTGGAATAGCACGCGTTCAAACGAGTGCTGAGCTATAACAGAGCGCGAGTACCCGTGGGCTGCACTTGCACAGGCCGCGTGTATGTAGAAAATCCAAGAAAAAACTAAACACAGGCAGCCCAAACCTGGAAGAGGCCTCTGGTATTGACAACCAGGGTCTCTTGAAGGCTTGGATGCTTCTTCTTTAACAGAAAATAAAAATAATTCCAAAGAATAACAAAATGCAATAAAGAAAACTGAGACAAGACTGTGAACCAACAAGACTCAGACAGGATCTAGAAAGCCCCTTGAGAATGTATAATTCTGATAGGGAAGAGGGGAACTGCCTCTTAATCTCTCTGACTCCTACACGCTACTGAAACCTCTACAGCTAGCGTTCACATGCGTGTTATAGAAGGTTAGGGCACGGGTTACACGTGTGCAGGCCTTTTGCAGGCCGCGTGTACCTCTGTGTGTCCCGATATTTATCGTCAAGCAACAATCAAGGAAAAACTGGTATAAAGAACCAGGTTCCCTGCTAGCTCTGACCTAACAGAAAACAAACAAACAAACAAACAGAAAATCTAATTCTTTAAACTACCCAAAAACCTCAACTAAATCCGGAAACCCTAAAGAGTAAATGTCCCCAGTGGAGTCGCCAATTCTGTTGTTGGGAAATAATACCCTACGGACTAGCAAACTAGGGTCAGATTTGCATGCAGATTTTGACCTTAAAGAAATGACCTTTTAACCTACCACCCCAAAACTTAAACCCCTCTTTCAAGATACATGCATGGAAAGGAACTACTAACCTTTTTACTGATGTTTGGTGTAGATCCTCCGTTGCACTTTGCCCGCTTACTTGCGCTGCTCCTTCCAAAGTTAACCTGCAATCAAGACAAAACACTACGCATGCATGCTATTTTCTACTTGAGGGTTAGAAATTAAGCGTAAATTGCACAAATCATAAATAACCCATGCATTGGGACGGGAAAAGTATTCTTTTATTACTTTCAAAATGAATCAACTTACAATCAAAGTCGAGAAAGGCCACCAGTCCTTGATCCTGATCCTGGGCTCCTCCTATTCTTTTTCCTCCAACTGCTTTTCTTTAATTCTCCTTAAGCTTGAGGAAAGGCTAAAGGGTTGGGACAAATGGATTCGACAATTGGGCAGAGTTTCTTCGCTATAATTTTCCTCCTCCAAATAGTACCCCTACCCCTTCTTTTATAGGCTAGAAGGAGCTAGGGTTTTGGATGAACTCTTGGCCATGCATGGTTGGGAGTTTCAGTTAACTGACCCATAACTTTTTTTCCCGTCGGTAACTTTCCATTTTTTGTGATTCTGAAGGTAAACGCGGGTTGTAGTGGGCCAGCAAGCGTGTACTTTTTCAAAATGGAGTTTTTAGAAGAGTTGTTCAGTAGTTTTTTTGGCAAAGAAGGGATATGAGTTGGCCTGATGCTAGGTAAGCATGTGTGGTGCAATTTAGGGTTATAACACCCCGGTGACCATCGCTCCCCCTGGAAACATGCCTCTGTGCTCTCCCTCCAAGCATATGACTCTTTTTCCTGCATCTGGTGAATCTGACCATGCCTCTGTGCTCTCTCCAAGTATATAACTCTCTATCCTACATCTGGTGAATATCCCCCCCTTTAAAATCAATGGAAAAGGTAAATTCACTTACAAGGTTGCTCCCCCTAGCTGAACTGTCCTTGGGGTTGCTCCCCCTGATTGAACTTTTCTTGAACCTGCACCCATAATCTGAACTGTCCTATTTATGTTTCTTCCTCATGTGAATCTAAGACATATAATATAATCATTCAAAATCATTCATTTTGGAGTAGAAATTACTCCGAGTCTCTAGTGAAGATACTCAAAAGATTCCCTTGGAAGAGGTTTTGTGAATATATATGCAACATGTTCTTGTGTTCCCACATATTCAACTATGATGTTTTTCTCTGCAACTTGTTCCCATAGAAAGTGATACTTGATTGGAATGTGCTTCATCTTGGACTGCATCACTGGATTCTTTGAGATATTGATAGTTCTTGTATTATCACAATATATAGGAATGGGATCATCATACTGAACTTGTGTATAACATGTTGTTGCAACAATATACTCTTCTTTGACTGTAGACAATGATATTGATTATTGTTTCTTTCTTAGCCAAGATACCAAACACTCACCCAAGTAGAATGTCGCTCCACTGGTGCTTCATCGGTCATCAATGCAACCTTCCGAATCTGCATATGTGTAGGCAATAAGTGATAGATCCTTTCCTTTTGGATACCATAATCCAAACTCTTATGTGCCCTAGAGATATCTGAAAATCCTCTTCACTGCTAGAACATGTGATTCCTTTGGTCCTTCTTGAAATCATGCCACCTATCCAACTGCCTGCATTACATATGGTATGGATTTTTTCACATAAAGTAACTTGTCAATCATTGACCTATACTTCTCTTATTTGTATACTTTGAATCATCATCTTTTCTCAACTTGCAACTAGTTTGAATAAGAGTATTAACAACTTTGAAATCTTACATTCTGAACCTCTTTAACATTTTTATGATATACTTAGTTTAAGAAATAAAAATGCCTTGGTTTCTTTGACATATCTGAAGACCCAGAAAGAATGATAATTCTCCAAGTAATGACATTTCAAATTCATTATGCATATCCTTTGCAAATTTATGTCTTAACCTATCATCATCACTTCCAAAAATAATATCATCAACATAAACTTCAATTAATAAAACACTATCTTGAGTTACCTTGACGTAGATGTTGATGTCAGAATTTCCTTTTCTAAACTTTTCTTTTTTTAGATATCTATCCAATATAGAGTACCATGCTCTGTGAGCTTGTTTTAGACCACACAAGGATTTCTTCAACCTGCACATGTAATATTCATTCTCTAACAACTGAAATCCTTTTGGTTACTTAATGTAGACTTATTCTTCAAGTTCCCCATTCAGAAAGATTGATTTCATGTCCATCTGATACACTTTAATATTCTTGGATCATGCATAAGCTAAGATCAATCTGATTGCTTCCATTCTATAAATGGGGAAAATGTCTCTTCAAATTTGATACCTTCAAAATGTTCTAATACCTTCAACATGTGCATATCCTTTAAATACCACTCTATCTTTGTTCCTGGAAACCTACCCATCTTTATTCAATTTATTTCTGAAGATTCACTTTGTTCCAATCACATTCTTGTACCTTGGTCTTGGAACCAATTCCCAAGTGTCATTCTTCTCTATTTGATCCAACTCTTCATTCATGGACTTTTTCCATAATTTATCCTTGTTGGATTATTAAAAAAAAATTGGTTCAATTGAAGATAAGAGTGATAGGTGCAGTTGTTCCGGTGAACAAATTATTCTTCTAGTCTCAATGCATTCATCTTTGTTCCAGATAATTTGATCTGAAGGATGATTCTTCTGTACTCGTTTTCTAGGTGTCTTTGGAGGTACTTGCTGAAATTTCTCTTCTACTTCTATATGATATTATTCATATTCCCCTTCTTCTTATTCTTCATCCTTTGCCTTTTCTTCGTAAACATGTTCCACTGATTCTTTTTCTTCTTACTTTAATTTCCGTCCACTTGTTTAATCAATTGTTACATTGATGCTTTCTACAACTTTGTTGAGCCTTAGATTGTAACACTTGTATTATTTCCTTGTGTCCCATCACCTCCTCATTCACTATATCCCCTCATCTCTTCCTGGTCACCGCTCATCCACCACTTCCAATCATGTGCCCCAGTCCTCACACCGACATCCACGCCTTATCATTAGGTCATTCAGTCAATCTAGGTGGCAGTGTAAGACGACCTTCACATCCCAAGAGTGCATAGTTGGCTAGGCCATTCCCAATCCCAAGGAAGCAGTTATTGAGGTGGTTGGTGGTGGTTAGACATCATATCCACCATAAATGGAAAGTCCAGAAAGGGACCTGAGATAGGTCAATTCTTTTGCAGGGTTTCCAGGAGCCTAGTTGCATCTGACACAATCACACGACCATCCAGAGACTGCAGGTGCAGTCTGCTAGTAAACATGAGACATAATGTTTTTAATGATAAGTCTCATTTTTTCTATTGTTATTGGCTTTGGGTATATGTAGGCAATTTTTCCATTTTTGTAATCTATCGCTGGTAGAGATAAGCTCCCGACTGTAAAGCTTTAACAAAGCCTCTGGTTCTCTGGTTATAGAATGATATTTTGAGATTTCTTGTTTAATGGCAGCTAGCCTCCCCCTTTCCTTGTTCCTCTAAATATAAAAGCCCGGGTATGGATGATCCAGTTAGGTGTTGCTGCAACTATATAATGCATGTTTGATTGTATTAGTTCCGCAACATTTGAGGTTTACTTTGAAGTTTCTCTGGTTTGAGAGGATCTCATATTTGAGACTTTTCCCCTTTCTTTTCTTTCACTTACTCACCACTATGCAAACTTACTGGCTCAAGTTGAATCAAGACCTCACATATCCTTGTTGTTCCAACCCAGTTTTCTGAGTGAGCGATATTGTTCTGAGTTTACTTCCATTTAATCACCCCCTTTATAAACAAATCGTGACATAAATTGATGGGCCTCAAGCTTACTCCTGTTGCAATCTAGGAGTGAATTATGTAGCCAACATAACCTTTATCATTAGCTTAACACATTTAGTGAAAGATTGCATTTTACTTCTGATTTGCAGATTTAAAATTGAAGATTGCATTGTTTTTATTTAGCATATCATTCACTGAAAAGTTAAAGTTAGGATTTTCATTATATCTATTTTTATTTTCATGCAGAGTCATAACACCATGAGTTTCATTTCCATACCTTTTTGAGTAATCACGGCCAATAAAATTTACGCTTTAAACTAAAATTGATTAGTAACGATTTTATTGTTTATGGTGCACAAACTAGCCTAGGATTTAGTGCCTTGGAATAGGATTTTGTGAGTAGACTTCTCCAAGGAAGTTAAATCAACATATGTGTCTGAGACAAGGAGTTGAGAAATCCATTATATAATTGGTAATATCAGGAGGCCGTGTGAAGATTTTTGAATGGATAACCCTTGGATACTCACCTAGCGTCAGAGATATTTATGTGGATTTATTCATATTTGGGGATCTTGCTAGTATCCATACCCCTGTCAGAGGCGATACTTTAAAGGTTTCAGGATTTTCTACCCTACCCATACGGTAATCTAGACTAACGATTGTTCGCCTGTGCATCAGTTATACAGTGGTTGATTAGTTTCTTGACTTAGGTTTCTCATAGGTTACTTGCAGGGGTTATTCTTCTTGTATCCTGAGTCAGATAGGGGTCGGACAACACACAACCTTTATGGAGGATTACCACTCTGGGGGGATCTGACTGACTGGTTTTTAAGCCTATGAGGTCCCTTATAACTGATTATGTTACCTCCAAACTTTAGTAGGGATTCTCGGGTCCCTCCTGGACGAGGCATACCTTCTTTAGCGAGGGAGGCCACTCAACCACTTTAACCCATTTGCATGCATATTGGCCATTTGACTTTTTGGTATGCTCTTTGATTACTAGTTGGCCCTAGGACTCTGGTTTTTGGTTTCATTATCATGGATAGCAGAGTGCCTTTTGCTCCTCCATTCACCGCTACCCTCCCCATGATGCCTCCTCATTTCATGGGGCCAAACCCTTCTATTTTTTACAATGGTATGAACGATTACAATGCTCAATCCAAATCTTTTGTCTCTAGTCATTTTTCTATTGATATGCCTTCCCATGTGCAACCCCCTCCCTGGTCTACTTATATGAATCCTATCATTAGACCTGGGGGCACCATTGCTCCCATTCCCACTTCTTCGTTTGATATGAGTCATGTTCCCATGGGAGGTTGGAACCTTCCACCTTATGGATCCAATACTAGCTATGCTCTTTGAGGATCCAGTGCTCAGATGGATGCTTATTACACCCCACCCATGTATCTTTCATCTTCCATGTCGGTCCCTTTAAACACTTTTTCTACACCAGGTCCTCAAGTACCCCCGGGTCTTCCGTACAGGGAGAATCAATTTTATAATCCAGGATACCCTCCTTATGGGACACCCTAAAAAGGGGGCAACATATATCCTCACTCAAATAATTCTTATCCTACCTCAGCCTCTTTGTAGAACTTAGTGATGATGCTCGTCCAAACCTCTTCAGACCACCTTGGCATAAACCACCATGTTTCTAGGATAGGATAGGGAGTATACCAAGATCCTTTCTGGCCTGGAATGTTTTAGAATCAATCTTTTCTAGGACCTTGGAATCAAATACCGAAATCTATCGCTAGCCCAACCACTGTAATCCACACCAGTGCACCATCACCCACCTCTGCTAGTCATGTCAGAGATGAGTCGAAACTTTCTACAAATCATGTCAACAACTCGCTTCCAAGCTCTGTCAATTATGTTGGGGGCACCATCCTTTTCACCCTAGATCATAGTCGTGTCATGTCTCTGACTCCTATTCATCATACATGAGATGACTCTCTTTCCTCGGCTAGTCCCATTGAGAAACGTAAACATCTTAGACGTAATCCTAAATTCCTTTGTAGGACTTGTGAAGGAAGCCATCTTACTCACTTGTGCCCAGTGACTGTTGGGAAACCAGAGGCATGGGGCTCACCCAAAATCACTTTGGTTTTTGATACACCCATGGTTCCTCCTCACACCACTTCACTTTTAATGATCCCAATGGTCTCATCACTGAGATTTTCCTCTGACCTCACCCCCTCCATGGAGGGTGAAGCATCTTCTGCCCCCATTACCATGCATCCTCTTCAATCTATAATTGAATAAGTGACCACGCCGGTGCCATTTATGGTCAAACCAACTCTCCCTGAAAAGAGTGATGCACCCTCCAATCACGTCATCAACATTCCAAGTCTTCCCCCTTCTAAACAAGAAAGATTCATTCTTCCTCTGAATACTCTCTCTCTGAGTTTTGACGAGGTCCCCTTCGACTGGGACAACCTGATGAGACATCCCATACCCCCACCTATGTTTGTTCCACTAAGAGACATTATTCGAACCATAAAAGAGACTATGTACTCCATTATCACTTTCTCCTCCTCGACTTGGAGAGCTTTGGACTTTACCAAGATTTTGTCAGCTATCCGCAGGATACTGACTTTCGGTAGAAGGCCAGGATAGGAACCTTGGCCTCCCCCTTTAAATGTTCATTAGAACTAAAAACGAGTCTTAGTTAAGCTCTTTTTTGAATCATTATTAAAAATTGAAAAGATCGTCGAGTGATTTATCGCTTTCAAACTCATTAAAATTGGATTTGAAAGATCACGAGTCTTAGTTAAGATCTTTTTTGACTCACTATAAAAAATGGAAAAGATCGCCGAGTGAACTTGTCTTTTTCACACTCGTAAATTGGATTTGAAAAGACGTCTATTTGGCACAAGTTTACCCCTTTTTCACACCAAGTAGACTAAAAGATATAAAAAAGGACATGTTTTGGCGTTAAGTTGTGATTGCATATCATGCCCTTGCTTGCAGTATTGAGCCTTTAGCTGGTTCTCGATTTGCGTTATAAACCATGGCCCAAGCAGTTTGCATCCTCAACCAAGAAGAGCCTTGTTTATATCCTTCGCAATTTGACACCCTATACCCTGGAGGGAACATCACCCCGAGTGTCCATCTCCCACATGCATTTCCTTGCATTGAGCATAAGTACGTTCCACCACTGGAACTAGTTTTGCTTACTTGCGACACTTGTTCCCTCCTCTATATCATAACATTCATTTGTTATGAAAAAATAAAAAAAGACAGGTGGAAAGGGAGTACCATATTGTAATTGGAAGCAGTCGTTCCTCCTTTGAAAAGAGCACAAAGTTATTGAGTCCTTGCATCATCATAATTTTGGGTTTAGCATGGACTTAGGAAGCTGATCTCGTTACAAAATTTTCTCTACTGACTGGTTAATATTCCAGTCACTATAGAGAACATTATGGATGCCTCCTGCATCTAGTTTTCACATCATTAAGTCTATGCTGTCGGATTCTACCGTGTGTCTCATGCTCTTGTTCAAAGGAAGTCTATCAACCTCTGTCATCCACTCCTTAGAAATCTTGACTTTGCATCTCAACCATACCCTCATTTTGTGTCGGAATCACATGATACTTTGGTCTTATGATGCACCCTGGCCCTACTTTCATCATTGGTAGGTCAACCTGAACCCAACAATCGACATTTCATCATGGGTCATTGACTGGGTGGTTTCCCTTATGTTCGACAGCAAGACATCTATTCACACTTTGGGATTCGTGCAGTGTCTTGGATGCCATTACCCTTATTGGTTGTTTCCTCACCTTTGTCAGTGGTTTTCATCATTGGCTGCTATTTAGAGGGTATTTTTTGTGTACCGCTTGCATTTGGCACATGTGAAATATGCACAGGGTCATTGGTTCATGAACATGTTCTTCATCCAATCTCCACCAAATCATGAAGCTCCTGTTTTGTTCCTCGTGCTGACTGATGAGAGATGCCTTAATGTTCTCCTTTCAGTGGGTCTCTTTCCATCGACTTTAGCTCATGTATTCTGGATACGAGACCTAGAGTTTTATGAGTACCTTGAGGCTTGCAGTCATTAGTGGTAGGCTCTCTTTCCATTGACAGATGGGAATACATCAATGTCTCCTGATCAATGGATTTCTCAAGTGTTTGACACCAACTCCTTTATTCAAATTTGTAGAGATGTACTTAGTGCCTTGATACCTACTTTTATCATTGGTAGTTGTCTCACGTTTGCTAACGATATACCTCAATGAACGGTAATCAAACGATGTCTCATCGTGTTCGATCTCAACTCATTTATTGACATTATGTAGACTTGCACCATTGGTGGATTGTATTGAAGACTCGAAGACATCACTTTGTGGACGCATATTTCCTGAGATGTTTCTTCCATTTCATTGGACCAGTACCTATTTGACTTCAACAATCATGGGAGACTAGATTATACTCCATGGTATATAGATATCTTTAGATTGATTTTGAGACTAGTTTCATTGGGCCTTGTTTGTGACTATGAAAACTATTGGCATGTAACTTCATTTATAATTGCCTACGCATGGCCATGAACACTTGTTGGTATATTTTCCACATGGATCTGCATTGTATTCTTGGCAGCCATGTATGCAAAGTTAGTACATAATGTAATGAGCAATTGAGTTCATCCAGTTGGTTCTCTACCACTCCACTTTTGGGTTATTTATAATGTATTTCGGCCATCGCAGATACTCCTCTGATCTCACACATTAGGGGGCATCTATTATAGCAATATTTTCCCCACCATTTCTATCATGCACAGAGGGCCTTTTTCCATTTCCCTATGCAGACTTATCAAACCCTTTTTGATAAATCCAGAGACAAAAATATATATGTTTCCACATATATGTTCCTTAACTTCTTTGCAAGATGCGTATACGCTTGCTTCTCCACTATAGCTCATGTATATCGAGATTTGTGCCAAAAAATACAAAATGAGGTTGGGTTTCCATGTCACGACAGAAGATCTCTAATCTTTGGCCTTCCATATACTAGAAACATTCTGACTCGGTCCTTCAGTTGCATTCTGGAGGCTATAAGAGCACAATTTCGAGCTATGGAAAAAAAAGGACAAAGTATTCAACTTTGAGAGAAAAGTTACTCTGGAGAAATTACTTCATATTGAGTCTGCATCCCTTTGTCCCTCAAGTCTGAACATTGTGTTCAACCCCCAAGCTCTTTCCTTATTTTCGAGAGGACCTCATTACCTCTTTTCTATGAGCTTTCCTTTGGTGGAGGATTGAAGTGATGGAGACCCAGTTGGAAGGAACTTGGTTTCTTGGTTTCAAACTGTGTCGACATGGAAGTCTATAATATTTATACGTCTGTTGATAAATTATGAATAGAAATACTCCTTTCCCATCCTATCGATATATTGAAAATATATGATTATTATCCATGGGTATGTTTGTAATATTTATTAATGGATTGTGCTATCTAATGTGCTAACTCATTTTATATATTGTCACTATATACTTGCATCGCTTGGTTGTTGAGAACTTCTTGCAGGTGTAAAGCTTTGGGTCAAAGTGCTCAATGATGGAACGACATCGAACAATTGGATCGAGGTAGGCTTCTTCCTCATATTGCACATTAGTTTATATAGCACATGTTGGAATTAAGTTGATTTCTGTAGTCATACCTGTCTGTTGTGGTTTACCCTTGGTCGTAGATAGTTTTTCCCTTGTAACACGTGTCTCCTCTAATTGTCTCTTCATAGATTCTTGGTTGTGTTTCATGATATGTAGTTTTGGAGTTTGAACCTCTTTTTGTCTGAATGTATCCTATCCCAAAATTCTCATGGTGTGGTCTTTGATTGTTGATAATATTATCCAAAACCTTTCAATTGTTTTACATGTTTTTCTATTGAAGGTATTTTCTCAATGTAACAATCTATGCTTCCAAATTTCCAATGATCATGTCATTTTATTCTAATTGTTCTTTAAGTGCTTCTTCAATTATTTTTTCTTCTTCAACTTGAATTTTTAGATTTGAGATCATTTGCTCCAATTCTTCAGAGTTGGAATTTTGTTTTTCCTTTATTCTTTTTAGTTCTTCTTATAGTGATTTATTTTTCTTCTTTTCCCTTTTTATAACATCTAGGGAACTCAATAATTCTTCTCTGTAGTCAACCTCTTCCTCTTCATATTCTTCTTTTTTGTCTTATTTATCAAAGTTTTCTATTTCCATGAATATAACTCTTTATGTCTCACTTTCACTGACTTCATCTTCATATGATGAGGAGTTGTCTTATTTGGTGCATAAATGTTTCTTGAAGACTTTATTTTTGGTTCCTTTGACTTTATTTGTTTGTTTTCTATTTGAATCATCTTGTTCACTTCTTTTCTTTTTCTTGTGAGTACATTTTTTAGAAAAATGACCAATAACATCATAATCAAAACAAATTAATGGAAGCTTTCCTCTATAGCTTCCGCCAGTTCCCTTTTTTAGTCTTTTGACAAAGTTGGCTACTTCTTCATCGCCTTCTGAGATGTCACTACTAATACTATCTTATTTTCCTTTTTCTTTGACTTCTTGGATGCTTTGAATGTTGCTTCTTTTATACCTGGATTCTCCTGTTCAGTTCTCATTTCATAGGTTGTGAAAATTCCATGTAGTTCATCCATGCTTATTGAGTATAGATATTATCTTTCTTCTAGTGCGAAGATCTTAGGATCAAATATAATTGGAAGAGATCTTAGTACTTTTAGAACAATTATATATTCATCATCTTATTCTCCCAATCCTATGATTGCATTCACTGTTTCATCAAATCGTAAGAAGTAAGTTGCAATATTCTCATCTTCCTTCATATTTAGCTATTCAAATTGACCTCTATGAGTTTGAAGCTTTGATGCCTTGAATTTTTCATCCCTGTTAAGACCTAAAATTGACATCCCCATTACCCTATTATACTCCTTATCTATACCTTTTTGGCCTACCTAAGCTTGGGTGAATGACAAGAACGCTACCATTAGCCATCGATAAGGTCATAAGGTAAGGTATGGTTAATTCATGCATTTTGTGGTTTATTGAATTAGGGAATTAAATATTTCATGTACTAATGGTTCAATTTGTCATATATATAAATCTTTGACCTCTAGATATCCAACGTTCCTGTACCAACTCATCTATCCGGTACCTATGCACCAAAACTGTTGTTGTCTGAATCTGGTACCAAACACAATTGGTACTAAAATCTCATCTGTTGTGATTCGGTACCAACGACCATGCACTGTCATGATCCAGTACCAATGACCATGCACTGTCATGATCCGGTACCACCTTTTGCGCACTGTCATGATCTGGTACCATCTACCTGTTACGATCCGGTACTAATATGGAAGAACCTAATGCACTAAGTTAAGTTCCAGATTTCTCCTAAGCCAATTGATGGACGTTTATTTGCTTTAGTAAGGCTATGATAAGAATAGTTTGTTGATTGCCTCATCCTCATGCACTTTTTGTCATGAGGATGAAGCTAAATATGTAACCGAATGATTGAACTTAACAACTGATTGATTTGAAAATCACTTCACCTCCTTGTGTTTCACGATTAAGACTATTAAATAGCCGTGGCAAGGATGGTGGAAGTGTAGGAGAGTTAGCATATTGCCAATATGTAAAGCAACGTATGATAGCACAAAACATATTCTGAGTGAAGATCAATGGAATGTCATTTTATCTCCATATTTTGATTATCTATGGTCAAGTATGAATTGAGTTGTTAGAGAAATTTGGATTTTATGTTTTGAAATGTGAGTGAGAGTAATGTGTGTATTGAAGACAAGCTTCCTGTAGACTTCAATAGCTGACCTGTTGAAGCAGCAAGGGCCCACCACCCAACAAAGGTCAGCCTCTTCATAGATTAACATTAGCATTTGTTTTCAGTAGGGTAAACGTTAAATTAGTTAAATCTTTAACTTTGTTAGATGATAGCAGTACAACTTAGACTATGATTTCCATTATATAATTACTTAGAGATCTTTACTTGTTCTGTTTTTGCATATGCTCTGTTCTCATGAATTTGATTTCCTTGAGTGATCATAGATGTTGGTAGCAATAGTCAAAACCATTTGGATAAGAACTAGTGAAGTCCATTGTGAACCACAACATAACCAACATATTGACTATTGAACTACCCATGCTATGCTTTCATGATTGATGTGTGATTTCCTTTCAGAAGTGTGGATTGCATAGTTAGTTTTCTAGGTCAGATAGCATAGTTGATCTATCAAACCAACTCCATATCATACTTGCATGTGCCATAATGGAGTAGAAAGCCTCTCTGTGAAAGACAACCAAAGTGCATTGCAATTTGTTATTTTGATTTGTTTCCAGCATGCATAATTTAGTTTAATTCTATACTCGTGACATTAGAAATTGCCTTTATTATTGGTGTCTTGTAACTCTGTTGATTACGAATCTTGGATTGATAATTAATGAGTGCATTATACTAAACATATAAGTAGCACAACATTTTGGCATCGTTGCCTGGGAGTTGCAAACAGTAGGAAGTGATTTTTATCTTAGATTGTTTGCATAAATTTTATGGTTTTTAAAAGACTGCTTGAGGGAGGAGGATAAAAAGTTTAAGACGTGAGTGAAGAGCCACGTGGCCACTAGAGTGGGTTTATTCAAAGACAGGTTGCCTTCTTACCTTCTATATAGAATTAGGATTTCAATTCAGTTAATGAATCGAATTTCCATTTTATGCATAAATATAGAGATAACAAGGGTAGATTTGTAAGCTCCAAAGATTCCAAAACAACCCCCCCCACTAATCCAACTGACACTGGTGCAGGAAAAATTCCGCCAACAAAAAATTCAAGGGGAGCCAGTGAGGCTCCAGAAGGAGAACCTAAAACGGAAGAATCAGTATTGGGACAGGTAGAACGTGAGTCTACTGAACATTTAGGAGACATAAAAAATCTAGTCTCTCAACCATCCATCAGTAGAATGGAAGAAGAAGAAGGAAATGAAGCCACAGAAACTGAGACCTTTGGGTTTCCAATCTTGGATATTTCCAAAAACATCAATATCAAGAATATCCCACTATCATCATTACCCACTTTCAGAGGTATGTCAACTGAAGATCTAGATTTATTTTTATTTGAGTTTGACATATTATGTAGAAGCTATAACTACTCAGACGATGCCCAAAAACTTAATCTCTTTCCTTCTACAATGAAATATTCATCCTTAAGATGGTTCATGAGCTTAGGAGAAAATACAATCCTCTCTTGGGATCAAATGAAAGACACATTTTTACGAAAATAACAAGAATATTGTAAGGATAATGTTAAAAATGACATTTTTAAAATGTAGCAAACAAAAGATGAAAGCCCTGAAGACTACTTAGAAAGGTTCTTATACAACTATACAAAATTCAAAACTATTCACCACAGACCCAGCTATAGTAAGAACTGTATTCTTGAAAGGTCTCATAGATGATTGCATAGAAGTTTTAAACTTGTTGAGTTGAGGAGATGTACACCAAAAGCCTTTTTCAGAAATTGCAGATTACTGTAGGAGATACTCAAGAGGACAAGCTAAAACAAGCAAAGGACCAAGAGATACTTTTAGCAGAAATACAAAACAAAATTTAGGGACTGTTACCAGAACTGAGTTAGGAAACTTATTGGAGAAATTTAAAATAGACATATTGAGCACAATAAGTAACCAGTTAGATACTCTAAAACTAAAAAAGAAACAAGAAGAAGAAGTTGCTTTAGCAATATTTTGTCATAAATGCCGAAAGAAGCACAACAACGAGAAAGAATGCCCATTAAATGTCATAGAAATCTGTGATCTGCATACACTAGAACACCCCACATCTAAGTGTCCAACCTTGATTGAACTACAAGCCATGTATATGGGAGGAGGAGTCTCACAAAAACAACCATACCCTTCTAGAAGACCTTGGAGAGCCCAAAATTCCAATACATTTTATGATCCTAATACACAATATCAACAATAACAATGGGGTCCTTCCCCAATGACTTTTCCACAATGGACACCTCAAAAAACTCATCCTTGGAAACAAGGTTGGAGGGGACCTATGTATGGAAATCCCTCTTACCCTACACAGCCATAGTACCCTGCAAACATTTCCCAATTACTACCTAGATTCAATCCACCACAGATGCAAGATTTACTCCCACCTCCTATACAACAACAATTCACAAACCCCTTGAATCCTAATCAACAACAACAAGTATCTATAAATGCCAATCAACAACCACAAAACCAAGTTACCCACAATCCTCCAAGACCAACAACAATCCATGCCCAGCGAATCCCTAACCCCAATAATCGACCCACCCATGCTGTGCAGAATATAGAAGTTCAAACCTTCCCCACCTATGAAATTCAACTATGATCGAGGAAAGTTGTAAACCAATCAGATCCTGCAGTAATAATTCAGCAAGAAAATAGTAATCATTTTGAGGAAGAAAACACCCAAACCATCCCTGTAGAAGAAGAGGCCTCTCCTCCTATCCCAATCATTTCTCAGTCTATATGGGTACCCCAACAAATTAATCTCCCACCTTACCCCAAAAGACTATTAGTAAAGAAATCTAACCCACCCTTGCACAAAGATATAGAAGATGAATTACGAAATGTGTGCATAAAAATACCTTTACTGCAAGCCATTAAGGATATCCCTATATAAGCCAAAATCATAAGGGATCTTTGCATTAAGAAACCAGGAAGGAAGAAGAAGGAACCTCCTCTTGTTCAGGTAGTGGGACAATTATCTGAATTTATTTCTGAAATGCCATAAAAATATAATGACCCTGGAAACCCAATTGTCACTGTTGAAATTAATGGTATTTCTCTGCCAAATACACTCATTTATTTGGGTGCAGCTATTAATGTAATTCCTTTTGACACTATGAAAAAGCTCCAAATCAACCAGTTAAGACCAACCCAAATCATGATCGAGTTGGCAGATAACTCAGTCATTAGCCCTGCAGGAAGTCTAGATGATGTCACAATCACTCTAGCTTCTTGGGAATATCCAGTAGACTTTTTAGTCATCTATTCTAAATCATCCTCCAAACCAAGAGACCCTGTGGTTCTTGGCCACCCTTGGCTAGACACAACAGATTCCTTTATCAACTGTCGGTCTGGTGAGATGACTATATCCAATGGCACACATAGCCAAAAATGTGTCCTCTTCCTTCCTGCCCAACTGGCACAGGAAATACCCATTTGGTTAGAAAACCCTTATGGAGAGGAAGATTGCATCAGACCTCTATTAACACTTGAACAAGTAAGAGGAATACAAGAACAATCAGATGAACAAGTCTTAAGCTTATTTTTGGCTGACACAAATTGCATTGAATACCCAAGGTCTTTTGCAGAATTGTCACATAGTTTTAGTTTCGAATTTCAACAAACTTGGCACCCTGATATCACTCAATTATATACTTTATAACCAGCCTCCTCAGACAAGGAAGAAACTATTAAACTTGTTGAGATTAGTCCAGGAAAACCTTTGTATATCAACTCTATTTTGGAACCAGAACAAAAGACACAAGTTATTGAAATGCTCCAAAGACAATTTGATGCCTTTGCATGGGATTATGCAGACATGAAAGGAATTCACCCTGACACATGCACACATCACATCTACACTAATGACCAAATCAGACCAGTTAGAAAGCCTCAATGAAGGATGAATCCAACCCTTAAATATATTGTAAAAGAGAAATTGCAAAAACTCCTTCGAGCCAATCTCATATACCCCATTTCAGATAGTCAATGGGTATCTCCACTTGTCATAGTTCCCAAGAAAAATGGTAAGTGAAGGATATGTGTAGACTTCTGAGAGTTAAACAAAGACAACCATAGGGATTACTTTCCCTTACCATTTATTGATCAGGTGTTGGATACCCTATCCAGAAAGAAGTATTTTTCGTTCTTGGATGGGTTTAGTGGTTACAACCATATACAAATAGCACCTGAAGACCAGGAACAGACCACTTTCACCTGCCCTTGGGGAACCTATGCTTATAGGTTTCTCCTTTTCGAACTTTGCAATGCCCCAACCACTTTTCAAAGAGTTTTCCTAGCCATTTTCTCCGACTTGACCAATGATTGTGTGGAAGTCTACATGGATGACTTTATAGTCCATGGACAAGACTTCCAGGAAGCATTGGCTAGTTTAGAAAAATTCTTGATTAGGTGTAAGGAAACTAATACTTCCTTAAGTAATGAAAAATAAAAAATGATGCTCACTGAAGGTATTGTTTTGGGACATCACATTTCTCATTCTAGCATGAGAGTTGATCCGGAAAAAATTTATATCATCACACAAATCAAAATACCTTCCTCACAAAAGGAAGTCTGTATCGTTTTAGAACATGTTGGCTATTATAGAAGATTCATTCCGAATTTTACAAGCCTAGCTACCCCGTTATTCAAATTACTATCTAAAGAAGTCGAATTTAAGTGGGATGATGAATGCCAAATATCTATCGAAATTCTAAAATAGAAATTATCAACTTCCCCTGTGTTAAGAGGACCAAATTGGTCCCTTCCTTTTCATATATGTACCGATGCCTCAGACACAACCCTTCGGGAAGTTCTTGGACAAAGAGAAAATCAAATTCCCTATGCTATTTACGTCGTCAGTAAAAATCTATCTCCAGCTGAAGTTAATTATACGGTCACAGAAAAAGAATTTCTAGTTGTAGTCCATGCTATCAATAAATTTAGACACTATATTACATGATATCAATATTTTGTACACATTGATCATTCAGCCATCCGATTCTTAATGAAAAAACCTGTAACAAATCCTAGAGTTACACGATGGCTCTTATTATTAAAAGAGTTTAATATCAACATTATTGATAGACCTGGTAAAGATAATCTTGTGGCTGATTTCTTATCTAGAATGATTCATCTGGGAGATAATGCACCAGTAGAAGATAAATTTCCTGATGAAAATTTATTTTCTATTTCTACATTCACTCCATGGTATACAGATGTTGCTAATTATCTTGTGACAGGGAAGATTCCTCAGAAATTGTCTCCTAGAGAAAAACATAAAGTAATTCAACTAAGTGCAAATTACATGTGACATGATGATTGCCTCTACAAAACAAGAGAAGATTTGGTGATTAGGAGATGTGTAAGGGAAGATGAAATTCATGATATTTTACAAGCCTGCCATGATGGCCCTTGTGGAGGACACTTCGCAGACAAAAGGACCGCTTACAAAGTTCTGCAATCAGGTTACTACTGGCCCCATATTTTCAGAGATGCTAAAACCTATGTATCCAATTGTGATGAATGCCAACGAATGGGTAAGCCTACTACATGAGACAAAATGCCACTTCAAGCCCAAGTAGTTATTTAACCATTTGAGAAATGGGCATTAGATTTTGTAGGGCCCATTAACCCTGCATATAAAAAGAAAAAGTATATACTTGTATGTACTGACTATGTGACTAAATGGGTTGAATAAAAAGCTTTACCAACTGTAAGTGAACAATCAGTGGTATATTTCCTTTTTAATTATATCTTTACTAGATTTAGTGTACCTTGAGAAATTGTGAATGATCAGGGAACTCAATTTACCTCTCATCTAGTCAAAGTTGTTACAGAACAGTACCAAATCAAACACAGGAAATCTACACCCTATCATCCACAAACAGGAAAGATACACCCTATCATCCACAAACAGTACATCTACACCATAAGGATTGGGCTGATAGATTATTAGAAGCCTTATGGGCTTATAGAATCACCTGGAGGAATACAATAGGACATACACCCTATGAGTTAGTATATGGGAAGCAGGTGCTTCTTCCCATAGAATTTCAGATCAAAACCTTTAGGACTACAGTACACGTTGGCATGAATTTGGATGAAGCCCAATAACAAAGACTCTTCTAGCTTAATGAGTTGGATGAAACCAGGCAGGAGGTACTTCAAAGAACTACCCTCATTCAAGAACAAAGAACAAAATGGCATGACAAGTATGTCAAAAAGAAAACATTTCGACAAGGAGATTGGGTCCTATTGTATGACAATAGATTCAATAACTTCAAAGGTAAGTTAACCACCCGTTAGATGGGACCTTACGAAATTGACACTATCTATGATAATGGTTCAATCAGGATAAATACAATTGATGAACAACAGACACCACTACTTGTGAATGGTCACTGGTTGCGAGTTTACAACAAACCTCTGTCAAAAGAAGAATTCCTGACTCGTATATTACAAAATTCATACATGCAGATGATAAGTAAGGAAGGAGATCCTCCTACTGACCCACATTGATTGATTGGTTTATTTGAAACTTTTTGTACATAGGTGTGGATCGAATTTTGTTAATAAGCTGAAGGTAACAAGAGACTCTTACCTCCTTTTGTTTTACTTTCGTAAATTTTCTTTTTCTTTTGTAAATAATTTTTTTATAATTTATTTGATCCTTCATGAACTTGCTAAAACATCAGTTGTAGGGATAAACAATGTTCTTTTCTACTTCGGTACCAGAAATCCTGTTCTGGTCCAGTACCAGTCCAATACCAGAGTCTGTCCTTCTACAATACTATCAAGACATATTACCTAATTGACAAAGCATACTACGCATATCTCAAAATATTATGTCAATTAATTTGAAGTACGAAGTCATGCAACAACAACTTAAGATGGAACCACGAAGCCAAATGCAGTATCAAATGGAAGCCCTTGTGAAGAAATAATTTTTTTTGGTTATGTTGACAACTAAAGGGAAGTATTTTAATTTCTTTTGGTTATGTTGCTGAGAAGTATTTTAATTTCTTTTGGTTCTATTACTGAGAAGTATTTTAATTTCCTTTGGTTTTGTTGCTTAAAAACAAAATAAAAAGAGGGACACAATCTTTACCTATGATGGCTCAAAGAACCATAATCAACTTTAAAGAATAGAAGTTGCCTTTACCCAGTATTTCAACATGATTTAAAGGAAAAACATATATTAGCCTATAAGCAACTATCTCACCCTAACCAGACTTCAATAGTATTCATTGGATTATCTTATTAAAGAGTGACATATGAGTATATGAACACTCTCTACCATGGGCACATTACCAAAACGTTTATGGCAGAGGATGTACTAGTACCCTAAGGAAACTGTAGGCCATTCTCTTATGGACAACTTCAGACAAAATTATACATCTGGATCACTCTAAAGAAATAATGTGCATAAAATTTTATTTTTCCTTCAGACAAATCTTTAAAAGAAAGACAAAAGAAGAGTATATGCCTTCCAACCCAATACCATCCCAGCCTGTAAAAAGGTTTTCATATGATCCTCCCCTGTCACCGTGCAAAGCACTCTTTAATAAAAACCAAAATAGGTGACTATGGACAAGAAGCCTCTGATGGAAAAAGGGTTTAAGAGACTAACCCACTGGGATATTGAACAGGTCTGCTGGCAGTGGGTACCGGTCTATGGTATGACTAGGAAAACCCATCAGGGTACTGAACATGCATGCTGGCAATGGGGCATTCTACCTGGGGAAGGCACCTCTCACTAATCATCACAACTACCCCATCAGAGCACTGAACAGGCTTGCTGGCAGTGGGTTCTGGTTGAATAATGTCTCATATATACTTGTCTGATTAAAAAATTCACTTCTTGTCATCTAAAACAAAAAGAGTAAAGGTCATTATTGGCTTTCATGAGATACAAAAATCCAAATTAATCAACAACATAATGTCCATTTGAGAATCACCCTAAGTCAACTTACCGGTCTGACATCTAAAGCCTACACTATCTAAGAAGGAAACTTCTTAAGAGTGGAGCCCTAACTAGGGAGTCTAATCTACCTATACTGTGAAATTTATCTATAACATCCAATGATAGTAATAATCTAAATCAAGTTAGGTGGTATCTGTTCTTTTGGCAAACATATATATATTCCCCTGTTTCACTGTTGAATGCTACCTCTATCAATAATCCATTAAAAGAAGGGCAATTCCATTTTTTTGGCATGAGATCATATGATAGGCGATAAACTGTACTTCTAAAATTTGATTGGTTTCTTTTGCACTTATCATATTTTCTCCATTATGATATAAAATGTTGAATCTTCTTGCATACATATATACAACATCTTCGGCATGGGGGAAGGTCAAAGAGCCCCTTCAAACTCTTTTCCAGAATTACATGATCACCCTGCAGAACCAAATACAAAAGAAGATAAGCACAGAATAAAATAAGTAGAGGACATTCCCGTACCAATTTTTCAAGAAGCTTCAGTCTAAAAGGATGAATTCCAACAATTTACAAGTAGTCTCACATTCTTTGAGAATTGATCATACAAAGGTAAAAACAAAGGTAACATGGTATTTATTTTCCTATGCTCATAAAACTACAATAAGTATGAAAATATATACTAGATCTTATGACCTTATTATTAAACCCATGCGCCTATCCCTCATACCCATATGCCTAAACTCAATCAATCCTGTCATAGCTCTTGAACATGGTTAAGGAAAAAAATCATATCAAAATATGAAGCATGCATAGAAATGATAAGCCACTAATATATTTCGTCCTTAAGCAATTCACGAACCTATATTATATCATGAACCATGACCTAACATCAAATTCACCACCCGAACATCTAGTCACCTATCCCAAAATGATTCCTTGAACACCCAATGTCTTGTCCTCATCATTATAGTATCGGGTAGAAATGAAATGTCTTATCTAGTGGTGAAGCCATCCAGATAAGCCTCATCTGGTCATAATTTTTCCTTACATCATCCTTACTTAAACTTACCATTCACATTACCAACAACATCACCATATTCCCCCTTGTCATGAGCTTTATCCAATCCCTAGCCTAGTCCTTTCCGGTACCAAACCCTTCATCAATTAACTAAACCCTTGTGCTATAACCCGATCCTTTTCTCACAACTTATAACAATGGTCGTTAGTAGACACGAACCAGTCTTCCAAGTTTATAGGGAAACCAAGGAGTTCCAATTATGTCAAGAAAAATATGTTAGATCGAGATGGATACCATTTCTAGAAAAATTTACAGGCTGGCGTGATAAGATATCTCAGGAGTTTATACAGGGTTATGATGGAGAGATTGCACATATAGGCAATCTACAACTGACAATCAATGAAGAAACCTTAAGGGAGGTTATGGGACTACCTAGAAGAGGAGCCAAATACTTAAAAGGTGTAGGAATTGTTGGAGCCGCCCTTGTTATTTCACCTCGCTCTGTTTCCAAATTGTTGATGCTTGAGATCTAAAGTTGTTTCTCTTATGTTTCCGAAATCATGAAACTCTGCGAATCTGGTCACCTGCGTAGCAATACACTTTTACATCTCGAAAAAGACCCATTTTTCACAAGTAAGTTAGCTCTTTTAATTTTGTTTTGGGATATCGCGAGTAGGACCCTTTAGATTTTCGATCTCGAATTCCCGAGTTGCGAGTCTGCGAACTCATTTTCCAATTTTTCTCCCGAAACATGGACCGTGGTAAACCTTTAACCCTTAATTAGACATCGTCGGATTTCACAACTCGACATTTGTCGAGGCTAACTTTTTATTCCTACAGCCCCGATGGCCGAGAATATGATAACTTTCGTGAAAACCTTGGTCGAAGACTAAAGGTAAAGGGCCAACCCTGGTTAGTCTTGGTTCTCGACACATCTCCACTCGACACTTCTTTTCATGAAGCCAAAATGGCTGAAACCCCGATTCGCAAAGTTGCGACATGATTATGGCAAAGGTTAATTAGACGCTTAATCTAAGATTTCCTTCTTTAAAATTTGAACCTTAATCATCGCCTCATCGCGATATCGCGACTCGGCATATCATTTTTCCAAAAAACTGTCTTCGAATTCCCGAGTCGCGATATGACGTTTTAAGTTAATCACCTGATCAAGGATGCGTCAAATCATGGTTATTGTTAATAAATGCTAAATCGGCACTCGTAATCTCGTGAGTTGTTAGCTCAGAATGTTAAAGGGAAATTCACGATACGACGAAAGGCGAGGTAAGGATTTAAATCCATAAGATTCGGTTTTCTAAAATTAAACGAAATACGTCCCGCGCTTCAAAGTTGGCACATTTCACGAGGCACTTGCTTTCTCCCCATAAATCGATGGCCTATCAAGCCGTCGAACATTAATAACATTAATGGAGAGTTAGGGTAAATCTACCACTGAATAGGATCGGATTTTTGTAATAAATTTGGTTTTATTTATGATGGGACAGACTTAATTCAAACGAACAGGATTTTCAAATATATACGGGATTTCGTTTTATTTTTTAGAAATATTTCCTATTAACGCATACAGCTTTCCTTCCCTTGAGGATACTCACTTCCACATGTATACACAGGTCTATTGCAGAAGAGCAAAACAACAGGCTTCAGCTATGGCACCAAGGAGAGCAGCAAAAGCAAATGTCGAGGTTGCGGCACAGGGTTCAGATAATGTTTCAGATACTTCGCCTCGGACGAGTGGCTCAGTATCCACCTGGTCATCTATTTCAAACATTCTGGAAGCCGGGCTGGTAAACTGTTCGGATTCTGATGACGATAACCTTGATATTGTGAAGGACGACATGAATACTAGATACAAGACAATTGTTCAATCTGGGATGCACCTGGTCACAACCAAACCTCGGTTGCTCCCATATTACGACATGATCTGATGGGCATTGGAGCACGTCGACCTGCCTACCAGAACTATTGTGAATGACCGACAGGACAAGATCGGGACTTTTAGGCCTGAACATATCCAGGCTATGTATAAACTCCCAACAAATTTCGAATATACATATGGCCAAGAATTCCTGGCGGAATTCAAAAAGAAAGAGTGCCAAGAATTTGACAGAACCTTGCCAGGCTTGATAAAGGATTGGGTATCATGTCCCGCGACATTCAGATTAAATAACGAAGGTGTGTATTCGATTTCTTCGTTGGAGCCGAATTTTATGTATGTAGCAATGATGGCTTGTCGGCTTTTCGGATGGGAGGATACCGCACATTTTTACATCTAGTGGGTACCTCTCATCTATCGGGTTGCAGAAGGTTCCTCATTCAATTGGGCAAAAATGGTCTCCGATAGTTTATTCAACAGGATCACCGAGTACCGGGAGCAAAAAGCAGCCGGGAAACCAGCTGGATTCTACATGTCTGCATATCTCATGGACGCAATATGCTCCATGACGCCTTTTCCTTTAATGAAGTGGGCTTGGACTCCAACCCATGAGAAGACTGTTCATGAGTACCACAATAAGCTGTCGGAAAATAACGCGAACGAGTTTATTTATGAAATTTTTAACTGGGTGATGGTGCCCCTGCACGTCACCATTTTTGGTCTTTTGCCACCCCGCATCTCGGATAGTATTGCAGGGAATGTGAGCCATATTGCAGACTAGTACGTAGAGGAAAGATTCTCTTATTTAAGAGTGTTCGGAGCTACTGTTCCTCCTTCGGCACTGCCGCTGATCATTCCTGACAAGTTAGCCTGTCGTGAAATTGCTCGGCAAACGGTGATCGGCGGAGTAAGAAAAGAACTCAAAGCGTCGGCCAAGAAGGTATGGCCATTTTTCCCTATTCGACTAAATTCATATTCGTTATTAGATTTTGGGCATGCTAAAGCCGAGGCTGCAGCCATTGAAGACTTGAGCCTAGTTTCCATCGAGTACAAGAAGCATGATCCTCAGGGGATCGTAAGCACTCATTTGGGAAATTGTGGACTAAAAAGGTTCGAACATGAAAGTTTGCCCTCGGATGATGTTTTCCGGGGGGCAAAGTCCTATTCGGAGGTTCAATTTCGAATCGGATCCCTGGCACCTGAAGACAGGATCTCAGTTTTGAAATTTCAGGAGCATAGGAGACGATGTCTCCCCGTGGTACTGGGAGGTTTGGGTCTTTCCAAGGGGAAATAAAAAGAGGCTGAAAGTTCTAGGGGGAAAATCTCTAACCCCGAGAAACAACAAGAAAAAGGTTCCGAGCAAGGGAAGAGTCCTAAGCAGAAGGAGAACCTAGAGAAGAAAAATAGTCCTGTGCGGGAGGGCAATCCCGAAACAGATAAAGAGGATACTGATCCCCCCAAGGAGCATAGTCTAGAGGTGGAAATAAAAGACACAGACCCACCAGAAACTCAGAATCCGAAGATGGGAAGAAAAACCTCTGATCCCCTGAAAGATCAAGATCCACTCAGCACACCAGCGAAGGCAGCAAAGTAGATCAGACAACCCATCACCTCTATCACATCCTTGCAGTCAGCACAGGGAGGCATTAACGAGGGATGGATTTTCGGGGAGGAACTAAAGCCTATAAGTGCAGAGGAACTCCCTCCTAATTATTTATTCTTTGACAAAAAGAGGAAAGTTGTGGTGAAGCGAGAGTTTTATCAGGAGGGAGAGTCCACTAATAAAAGATTCAAAGTAATGACCGATGGGAGAAATAAAAAGAAGGATGAGTTTGCCACTGAAATCGCAGGAACGCTAGGAGCGTACGCAACGACAAATCAATATGCAGTCGAAATGTTGAAAATGCAGCTCAAAGAAAAAAATCGCCTGATCAAGACTCTTGAGGCCAGGGTGGCTTCGGCAGCAGAAAGCACGAGGAGTCAAGTAAGCGGAGAAATTGAGTTCGCCCAATTGGCCAACAAGAAGGAAATTGAAGTTCTTAAGACCAATCTGGAACAAGCGAATTCTACAATCCGAGATGGTCAGATACAATCGGACCAGCAGAAAGATATGATTACACAGCTGCAGGCTCAGTTGGAGGTCACAAAAAGCAAGACAATGGACATCGAGGCCATTAAATCCCGAGCAACTGATATTAGGAGCAGGATCTCTTCTGCTAAAAATAACTTGCTAAACAAAGTTGGAGAAATTCAAGAAGACTGCTTGTTAATTAAGCAAATTTCCGAGAATTTGACTAACAGGGAAAGGAATGCAGAGGCTGCTCGAGTCGCTTTCCAAGAGGCAGTGATAGCGGCCAACAACAGGTTTTCAGGGCCTCCTGGGCTCACCATTGTCGAACAAACCAGAGGTAATATCTTGTTAAAAAATTGGGAACAGGATATTACTTTAAGAAAGGAACAGGCTCAGAAAGTGACAAGTTTGTTAGAAGAGGCCATCAATAATATAAATGGTGAGTAGATAGGGATAGAAATTGGGAATGAAACAGAGGTGTTGAGGCAGATAAAATTAAACCGGATTTCTCTCGACATAAAAGAGGAGAATGAGAGAAATTCAGCAAAAATCTCCAAGATGGACAGGGTCGACCCCGCTCAAATAGATAAACATTTGATTCAACCCAGTGCACGACTTGGCATCCTTGAACTCGTTGATCTACAAGTAGATGGTAAGCTCCCAGAGTTGGCACGAGAGTTCTATCTTGCCGAAGCTTGTTTTCAGGCCGAGCCTTCACAGCTCGTGACCCAATTTGTGAACAAGTGTGTCATGTACACTGAATCCGTGCGAGGACAAAAACCTAGCACTTCTGGAAGATAGAATGGGTGAAATGGAATTATCTCGCTCCCACCAGCTGTCAATACAAAACCTTAACAGCTTGTATTTCATTTTTAGACAAGTGTAGCATATGTACTAAATTTAAGCAAAAACAAACATCTGGCACCTTTTTGTAAACAGATTCGGACAGATGGAGTAATTTTTCTCTTTGAACCAAGAGGCAAATTTTGTATAAATAGATCGCAAAAAGAAGAGAACAAGGCTGGACCTTTTTGAGACAAACTGTAAGAGAGTTTTTTGCATCAAAGGAGTTAATACAGAAATTTGAGGATTCCCGATTCTGTCACGACTGTGTTGCAAGTTTGTTTCATCATGTTATTTATTGCTTTTCATTTTGCTCTACATAATTGACATGTATCACTGTAATTTAGTACGACCACTACTATGGTGAAAGGTTTGCATCTATTTCTGTAATTGTCTATTGTCTTTCCTCTGCACCATCTATTAGTGGGTGTAAGACCAATTTACACTTACTGAATTTTATGTTTATTCACATTAAGTCAATTATGTTTATGTCAATTGCTTCTCCTGTATATATGTGAGTTTTCCGCTGACAGGAACTTCGCGTCATCTACAGCTAAATGTTTTCTCCCATCTCACATTATTTTATTTGAAACAACACAGTTACAGGAAAGGGCCTTCAATTTGCATCTTTATTTCATTTTTTTTCATGCAAAGATTCCTCTTTATTTCGTCCAATTTAACACAGCAAATAAATTATCTCTCAAAAAAAACCATTTCCATACTGGAACTGTTCCTAAATGACTGTCCCTGCAGCAACTCAACCCAATATTCAACCCAGATTATCTAGCCAAATACATATTTCTTTAAATCTCTTAGACACAATCCTTAAAACCGCAAACACCCGGGACGAATTGGAACAATCGTGGGAAGTCATTGAGCGTGACATAACTGCTCAAGAGCAGTTGGAAGATAGATGACGAGAACGTAGAAATCTGATCTAGTTTCCCATACCGAAGGTTAGTATAATCCTTAATCAACCTTTTGTATACTTTTGGATGCCTTGACACTGTACTTTAAGCCTTAGTACAGACTCAGGAACAACATCTTTCTGGCATCGTTGCCAGGGAACGAAGTTACGAAATCTTTCCCTGGGAAAACGACAAGCTATTTCATTGATAGTGTTACTCCTTGATAGTGAACATAGAGTGCACACAGTTTTAAGGATTTCTTAAATATTTCACTTGGCGACTCCACTGAAACACAAACTGGCGTCTGCTAGAAGGCATACCAGACAGAACCCGGATGGCAGGCCTATTACACCTGTTAATAATCCTAAAAAAGTTTTAAAAGCGAGAGGCTCGTTAGAGGCAACCGCTTCAGTTAATAAACCCAAAAACCCACTAGTAAAGACTAAATTCCCTTTAGAACCTCTTACTTCCCACAGCTCTCTGTCTGATACCAAAGAAAAGGAAACAAACTACTTAGATTTTAAGAGCGAGCCACATCAAAATTTCCCATCTATAAACAAGGGAAAGGGTCCTTTGGACCGATCGTTATCTTTTGACATACCATCCTTTCTTCATTAGAACTTCCCTTTTTCACCTGATTCAAAGGAGTGTGCTACCCCCCCATTTTTTAATCTTAAGTCGATGGCAGGTGTTGGAGGAGGCGGTGGAGGAAATCCAAATATCCCTCCTCCTGGAGTATTTGCAAAAGTTTCAGCGAGATACGCTCCCCTGGTTTTACCCGTTCCCCTCCATGACTTACCTGACAATTACATCAAAAATCTTCCTAAGTTCATTGGGGAGGGAGATCTAACCGCAACCAAGCATGTAAACTTCTTTGACCAATTCACAGACATATGTGGTATCGTGCATGAGGATGTCTATTCGAGATTACTTGTCCAAACCTTCGAAGGACAGGTCCGAACTTGGTTTCGGAGTCTTCCTGCAGCTTCTATTCAGTCATATAATGCCTTAGAAGACGCTTTCCTCACAAAGTGGGGAGAGCGAAAGGACCACTTATACTACCTTACTAAGTTTGGGTCCCTAAAGAAGAAGAACTCAGAAATGGTTATGGACTTTATCCTGAGATTTAACAAACTGTATAATAAAATTCCAGCCGCTGTCAAACCTTCCCAACCCGCAGCTAAAGTAACCTTCGCAGGAGCTTTTGAACCAGATTTTGCCCTACTTTTGCGAGAAAGAAGAGGAGACACCCTGAATAGAATGCAAGACGATGCTGTCGAAATAGAATCTAATATGATGGCTTCAGGTAAGTTGAAGGCTAAAGTAGAAACGACCAACCGTGATAATAGACGCTATAGGGAACCCGTGGGTCCTTCCGGGTCAAACAGATACAATGACGACAGAGTGGATGATATGGCCCGAATAATTAAATATCTGTCTAACAAAATCTCTAGGATGGAGTTGGATCAGGCTAAAGCCGATTCTCCTAACAAAAGGGACTTCAGGAGAAACCCAAATCCCCAAAATCAACAGAGGCAAATAAAAAATGAAGATCAAAAAATACAAGCTCCACTAAAGAACGAAACTTTTATAGGAGCAAGTGACCTCCAAGATTTTGAAGATCCTGAAGATGAAGTTGCATGTTTCGGTGATGAGTGTTCGCAGCCATTTCTGACTAAGGAAGACTATGAGACATCTTTAAATACCCCTCAAAAACCTAACGAAGAAGAAGAGGGTGACCATAATGACCTCTGCTTGTCTCAACCAGAAACAGAAATGATAGCTGCTGATTTCCAACCCAGATACAATCTGAGATCAAAAAATAAGCCCACCACAACTAACCAACCTAAGAAAATCCTGCCGAGGGATCAATCTCATGAACCTCCTTTGGAAGAAGCATTGTTACCCAGCAATAAAGTCAAGATAACACAGACTCAACAATCTGAGGTACGAAAAGCCGAAACCCAAACAAAGGAAATAGAGCCGATAGATAAAGTTACATCTGAGACTAAGGCCAAAGGCGATAAATCAATTCAAACAAACAAATCGGAGGAAAAAGCCTCGGAAGTCTTGACCAAAGAAACAGACAAGACCAATCCATCTTACAATTTTGAAAATGAATTAAATAAAATAAAGATACCGATTCCTTTGGTAGAATTAGCGAAAAACCCAACTTATCGCAAGAAAATTGCCAAAGTGATGGGTGTTTATGAGCCCGAAAGTCACTCTGATGTTATCAACCTAGAAGATGACAGACCTAACATCACCTTTGGTCCCCATTTTGAGGGATCC
>ML784492.1:62714-100079 GCA_009831015.1 Picea engelmannii
TTGGAGCCTATGTTGGAGCCACCCTTTTTATTTCACCTCGCTCCGTTTCCAAATTGTTGATGCTTGAGATCTAAAGTTGTTTCTCTTTTGTTTCCGAAATCATGAAACTCTGCGAATCTGGTCACCTGCGTAGCAATACACTTTTCCATCTCGAAAAAGACCCGTTTTTCACAAGTAAGTTAGCTCTTTTAATTTTGTTTCGGGATATCGCGAGTAGGACCCTTTAGATTTTCGATCTCGAATTCCCGAGTTGCGAGTCTGCGAACTCATTTTCCATTTTTTCTCCCGAAACATGGACCGTGGTAAACCTTTAACCCTTAATTAGACATCGTCGGATTTCGCAACTCGGCATTTGTCGAGGCTAATTTTTTATTCCTACAGCCCCGATGGCCGAGAATACGATAAATTTTGTGAAAACCTTGGTCGAAGAATAAAGGTAAAGGGCCAACCCTGGTTAGTCTTGGTTCTCGGCACATCGCCACTCAACACTTCTTTTCATGAAGCCATAATGGCTGAAACCCCGATTCGCAAAGTTGCGACATGATTATGGCAAAGGTTAATTAGCTGCTTAATCTAAGATTTCCTTCTTTAAAATTTGAACCTTAATCATCGCCTCATCGCGATATCGCGACTCGGCATATCATTTTTCCAAAAAACTGTCTTCGAATTCCCGAGTCGCGATATGACGTTTTAAGTTAATCACCTGATCAAGGATGCATCAAATCATGGTTATTGTTAATAAATGCTAAATCAGCACTCACAATCTCGCGAGTTGTTAGCTCAGAATGTTAAAGGGAAATTCACGATACGGAAAAAGGCGAGGTAAGGATTTAAATCCATAAGATTCGATTTTCTAAAATTAAACGAAATACGTCCCACGCTTCAAAGTTGGCACATTTCACGAGGCACTTGCTTTCTCCCCATAAATCGATGGCCTGTCAAGCCGTCGAACATTAATAACATTAATGGAGAGTTAGGGTAAATCTACCACTGAATAGGATCGGATTTTTGTAATAAATTTGGTTTTATTTACGATGGGACAGACTTAATTCAAACGAACAGGATTTTCAAATATATACAGGATTTCGTTTTATTTTTTAGAAATATTTCCTATTAACGCATACAGCTTGCCTTCCCCCCAGGATACTCACTTCCGCATGTATACACAGGTCTACTGCAGAAGAGCAAAACAACAGGCTTCAACTATGGACCCAAGGAGAGCAGCGAAAGAAAACGTCGAGGTTGCAACACAGGGTTCAAATAATGTTTCAGATACTTCGCCTCGGACGAGTGGCTCAGTATCCACCTGGTCATCTATTTCAAACATTCTGGAAGCTGGGTTGGTAAACTGTTCGGATTCTGATGACGATAACCTTGATATTGTGAAGGACGACATGAATACTAGATACAAGACAATTGTTCAGTCTGGGATGCACCTGGTCACAACCAGACCTCGGTTGCTCCCATATTATGACATGATCCGATGGGCATTGGAGCACGTCGACCTGCCTACCAGAACTATTGTGAATGATCGACAGGACAGGATCGGGACTTTTAGGCCTGAACATATCCAGGCTATGTATAAACTCCCAACAAATTTCGAATATACATATGGCCAAGAATTCCTGGTGGAATTCAAAAAGAAAGAGTGCCAAGAATTTGACAGAACCTTCCCAGGCTTGATAAAGGATCGGGTATCACGTCCCGCGACATTCAGAGTAAATAACGAAGGTGTGTATTCGATTTCTTCGTTGGAGCTGAATTTTATGTATGTAGCAATGATGGCTTGTCGGCTTTTCGGATGGGAGGATACCACACATTTTTACATCCAGTGGGTACCTCTCATCTATCGGGTTGCAGAAGGTTCCTCATTCAATTGGGCAAAAATGGTCTCTGATAGTTTATTCAACAGGATCACCGAGTACCGGGAGCAAAAAGCAACCGGGAAACCAGTCGGATTCTACATGTCCGCATATCTCATGGACGCAATATGCTCCATGACACCTTTTCCTTTAATGAAGTGGGCTTGGACTCCGACCCATGAGAAGACTGTTCATGAGTACCACAATAAGCTGTGGGAAAATAATGCGAACGAGTTTATTTATGAAATTTTTAACTGGGTGATGGTGCCCCTGCACGTCACCATTTTTGGTCTTTTGCCACCCCGCATCTAGGATAGTATTGCAGGGAATCTGAGCCATATTGCAGACTGGTACGTAGAGGAAAGATTCTCTTATTTAAGAGTGTTCGTAGCTACTGTTCCTCCTTCGGCACTGCCGCTGTTCATTCCTGACAAGTTAGCCTGTCGCGAAATTGCTCGGCAAACGGTGATCGGCGGAGTAAGCAAAGAACTCAAAGCGTCGGCCAAGAAGGTATGGCCATTTTTCCCTATTCGACTAAATTCATATTCGTTATTATATTTTGGGCATGCTAAAGCTGAGGCTGTAGCCATTGAAGACTTGAGCCTAGTTTCCATCGAGTACAAGAAGCATGATCCTCAGGGGATCGTAAGCACTCATTTGGGAAATTGTGGACTAAAAAGGTTCGAACATGAAAGTTCAACCTCGGATGATGTTTTCCGGGGGGCAAAGTCCTATTCGGAGGTTCAATTTCGAATCGGATCCCTGGCACCTGAAGACAGGACCTCAGTTTTGAAATTTCAGGAGCATAGGAGACGATGTCTCCCTGTGGTACTGGGAGGTTTGGGTCTTTCCAAGGGGAAAGAAAAAGAGGCCGAAAGTTCTCGGGGGCAAATCTCTAACCCCGAGAAACAAGAAGAAAAAAGTTTCGAGCAAGGGAAGAGTCCTGAGCAGAAGGAGAACCCAGAGAAGAAAAATAGTCCTATGCGGGAGGGCAATCCCGAAACAGATAAAGAGGATACCGATCCCCCCAAGGAGCATAGTCCGGAGGTGGAAATAAAAGACACAGACCCACCAGAAACTCAGAATCCGAAGACGGGAAGAAAAACCTCTGATCCCCCGAAAGATCAATATCCACTCAGCACACCAGCGAAGGCAGCAAAGCAGATCGGACAATCCATCACCTCTATCACACCCTTGCAGTCAGCACAGGGAGGCATTAACGAGGGATGGATTTTCGGGGAGGAACTAAAACCTATAAGTGCAAAGGAACTCCCTCCTAATGATTTCTTCTTTGACAAAAAGAGGAAAGTTGTGGTGAAGCGAGAGTTTTATCAGGAGGGAGAGTCCACTAATAAAAGATTCAAAGTAATGACCGATGGGAGAAATAAAAAGAAGGATGAGTTTGCCACTGAAATCGCAGGAACGCTAGGAGCATACGCAATGACAAATCAATATTCAGTCGAAATGTTGAAAAGGAAGCTCAAAGCAAAAAATCGCCTGATCAAGACTCTTGAGGCTAGGGTGTCTTTAGCAGCAGAAAGCGCGAGGAGTCAAGTAAGCGGAGAAATTGAGTTCGTCCAATTGGCCAACAAGAAGAAAATTGAAGTTCTTAAGACCAAGCTGGAACAAGCGAATTCTACAATCCGAGATGGTCGGGTACAATCGGACCAGCAGAAAGATATGATTAGACAGCTGCAGGCTCAGTTGGAGGTCACAAAAAGCAAGACAATGGACATCGAGGCCATTAAATCTCGAGCAACCGATATTAGGAGCAGGATCTCTTCTGCTAAAAATAACCTGCTAAACAAAGTTGGAGAATTTCAAGAAGACTGCTTGTTAATTCAGCAAATTTCTGAGAATTTGACTAACAGGGAAAGGAATGCAGAGGCTGCTTGAGTCGCTTTCCAAGAGGCAGTGATAGCGGCCAACAACAGGTTTTCAGGGCCTCCCGGGCTCACCATTGTCGAACAAACCAGAGGTAATATCTTGTTAAAAAATTGGGAACAGGATATTACTTTAAGCAAGGAACAGGCTCAGAAAGTGACAAGTTTGTTAGAAGAGGCCATCAATAATATAAATGGTGAGCAGATAGGGATAGAAATTGGGAATGACACAGAGGCGTTGAGGCAGATAAAATTAAACCGGATTTCTCTCGACATAAAAGAGGAGAATGAGAGAAATTCAGCAGAAATCTCCAAGATGGACAGGGTCGACCCCGCTCAAATCGATAAACATTTCATTCAACCCAGTGCACGGCTTGGCGCCCTTGAACTCGTTGATCTACAGGTAGATGGTAAGCTCCCAGAGTTGGCACGAGAGTGCTATCTTGCCGAAGCTCATTGTCAGGCTGAGCCTTCACAGCTCGTGACCCAATTTGTGAACAAGTGTGTCATGTACACTGAATCCGTGCGAGGACAGACACCTAGCACTTCTGGAAGATAGAATGGGTGAAATGGAATTATCTCGCTCCCACCAGCTGTCAATACAAAACCTTAACAACTTCTATTTCATTTTTAGACAAGTGTAGCATATGTACTAAATTTAAGCAAAAACAAACATCTGGCACCTTTTTGTAAACAGATTCGGACAGATGGAGTAATTTTTCTCTTTGAACCAAGAGGCAAATTTTGTATAAATAGATCACAAAAAGAAGAGAACAAGGCTGGACCTTTTTGAGACGAACTGTAAGAGAGTTTTTTGCATCAAAGGAGTTAATAAAGAAATTTGAGGATTCCCGATTCTGTCACGACTGTGTTGCAAGTTTGTTTCATCATGTTATTTGTTTCTTTTCATTTTGCTCTACATAATTGACATGTATCACTATAATTTAGTACGACCACTACTATGGTGAAAGGTTTGCATCTATTTCTGTAATTGTCTATTGTCTTTCCTCTGCACCAACTATTAGCGGGTGTAAGACCAATTTACACTTACTGAATTTTATGTTTATTCACATTAAGTCAATTATGTTTATGTCAATTGCTTCTCCTGTATATACGTGAGTTTTCCGCTGACAGGAACTTCGTGTCATCTACAGCTAAATGTTTTCTCCCATCTCACGTTATTTTATTTGAAACAACACAGTTACAGGAAAGGGCCTTCAATTTGCATCTTTATTTCATTTTTTTTCATGCAAAGATTCCTCTTTATTTCGTCCAATTTAACACAACAAATAAATTATCTCTAAAAAAAAACCATTTCCGTACTGGAACTGTTCCTAAATGACTGTCCCTACAGCAACTCAACCCAATATTCAACCCGGGTTATCTAGCCAAATACATATTGCTTTAAATCTCTTAGACACAATCCTTAAAACCGCAAACACCCGGGACGAATTGGAACAATCGTGGGAAGTCATTGAGCGTGACATAACTGCTCAAGAGCAGTTGGAAGCTAGACGACGAGAACGTAGAAATCTGATCTAGTTTCCCATACCGAAGGTTAGTATAATCCTTAATCAACCTTTTGTATACTTTTGGATGCCTTGACACTGTACTTTAAGCCTTAGTAAAGACTCAGGAACAACAGGAATCAACAAAGAAATGTGCCAACAATTCTTAAAAGAATACCATCAACACCCTGACTGGAAGAAGGGGATCCCTAGGAATTACATCAAGGAAGAATATCATCCAATGATTACCAGTCTTGAATGATTTGTCACCTATGAAGGAAGGTATGTTGTGACCTTCATATATCATCTTAGGATTCTATTACATTTTGAAGGAGGCCCTGAAATCGATTTCCCATATTTTCTATGGATGAGTTTGAACAAAATGGCAAGAGGTGTTAAATCCATCTCCAAAATAGAGAAGACTAGCATTTACCATCAAAGTCTCATTAAAATGCTATTTTTACATGATCTTAGGAAATAGAGGATTAGTTGGAAAACCCTTATCACACAACACCTTCCCACAGAAAACAAACCTATGGGGGAAACCCAACATTCTCCAAAGAAAAGTAAGGAACCCCAAGAGAAAAAGAGAAAGAAGGATAAGACAACTCCACCATCATCTAGGGCAGTGAGCCAACATGAAAAAGCAGTTTCCTCTTCCAAAGTCAACAAGACTTTTAAAATCTCTGAATCAAAAGGTAAAAACAAATTAGTAGAGGAGACTTCAGTGGTGGAAGTTGAGAAAAAGGGAAATTAGAAAATGATGAAGAAAGGGAAGCATATCTCAGAAACTAAAAGTAAATAGTCTGTGGCACAACCCCCTGTAACCATTTCACAATTAGAAAAGAAGAAAGGGAAGCCTGTGATCACCCCTAATCCAATACCTCCTTATAAAAGAACCACGAGGAGCATGACAAAGAAGGGAAAAACAATAGTTAGTCCTCATACACAGGAAGATCCAATCGATCTTACCTCCCCTTCTAAGAATTTATCAGTCCAAGATGACATCCCTAGTTTGACTGAGGAGCAAGCCACTATTACTTTATGTGGGATGAGGGAGGAAGTCGAGGAAAGTGAGTGCATCCAGCCAATAATGATGGATTCAAGAAATACCTTGACAAAAGAACAAATGAAGAAAAAGATTGGGGAACTACAAAAACAAAATCAGGAACTCCAACAAGAAGTAAAAGAATACCAACTCTTGGATAGGTACATCAAAAAGGAAAATGAGCAGTTGAAAGCAACCAGCCAACAACTTCAAGACAACCATGAGGAGACTTCTAACAAGCTCAAGAAGGTATTACGACTCCTACAATATGTTAGGGTCATCAAAAGGGAGCTGAAAGAAGAGGCTTCAACCATCAACATCATTGATCCACCAAAGTAAAGAACACAATCTCAAGTTTTGAAAAATTTTGGGTTTATTTTCAGTTGCATGAGGACATGCAATGATTTTGGCACGGGGGAATGTTGAGACCTGAAACTAACATCCCCATTACCCTATTATACTTCTTATCTATAACTTTTTGGCCTACCTAAGCTTGGGTGATTGACAAGAATGATACCATTAGTCAGTGATAAGGTCATAAGGTAAAGTATGGTTAATTCATGCATTTTGTGATTTATTGAGTTAGGGAATTAAATATTTCATGTACTAATGCTTCAATTTGTCATATATATAAATCTTTGACCTCTAGATATCCAACGTTCCTGTACCAGCTCAGCTATCTGGTACCTGCGCACCAAGACTGCTGTTGTCCGAATCCGGTACCAAATGCATCCATCACTAAAATCTCATCTATTGTGATCTGGTACCAACGACCATGCACTGTCACAATCTGGTACCAATAGCTACGCACTGTCATGATTTGGTACCACCTTTTGCACACTGTTGTGATCCAGTACCATCTACCTGTTACGATCCAGTACTAATATGGAAGAGACTAATGCACTAAGTTAAGTTCTAGATCTCGCCTAAGCCAATTGGTGGACATCTATTTTCTTTAGTAAGGCTATGATAAGAACAGTTTGTTGATTGCCTCATCCTCATGCACTTTGTTTCATGAGGATGAAGCTAAAGATGTAACCGAATGATTGAACTTAACAACTGATTGATTTGCAAATCACTTCACCTCCTTGTGTTTCACGATTGAGACTATTAAATAGTTGTGGCAAGGATGGTGGAAGTGTAGGAGAGTTAGCATATTACCAATATGTAAAGCAGTGTATGATAGCACATAACATATTTTGAGTGAAGATCAATGGAATGTCATTTTATCTCCATATTCTAATTATCTATGGTCAAGTATGAATTGAGTTGTTAGTGAAAGTTTGATTTTATGTTTTGAAATGTGGGTGAGAGTAATGTGTGTGTTGAAGACAAGCTTCCTGTAGACTTTAGTAGCTGACCTATTGAAGCGGCAAGGGCCCACCGCCCAACAAAGGTCAGCCTCTTCATAGATTATCATTAGAATTTGTTTTCAGTAGGGTAAATGTTAAATTATCTAAAGCTTTAACTCTGTTAGATGATAGCAGTACAACTTAGACTAGGATTTCCATTATATAATTGCTTAGAGATATTTACTTGTTCTATTTTTGCATATTCTTTGTTCTCATGAATTTGATTTCCTTGAGTGATCATAGATGTTGGCAGCAATAGTCAAAACCATTTGGATAAGAACTAGTGAAGTTCATTGTGAACCATAGTAGAACCAACATATTGACTATTGAACTACCCATGCTATGCTTTGATGATTGATGCGTGATCAGAAGTGTGGATTGCATAGTTAGTTTTCTGGGTCAGATAGTAGAGTTGATCTGTCAAACCAACTCCATCTCATACTTGCATGTTCCATAATGGATTAGAATGCCTCTCTGTGAAAGACAACCAAAGTGCATTGCAGTTTGCTATTTTGATTTGTTTCTAGCATGCATAATCTAGTTTAATTCTATACACGTGACATTAGAAATTACCTTTCTTACTGGTGTCTTGTAACTCTGTTGATTACGAATCCCAGATTGATAATAAATGAGTGCATTATACTAAACATATAAGTAGAACAACAATCCCCTTCATAAATATTTTGAATTTTGTCCCAAATATCTTTAATCGAGTTGTAATGCATAACTTTGACATATGTCGAATCAAAAATAACATTTAAAGGTTTATTTGTGGATTTTGAATTAATAAGACTGAGTTTCCTTACATTGTCATTTGTTGGTGGAACTGTTGGTTCTTTGTATCCATCTACAACTAATTTCCAAACCTCAAATCCATGTGCCTGTACATATGTTTTCATCCTTCTGCTCCAGAATACATAGTTTTGTCCATCAAACTGTGGTATTCCATTTTTATACATATCATTTCTCTCCATGATCTACCTTTCGGTGGTTAAACTAATTTCTGAAGGAACCTTCTCTGATATCAGTTGTTCGATTACTAAGAGGGGGGGTGAATCAGTAATAGATAAATTATTAATCCTTTTAACCACAGTATATAAATGTTATTTATATTTATGATCAATATAACATTATCATCCAACAAGTGCAGAGTAAATAAACCATGAAAAATGAACAATCACACACATGCACTATACACCAACATTTTTATGTGGAAACCCAATGCAAGATAAAACCAAATAATGTTTTTTATTATATGTATTTATGAATTACATTTGTTGGAAGCACCAACTTCCTTTGTTCTCTAGCTACAACTGGAAGGAGGCTCCAACCCCCTATATTTCTAGGCTACAACCTCAGGGAAGCTACACCTCCCCAATTCTCTAGATACAACTAGAAGGAGGCTACAACCCCCTATATTCTATGGATACAACTGAAAGGTGGCTACAACCACCTATCCTTGCCCCATGTAGATGCACTGAAATACAAGTGAAATGATGAAACCACTACCACATTATCACTGTGAGATATACCACTTTAAACCTGTACCAATCTGCACTAATAACCTGTAACCAACCTGTACCAAAGACCTATCATCAACCTTTATCTGTAACCTTCCTGTACCAACAAAAACCCAACAATTACGTGAATTGTTTGTGTTGAAACTGATGTATGTATGTGACCTATCTGTAGTGCAACATGTCTATACTGCAGCCTATGTATGCCTTCTTAAAATTAGGGTTTTCTCTTTCCTGAAAAAAATCTGACCCTTGTTGCCTCTGTCACATCAACCTGCAACCTATCATTGTTTCCAGACTGTAAATGTTCCCTATGCATACATCCTCATACATATCCCTTAACCAAGTGAATCTATGTCTCTCTAGTCATGTGCCATACAAGTATGTATAATCATGAACAAGTATAATAAACCTTACATGGACTAGATATCAAATATTTATTGATATAAAACCTCTCAATACATCAACCACTTCAGGAAAACAAGCTCTCAACCATGATCCAAAAAAATCCTTAACCATATGCCAAGAAATACAAGATGTGCCTCAACACTAACAATATGTATCAATGATAAATATTGATTATACCAACACTGTATTTATGTAGATCCGACTTATGCAATAAGTCCCATGCAACCAATAATATCTCTAGGGAAAATTATCAAAACCCCATAACCATTTCTCATGTAGACAAAAAATACAACTACTCATAGAAATAAGACATACCTTTTGAACTAGTAGATGGATCTGATGTACCTAACCATTGTAGACCTTCCTAGGAGCTTTCTTTCAAACTCTAGAGACCTAACATCTTCATCTCATAATTTTTTTTATGGATTTACCCTCATGTACCTGCCCTGATATACTACCAGACTACGTACATACGTGCCCTTCTCCACTGCAACCCCCATACACCCAAAAAAAATAGTTTTTTCAGTATTTTTTGTAATTCCAAAACTTTCACCGTCAATCCTTCATGCTACCTCATACTTGCGTAACTTCAGATGTATCAATGAGTACAAGCAATAAAACTTACACAATAATATATGTTCAATGTGCTCAATAGGTGCTAATAGGAGAGGATTTCTCTAATGTTTATACTTCCATGTAGTTTCCTCATGGGGTTACCTTCTAACCAACTTAACCCAATTTCCTTATTTTAGGGATAACCCAGTTCTAACCACTTATCCACTTCTAACCCACTTTTCTACAAATAGTAAATTCTCCACTTCTAGTTGCAACTAATTTATTTTTAATTATTTTCTTATTGCAACAACTTAACCCATGATTAACTCCTAGTTTCACTCACTTGACTAGTCATCTTCTTCTAGGACCTTCTAGAATAATTTTGACTTCTTTGACCTTCTAGATAACTCATGAGGGTTCTCCAACTTCACAAGGACATAACTCTCTAACCATGAAGAGTTATGTGGTGTTCCACATATCATGAGAAATGGAATGAGATGTAATATCCATCTAGAATAGTTTTACCTACAAAAATACTAACCGTCATACCATTATACATAAAACAAGATTACATCCCTTAACCATACTATTGGGCTACCGAAATTTGTTACCAGAATTGCTTCAAGGGTTGACATCAATGACAACCAAATTTTTTAATCAACAATATCCCCCTTTGGAATTGAGGACAACACTCTAATGAAACACTAAATTAATATCACTGATGCTCCCCCTATGACAATCACTCCCTCTGGAAACATGCCTATGTTCTTTCTCTCCAAGCATCTAAATCTTTCTCTTGCATCCGATGAATCTGATCATGCCTCTATGCTCTCTCAAAGTATCTGATCCAAAATGGATCTGGGAAGGCCTAAAAAAGAAAGTTCTTTGAATCAAATGAAACCAACTCCATTGTGTTTGGCTTGGCCATATAATGTTTTTCGCAAATGGACATCGTATGCGAAAGATATCACGTTATGATCGATTTCGTAAACAGGCAAAAAATTCAACTGGTAAAGGTCAACAGACCATACTAATGACCTCAGCATTATGAAAGGTGATGTCAGCATGAAATCATGATGATGTCAGTAGGGACACATGGAAGCACTAGGAGGTGACACGTGTCACTCAATTTTTGTGTTTTTGAGCTAAATTGGACCAATACAAAAATGACACGTGGAAATGTATGTATGTGACACATGGAAGTATGTACATGACATGGACCAATGAAAGGTTGACATGTGGCATTACAAATGACATGTGGTTGTAAGGATGCTAACATGGAAGGGTGACTGGGTAGTAGGGATGTTGATGTGGCAACTAATTGGTCAGGTGACTTGGTAGTAAGGACACTAACGTGGCCTGACACATGGTTGTACGACAATGATGTGGCAGTTGACCATGCATGTTGGATGGGTTGCTAACTGTGTGATGACTGTACTTTATGGGCCAATCACAGGGTGACATGTGGCCCAATCAAAGGGTGTTGCATGACACCCCATATTTTTTCAATGTTGTCTAGGCCAAAATGTTTGTTGATACTCTGATGGATTCAAACCTTTAACCTCCAGGAGGAGACACGTCTTCGCGAAAGAGGGCGTATCATGCAACTACGTGTGTGACTTGTTAAACTACTTTGCACGGTCTTTTAGGATAAGCCTCATTCGGAGGGGGGTACCACATAGCACATGACACTCACCACGTGAACAAGGCCCTAACCAAGAGCTAGAACAATGGAGTGTGGGGTTGTGTGGAGAGTTCAGGCCAGGACACATGGCCCATATGACCAAGATGTTTGGGGCTTGACCTAAGGACTAGGGTCAACGCCTAGCCCTTGGACATATGGAAGTGCCCATATGACTAGGGGGTCAGGAGAAAGGGGTTGCACCCAAAATGTGCTAAAATTTGGTTTTTAAACTTTATATTATTATTTTTAATGATTTTTTATGCTGATTTTGGGAGATTTTGTCCATTTTGGGGGGATCTATAGCCCGATTTGAGGCCAGATCTTGGGAGGAAGTTGGGATAGGATCACCAACTAAAATCATATATAAATCATAGGTTTTTGATAGACCAGGGAGTTCATAATTTCATAATGATTATGAGTTTGTGAAGCTTGAAGCCATTTTTATGCAGGGAAGCCATTGAGGAAGTGAACTTTGGAGGCCAATTCCAGGAGCTATGCTCAACCTTTTTCAGTTCCGTCAATTGTTTTGGATTCTTGAGGTCGAGACGAACACAACCAGATTATTTTTTAATCCTTTCTATACATTTCTGATTTATGTTTGAAGAATTGAAGAGAAATAAGAAAGCCTCACCCACTGATACAAAGGCCCAGAGACATAGGAAATCTTGTTGAACTATGTTAACAACCTTGTTGTTATGATTTTATGCTATTTTTTCTTACATTGTGATCTGTATTTATTTATTATGGCTTCTATAATATCTCATTAAGTTCTTCTTCTTTCTTGAATTCCTAATTGGTAATTAATCACATGCTTAAAACTTAACCAAGTATTTAAAGATTATTTTCGGATCTGTATCTAACTCTCTATCCTACTTCTGGTGAATCTCTCCCCCTTTGACATCAATGGGAAAGGCAACTTCCCTTCTGAGGCTTCTCCCCCTAATTGAATTGTCCTTGGGGTTTCTCCCCTTGACTGAACTCTTCCCGAACTTGCTCCCCCAACTTGAACTGTCCTCTTTGTGGTGCTTCCTCATGTAAATCTAAGACATATACGATAAGCATTCAAAATAATTAATTTTGGAGTATAAATTACTCTGAATCTCTAGCGAAGATACTCAAAAGCATCTCTTGGAAGTGGTTTTGTGAATATATCGAAAACATGTTCTTTTGTTCCTAGATATTCAACTTTGATGTTTTTCTCTGCAACTTGTTCCTATAGAAAGTGATACTGGATTGAAATGTGCTTCATATTGGAGTGCATCAATGCATTCTTGGACATACTAATAGGACTTGTATTATCATAATATATAGGAATGGGCTCATCATACTCAACCTGTATATCTATCAAAATTTGTTTCATCCATAGAACCCCTGTACAACATGATGTTGAAAAAATATACTATGTTTGGGCTATAGAAAATGATATTGATGATTGTTTCTTTCTTAGCCAAGATACCAAACACTCACCCAAGTAGAATTTTTCTCCACTGGTGCTTCTTCAGTCATCAATGAAACCTTCCCAATCTGCATCTGTGTATGAAATAAGTGATAGATCCTTACCTTTTGGATACCATAATCGAAAATCTTATGTTCCCTTGAGATATATGAAAATCCTCTTCATTGCTAGAACATGTGATTCCTTTGGTGCTGCTTGAAATCATGCCACCTATCCAACTACCTACGTTACATCTAGTCTGGATGTTGTCACATAAAGTAAGATTCCAATCATTGACCTATACTGCCTTTGTTCTGTATACCTTGAATCATCATCTTTGCTCAACTTGCAACTTGTTTTCATAGTAGTATTAACTTCTTTGCAATCTTCCATTCTGAACCTCTTTAGTATATCTCTGATATAATTAGTTTGGGAAATAAATTTTCCTTGGTTTCTTTGACATATCTTAAGACCTAGAAAGAAGGATAGTTCTCCAAGTAATGAAATTTGAAATTCATTCTAAATATCCTTTGCAAATTTTTGTCTTAACCTATCATCATCACTTCCAAAAATAATATCATCCACATAAACTTGAATTAATAAAATACTATCTTGAGTTACCTTGATGTAAAGGTTGTTGTCTTCATTTCCTTTTCTAAACCTTTCTTGTTGTATATATCTATCCAGTCTAGAGTACCATGCTCTATGAGCATGTTTTAAACCATACAGGGCCTTCTTCAAAATGAATACATAATATTTTTTCGTTGATAGATGAGATCCTTTTGGTTGCTCAATGTAGACTTCTTCAAATTCCCCATTCAGAAAGGTTTATTTCATGTCCATATAACACACTTTAATATTCTTGGATAATGAATAATCTGAGATGAATATGATTCCTTCCATTATGTAAACTGGGGAAACTGTCTCTTCAAAGTTGATACCTTCAACCTATGTGTATCCTTAACATACCAATCTAGCTTTGTTCCTGGTAACTTGTCCATATTCATTCAATTTATTTCTGAAGAGCCACTTTGTGCCAATCACATTCTTGTATCTTGGTCTTGGAACCTATTAGCACAAGATTCGTTTATGCCTCATCATTTCATAAGTGGTGCTACCTACAGGCGCTACCTAATATTTCACAGAGAACAAAATCTGCATTTCATCATTCATTTTGGCAAATGAATACAATTGTTATGGGATTTTTATTTGTTTTGGGGAAAATTAAAATTATATTTAGTTATTACCAATATCCAAGTTCAAGCATCAGATAACCCATGTATTTATGCTACCGAATTTCATGAAGAAACACAGTTGGGTGCTACCTACAAGCGTTGCGTAATATTCTAGCAGAGGATACATTATTTAGAGTTATTCTGCCAGTTTTGAGTCACTAATTTAAAACTTGGTTTATGAGAATTTGAGGATGTATTTTTTAAAACTGCGGGAGGTTTTTGTTCATAACATTCCAGATAACAAAAACCTCTCTCAGTTTTTCAAAATTTGTTTTGGTTTGAGAAATATTGGATATAGAAGTAGGCATTGTGTACTCTACACAGTTGTGTTGCGTACTAATTTCCTGTAGCAGTCATGGTTTTGATATTCGCCTTGTTGGGAGGTTGACACATGTCAAGGAGAGTTTGAATGAATTATCAAGGATGAGTTAGATATGAAGGGACACATGTATCTAATATTTATCTCCATCAAAGACCTCATGCATGAGGTGAAAATAATTTATTAATGACTTCCAACAAATTCCTGAAAATTAGCAGTTTGTTGGATTTCTGTCTCTTTGATTGTTGCCACCTATCTCCAAGGCTTAGAATACAATAGAGGAGATGGGATTATGCCTCCTTAGTTTATTTGGATGCTATTTTCTATTTAAATAGGGAGATATCTCTTGGAGAGAGAGGGATGAGCCAAGAGAGGCTAGAGAGAGTAGGAATAGGCAGTCTAATGTGTGTGTTCATTTGTAAGCCTATGGGAATTTTAGGATTGTAAGAATTACTGCTATTGGAGACTCATGAGAGTTGTGATTTCAGATTGTAACTCTTCTTTTATATTTCTTCTTATTTGAATATATTGCATATTTGAGGATCAAAGGTTGTCAATTATTTATGCATCCCTAAGCAACAAAGGATTTGTTGTATTTTTCCCATCAGTCATTGTTTATATTCAAGTATTTGTTGATTCATTGAATTGAGAGGATCTCAATTTACTAAACATTCTATCTTATGTTTTCCTTCTTCATTTCTTCCACCTATCAGCATATAATCTTATTTTCTTTTAAGAAGCTTTTGTGCCTTAGATGAGTGGGATGTTTGTGACTCCATTGCCCATTGGTGTAGCCTACTGATCTGCAGTTTGCTACCCTCTCTCTTTATTTATCCATCTTGTTGATCCACCTATTCAAAACCAAAGTTATATTTTACATTCTGATGGTTGTTGAGCTTACACTTTAGCAATCAAAGTGTGACTTTCAGTGCTAACAGAACCAATTCCCAAGTGTCATTCTTCTCTATTTGATCCAACTCTTCATTCATGGATTTTTTCCAAAATTCATCCTTGTTGGCTTCTTCAAAAATTTTTGGTTCAATCAAAGATAAGAGTTCTAGGTAGAGTTGTTCTGGTGAATGAATTATTCTTCTAGTCTCAATTGTTGCATCTTTGTTCTTGATAATTTGATCTAAAGGATGATTCTTCTATACTCGTTTTCTAGGTATATTTGGAGGTACTTTATGAACTTTCTCTTATACTTCTATTTGATCTTCTTCATCTTCCCCTTTTGTTTCTTATTTATCCTTTGCTTCTTCTTCATAAACCTATTAAACTCATTCTTTTGCTTCTTCCTTTAATTTGCGTTCGCTTGTTTCATCAATTGTTACATTGATGCTTTATACAACTTTGTTGAGCCTTATATTGTAACACTTGTATGCTTTCCTTGTACTTAAATAACCTACAAGTATTCCTTTGTCCACATGAGAGTCAAACTTTCCCATTATTCCATCTTCTCTTTTGATGTAAAATTTACTTCTGAACACTTTGAATTTCTTGACATTTGTTGGTCTTCCTTTCCATAGTTCATAGGGAGTTTTTTCATTGTTGTTTCTGAGTATTACTCTATTTTTAATGTGATTAGATGTATGCACTGCATGTTTCAAAAAAAAATCTGTCAACTTAGAATCCATTAACATTGTTCGAGCCATTTCCTGTACTATCCTATTCTTTCTTTCAACAACTCCATTTTGTTTAGGCGTCCTAGTGACGAAGAATTTCATTTTTATTCCATGCTTGCTGCAGAAATCCATAAATTATTTTGAAGTAAACTTTCCCCTATTGTCTGATCTCAAACATTTGATTTTTGAATCCATTTCATTTTCAACTATTTCTTTGTATACCTTGAAGTTTTCAAATGCTTTTGATTTCTTCTTGAGAAAAAAAACTACAATCAATCTTGTATAATCATCGACCAATAACATAAATTATTTCTCAACTTTTAAACCCTTTGTTCTAGTTGTTCCAACTAGATCAATATGCACAATTTATAGTGCTCTTGTTGTGGAGTATTCCTTTGATTTGAATCTAGTCCTTTTTTCTTTCCTTGTTGACAATGCTTGCATAATGTGTTAGTTTGATTTGTGATCTCGGGAATTTCTCTGATTGCTTCCTTTTTACTGACTTTGACGAGGTTATCAAAGTTTATGTGACCCATTATTCTGTTCCATATACAAAATTCATCTTCCTTTCCTAGACAACACTTTTCATTTCCAATTTCACTTAATACATATATGTTGTTTGAATTTCCTGCGACTGTTGCAATCAATTTTCCTGGTCCTGATTTTCTTATCTCATACTTCTGTGAATCGAACGTAATTTTCTGACCTTGGTCACACATTTTAATTACACTTCGAAGATTATGTTTCTGATTCAGATGGATATTGATGGCCTCCCACCTATTCCAGCTAGTTCATTTTGGAAGTTTTCCAGTTTGGCATTTTTTTTCCTAGTTTTTGGGTCCGTGACTTGCGAAGCCATTTTGATGCCCTAAACAATGTTTTTAGGGCTTGCCATAGTCAACAGGATTTCGTGTTCCACAATCAAATTCCTCGTATATAACTTTCCAATGGGATATCGTGCACCTAAAACGAATATCATATGAAAAAGTTACGACCCCGGGAAGTTGACGTACTAACTTACCCAAACGGGGCCCATATGACTTTTGGCGTTTCATCTCCTAGGGTTAGGTTTTTGGATGTCTAGGATTTTTGAGATTCCTGTTTATTGTAAAAAGTCCTTCAAAGCCTCATTGTAATGATATTCTTGTGAATGAGCACAACCATCACATTTCTTCTTAGAGATAAGCTGCCACCATTCCAACAAGCTTGTTTTTCGGTGCATTTTACAGTTTCAGCTTATTTCCATATTGAATAGAAAACCGGTTTTACTGTATCTATGTTATTATGTGTTAAGAATATTTTAATAATCTATATTCAGTTAATTTTTATCATAAAATCTGGATCAATGGTATCAGAGAAGTCTTCCCCTTGCATCTTAATGCATGTCCCCAATGAGGTCAAGGTACAAAGAATTGGGTCTCAAGCTTGTTTCTCTTAAGGAAAAAAATCTCTTGCACGCCCAAATGACCTCTCATGGCAGGAGAAAATAAATATGATGGGTCAGGAGATCCTTTCAAAATGTTTCTTGAGGAATCCCTCACACAATAGAGGAACGCGATGATGCATAGTTTCACACAAATCCTTCGGTGACTACCAATAGGCGATGCATCTTCCTTGAGCGGACGTGTCGCCCCCTTCAAGGTACAAATCAACTTCGATATTCCAATATTTGAAGGTCAGATAGATGTAGATTCTATAGACATGTGGTTGAATCTACTAGAAGGGTATGTTTTTGTCCATAACTTTTCAAATAGATAAAAAAATTACTTTTGTGCTCCTCAAAGTTGTTGCCCATGTCAAAGGTTGGTGGGAAACTTTCTATGAGAAAAAGGAAACAAAGGAACCCTCACTATTTACAGTCGCAGCCACCTGGAAATCCTTCAGGGATGATATTAAGAAACAATACTACCTTGTCAGTAGTTATGACGACTTGTATACCAAATGGACCACATTGCAAGAAGAAAGAGACCAAGCAATGCCAGATTTCACAAATATCTTCCATACCCTACGCACCAAGATGGGTATCAAATATTCAGAGCAACATCTAGTGCTCAAGTATTGTGTTTCTCTATATATATACATCCATAATGAAATGGAATTTATGGATATCGTTTCCTTGGGAACGACCTATCAATGTGTCGTCAAAATTGAGAAAAATCTCAAACAAAAGATGCGACAATTTGGGCCTGGGAACCCTTCACAGCAAAAACTAGGAAAGCGCGGCCTCAAACTACATAACAAAGGACATAGAAAATATGGAAAGTATTAGGACAACTAGTCCAAGCCACAAGCAAAGAAGGCCACCATAAAGAAAAAGAAGGATGTTGGGAAGTGGTGCGACCTCCATAAGAGCCCTTGGCATAACATTGTTTATTGCCTCTCAAAGTAGTCGATGGTTGGTGAAGTGAAAGCCTTTAAATCAGATGCGGGTTATGAATCTGAGTTAGAACCAGTTCCACCATTGCTACCACCAAGCTCCATCCTAGTGAACCAGATGATCAAGAAGAAGGAGAGCGCCTTTTCCATTCACAGATGTGGGTAAAAGTCACATCGATGCACTTCATCGTTGATAGAGGTAGACAAAAGAATTTCCTATCAGCAGAGGTCGTCAAGTGGCCAGCCCTGCTAACAAAGACATACCCACAACCCTACACCATTTTATGGCTCCACCAAGGAAGCGATCTCTATGTCATCCAACCGTATCGACTATCGTACAACATCAAGCCCTTCAAAGATGAGGTATTGTGTGATTTTTCTCCTCTCAAAGTTTGTAATGTTATTTTGGGCCAATCTTATTTATGGAAATGTCATGCTATATATGAGTCTAGGCCTCGTAGTGTTATTATTACTTTGAACATGAAATTGTACAAGATACTTGAGGCAGCCCCTCATAATTCTATTTCCTTGATCTTTGCCAAGCAATGCAGGAACATCATCTCTCAAACAAGGAAATTTTTCTTCTTTGCGATTCACTCTCAGATTATGCAAAAGATTGTAGCCACATCCAACGCCTCCACAACTGATCTCTCCACACAACAGAAGCAAGTGGATAATGTCCTGGAAGAATACTCAGATATATTCTCCTCTCCTATAGGGGTACCTCTTCACTTCTAGGTCAAGCATATCATAAATCTGATCTGAGGCGCACCGCTACCCAATTGGTCGATCTACCACCACTCTCTGTTAGAAAATGAGGATATCAAGAGGCAGAACCGGGAACTGAGCCACAGGGGAAACATTTTTCCAAGATCACCACCTTGTGGGAGACCAATTGTATTGGTGTAGAAGAAAGATGGGACATGGCGACTCTTCATTGATTATCGAGCCTTGAATAAAATCACAGTCTGGAACCGATACCCAATTCCCCTAATCAATGACCTCCTTGATTAGCTCATGGGGGAAAAATACTTCAGTAATATTGATATGAAGTCTATCTACCACTAGGTCCTAATAGAATAGACAGATGTATGGAAGACCACCTTCATGTCAAAAGAAGGTCTTTTTGCATGGTTGTTCATGCTCTTTGGTTTGAAAAATGCTCCCACAAATTTTATGAGGATGATGGACGATATCCTGTGACCTTTCACCAGTATGTTTTTAGTGGTGTATCTAGATGAAATAGTCATATAAAACAAGACTTGGATGGAACACTTGTAGAATATTTAGCAGGTTCTGCACACCCCACGACAACACAAACTATATGCAAACTTGGAAAAATGATCCTTCGACATGGATAGGGTCCATTACTTAGGCTACATCATTGATCAATATGGTGTGCATGTGGATCCAACCAATATCCAGGTCATCTGTGATTGGACAACCCCAACTACACTCACTGAGATTTGAAGCTTCTTGGGCCTTGCCAATTTTTATCGTAGGTTTGTGCTCATCCCCAGTACTTTCATTACCGAACATGCAACATCCCTTTGAGATCGAGACAAATTCTTCAGACTATGTTATGGGAGTCGTTCTCACTCAACACAGAGACCCTGTGGCCTATCATAGTGAGACACTATCAAATGTTGTTTGTAAGTACCCTAATTAGGACAAAGAAATGTACCCTATTGTGCAAGCCTACCTCTAGTGGAGAAATTACATTCTAGGGAAGGAGACAATCATCCACATTGATCACAAGTCACTACAGTTCATGAATACCCAAGGAAAATTACAGAATGATTGCCATCAGAAGTGATCAACATACTTACAATAGTTCCACCTCAACATCAGGTATAAAACAGGAAGTACCAATCGAGTTGTTGATTGTGTTAGCTGACCTCCAGTTGTGACACTCACCACAGTGCTAGACTCTTGTAGCCATGAGACCTTTGGATGGCCCCACCTCTATGAGACAAACCCTGACTTCTCCACCCCTTACCAAATGTTAGGAGCAAACTCAATGGTCGCTAATTTCCATCTTCAGGATGTGTTTTTGTATTGTTTGGGCCATCTTTGCATTCAATCAAGTGAGTGCATGAAGCTGATTTGGGAAGATCACTACAGTCGGGTGGAAGGATACTTTGGTGTTGAAACGATAGTGGAAGTGTTGCAGAAACATTTCTACTGGATGAAACTTTGACAGGATGTCGGAAAGTATATCAGGTCCTACATTGCCTGCGCTATTTCCAAACCGGCCACTAATAAACATGGCATGTACACCCCTCTTCCTAATCCTAACAAACTATGGGAATCCATCTCAATGGAATACATGTTGGGCCTTCCATCCACTAAGAGGGGAAATGATTGTGTTGTTTTGCTTGTTGATCACTTTTCCAAGATGGAGATTATGGTTGCCTGCAAGAAGAACATCACTGCAGAGGCCACTGCCAAGCTCTTCTTTGAACATGTCTGGTTACACTTTGGGATCCCACAAACCATTGTTTCATATCGGGACAATAGTTTCCTCAACACATTTTGGTCGAGCCTCTATTCACTGTTGGATACCAAGCTCACCAAATCCACTACCTTCCACCCCCAAACATATGGCCAAATTGAGCTCGTAAATCGGATGATCGTACATATCCTGGACATGTAAAATTCCAAGAACCCCCGCACATACGATGAGATTCTTCTCTATGTCCATCATAGCTACAACCGATCCCTACATAGCTCAACTGGCCACAACCCCTTTCAGGTGGGGTTGGGATTCCAACCATTGGGCCCCATGGATGTTTCACTTCCCCTGGAGACCACCTTGACCGAATCATCCCCTAATCCACTAGAAGCTAAAAAGGCCACCTGTTTCATTGAGTGGATCCACCACATCGGCCTACAAATTCATGATATTTTACAGAAGTGCAATGCCAAGTACAAGCAACGTCGTGATCAACACTGGGTGCCACATAAGTTTCAGGTGGGAGACAAAGTTTGGTTGCACTTACAGAGAGAATACCTTACAGGGCCCCATCATAATCTTTTCCCACTCCGATATGGGCCATACACCATCACCAAGGCTATGGGTGACAATTGTTTTGCATTCAACGTTCCCCCTTTCTTTGGCCTATACCTAGTCTTCCATGTGGATCTCCTTCAAGCATATTTCCCAGCATTATTGGACACCTTAGAGATAACAAAGAAGTTGAAACCAACATAGCTCAAAACTGACTGCATGCAATAGGAATCCAGTGATCAAATTTTGGACACACAGATCAAGGGCATCCGACAACAAAGGATCCATCTTTATTGAGTTGTCAAAGAAGGGCAGCTCCTACACTAAGGCAAGTGGCTCACCTGGGGCCATTTCAATAGAATTCTCCTCATATGATGGGGGAAATCAACGCAATGCAGACCATTGCTTCCTAAGGGGGGAGGATTGATCCATATGGATTTCGGTGGCCTCCCACCTATTCCAACTGGTTCATTTTGGAATTTTTCCAGTTTGGTAGTTTTTTACCTAGTTTTCGAGTCCCTAACTTGTGGGGCCATTTTGAGGCCCTAAACAACGTTTTAAGGGCTCGCCACAGTAAAAAATGAACTTTATAGATAGTTACAAAATGTGTATTCCTCAGATAGATCTTTCCAATGGGATATTGTGTGCCTAAAATGAAGATTGTATTGAAAAGTTATGACCCTGGGAAGTTGATGTACTAACTTCCCCAAACGGGGCCCACATGACTTTTGGTGCTTCATCTCCTAGGGTTATCTTTTTGGATATGTAGGGTTTTTTAAATTCTTGTTTATAGTAAAAATTCCTTCAGATCCTCATTGTAATGATCTTATTGCGAATGAGTGCAGTTTTCACATCTCTTCTCAGAGATAAGCCGCCACCATTCCAACAAGCTTGTTTTTTGCTGCATTTTATAGTTTCATCTTATTTACTTATTGAATAGAAAACCCATTTTAATATATCTATGTTATTCTATGTTAAGCATATTTTAATAATCTATATTCATTCTGTTCTGCTCATAAAATCCAGATCGGTTTCATATCTTCCACTAATAGAAAATTTTCTTTCTTGGTATTCTTGTTTCCAATTCTAACTATGCCCTTTCCAATAATTCTAGTTGAGTCATCATTTCCAAAGGATATTGATCCATATCTTTCCCTTATCAATGTAATAAGCATGTCTTCATCACATTTCATGTTCTTTGAACAACCACTGTCAACATACCAACCACGTTTATTGTGTTTATCTTGTAGAGCGAGTGTGCATTCTTCATTGTTAAATCGATTCTACTTTATTATCCATATTCTCTGTTGAGGTTCCTGTCTATGAATGTTTTCATTTTCTTGTGATTCTCTAGGAGGGACTTTCATTCTAAAATATTTGTCCATTTGTCCAAAGTTGTTTTACTTTTAACATTCTACTTTAGTGATCAATGATTCATACATGTTGTAGATTCTTGTCTGTGTTTCACTAGGCCTTCTTGGATACCATTTGTTTGCACGACTTTCAAAGTTGTTTATGTTCTTTCTATTAGCTATGCAATTTACAACTTTATGTCCAAAATTATTACATGGATAACATAAACTAAAAAATATAGTTTGATACCTAGAAATTGAAGATATTTTGAAAGGAGTTACTCTTCTGAATCCTTCTTCTTTTTGAGGCCTGCTAATTTCTTACTGTCACTAATTTTAAAACCTGAATCTTCTAGGTGGAGGAGTGTCTCTATGATATTCCCTATAAAACTTCTTGTATCCTCTATCTGTCTCTGCATAGCTTCTTGGTTGTGATTATTGATCTGTAGTTTTGGAGCTTGAACCTATTTCTGTCTAATTGTATCCTAGCCCAAACTTGTCATGATGTGGCCTCTAACTGTTGATAATATTATCCAAAACCTTTGAGTTTATGCATGTGTTTCTCATGAAGTTATTTTCTCAATGTAACAACCTATGCTTCCAAATTTTCAATGATCCTATCCTTTTCTTCTAACTATTTTTTAAGTGATTTTTTGATTCTTTTATCTTCTTCAACTTGAAATTTTATATTAGATATCATCTGCTCCAATTATTCAGAGTTGGAATTTTGTGTTTCCTCTATTATTTTTATTTCTTCATGTAGTGATTTGTTTTACTTATTTCCCCTTTTTATAACATCTATGGCACTCAATAATTATTCTCTGTAATCAACCTCTTCCATTTCATATTATTCTTCTATGTCTTGTTTATAGGAGTTTTCTATTGACATGAATATAAGTATTTTTGTCTCACTTTCACTGAATTCATCTTCATCTGATGAGGAGTTATCTTCTTTGGTGCAAAAACTTTACTTGAAGACTTTTTTTTTGGTTCTTTTTCCTTTATATGTTTTTTTTTTGTTTCAATCATTTTCTTCATTTCTTTTCTTTTTCTTGTGAGGACATTTTTGAGAAAAATGACCAATACCATCAAAATTAAAACAAATAAATGGAAGCTTACCTCTATATCTACCGTCAGTTCCCTTTTTCAGTATTCTGGAAAAGTTGGCTACTTCTACATCGTATTCTGAGATGTCATTGTTGCTGCTATCTTCTTTTACCTTTTTCTTTCCCTTTTTTTTTGACTTCTTGGTTGCTTTGAATGTTGCTAATTTTATACCTGGATTCTCCTATTCAGTTCTCATTTTATAGGCTGTGAAAATTCCATGTAGTTCATCCATGCTTATTAAGTCTAGATATGTTATTTCTTCTAGTGTTGAGATCTTAGGATCAAATATCATTAGAAGCGATATTATTAATTTTTGAACAATTATAGATTCATCAACTTCTTCTCCCAATCCTATGATTGCATTCATTGTTTCATCAACTTGTAATAATTAAGCTACAATATTATCATCTTCCTTCATCTTTAGATTTTCAAATTCCTCACTGTAAGTTTGAGGCTTTTCTACCTTGACTTTTGCATCCCCTTCATAAATATTCTGAAGTTTTTCCCTAATCTCTTTAACGAAGTTGCAATGCATAACTTTGACATATATCAAATCAAAATGACTATTCAAAAGTGCATTTGTGGATTTTGAATTATTTAGACTATTTTTCCTTCTGTTGTCATTTGTTGGAGGAAGTGATGATTCATTGTATCCATCTACAACTGATTTCCAAACCTCAATTCCTTGTGCTTGTACATATGCTATCATCCTTCTACTCCATAATGAATAGTTCTATCCATCAAACTGTAGTATTCCCTTTTTATGCATATTGTTTCTCTCCATGATCTATCTTTCAGTGGTTAAAGTGATTTCTAAAGGAACCTGCTCTGATAACAATTATTGGATTACTAAGAGGGGTGGTGAATAAATAATAGACAAATTATTAATCCTTTTAACCACAATATATAAGTGTTATTTATCTTTATGATCAATATAACATTATAATCCAATAAGTGCATAGTAAACAAACCATAAACAATGAAAAATCACTCACATGCATAGTACAACAATATTTTTATGTGGAAACCTAATGGAAGAGAAAACCACATTTTTGTTTTTCTTATATGTCTTTAAGAATTACATTCATTGGAAGCACCAAATTCCTTTGTTATCAAGCTGCAGCTGGAAGGAGGCTTTGATCCCCTTGTTTTCATCGAAATTTCATCCGCAAATGGTTACAAGAATCCAACATCTTCAAAACACTCATTAGTTCACTCATGGACCAAAAATGAATCTCCAAAAGGTCCAAAAGTATACAACCAGCAATAAAATCAGCATGCGTGAAAAATACACAAGGCGCGCATGCACGTGCAACAGTCATATAATGTCAGAAAAGTGTACATGCGCACGATACGTGACTGTGGATGCAAAAATCCACGCACACCTCAAAGTGACACATTTATGATATTGGTTGGCCTTCCACCCACTTTTGGTTTAGCTTCCAAGTCGATCTGACATCCAAATCTTGACTGAATCTGACGGGGGGGATGGTCAAAGACCTAAAGGTTCCCTAAAGGGCCCCTTATTCACACTAAGAACTGGTTGCATAATACCTCAAATCTATGCTATAAAAGAAAGACATGGGTGCAGTATATTTTCAAGGAATTCATTTGTATTATTATGCAGTTGATATTCTCTTGGAGGATCCTCTGTCCTTATCAAGAGAATGCTAGCACCATTTTAGTTAGCCATTCATATAACCTCTAGATTGGATGTGGTTTGGATTCTCTTCACCATTTCATTTTAGTTTCTTACTTGTAAGAAGAGCTCAATATTTTGGGGTCCAAGAGCCCTCCCTTGGAGGAAGAGGGGACCCAAAGTCTCCCTTTCTCTTTGGTGTTTTCTTTCCACTAATACAATCCTTTCCATTGGTGGCACGAGTCTTGTTTAATTCTTGTTCTAATGTCCTTATGCACTCTAGTTTAATTTCTTTTATCGTTCTTAGTTTAATTATTTTCTTATATTTTATGATTTATACATCTAACTCTTTTCTCTACTATTATCTTTCCTAGCTGACCCAACTGGGCTTGTAAGCACCCTTATTTTGCTCATTTAGGTGAAAAAATAGGTGCAACAGATTGGTGACTCCACTGGGGAAAGGTATCAATTTCATACCTCGTTTGGGTCATTTTAGCTCTTCTTTTTGTTTCTTTAACTTGCAGGCACCATAACCGGCCCAAGACGACCTGCAAAAAGACAAGTTCAAAGCTGAGCAGAGAGAATTTCATCTAGAATTTTCTTCATGGCCGTGTAATAGAGAGTGCACTCATGTTTTAACCCACAGGCATGTCTTCAACGCACGTGTGCCAAAACCACTATATTTCTTAGCGCCTTCTGTGCACCTGTGCCCATAATTCACTTTTAGTTCGCACATTAGCGCTCACAGCGCCTCTGACTATTCTGAGGCCCGTGCCCATGTGCAGAAAAACACACATTGTAAGATTTTTGGGATTTGTGGAAGGCCGATAGCCTTATTAAAATTGATTCCATGCACATTGTAATATGAACCACACTTATATTCCCTCTCCATATAAAGGGATTAGTCAAAACATAGGCACTTAGGGGGTTAAAATCATTATTTCCTCTTTTACTTTCATTTTTCCACGTGGATGGCTTGCTTTGACTAAGAGTATAAGTTGAAATCATTTTTTAAATAACATATAAAACTTGCATTGGGACCAGAAATTGGATATCAATCATTGAGTATGCTCTTCTCTTGTGCTCCAAAGAGATCTTGAGAATCAGAAAGAGATTGAGGAAAAATTTCATCTCCCTTAAAAAGACAAAATCTTTAGGAGAGGACAATAGCCCCCTCGGGACTCCTCTTAGTTTTTCTTCAAACACATCTTAAGATTGTAATAGGCCCATACATGTCGACATACTACAAAGATAGGATAGTGATTGAAGTTTAATTTCATAGATTAAATCACTAGGGAAGTTTAAAGGTTTTGTAACGGGCCCATACATGCCCACATATGCAAAATCTAGGATAGTTTCAAAGCTTTCTTATATTAAATCACATTAGGGAGTTAAAGGAATAGTAAGTACCCACATGTCCACATGCTAGTTTCCTAGGGACTTTAAAATTCCACAAGGTTGTACCAATGGCATTTAGTTAATTAGGTAATCAAGACTTGTAAGGACCAAGCGAAGTCCACATGCAGTAAGGTGACACCTAATTTATTAAAAACAATTGGCACACTTTCACTTGTTCACACACAAAGTCACTACTCACTCACATAGTTTCCATATCAAAACATGGAGGTTGAAGTAATTTTCCTCAAAAGGGATTCTGAAACACCCCACCCTTTTCTTGACGAATCTATCCACTCCTACTTAATTTCAACGATATTGGCTCACACTCCCAATCTCTCAAACAATCACATATAATTTTTTTCTAAAAACTCACTAAGTTTTCCTCCACATGAGGTGATAAAAGAATTTTTTTAGTCTAGGTAGGATTTCGGGTATAGGCATCCAAATAACTCTCTGTTATCTGGTTCTCACATCTTCAAATAATAGATGTTGTCAAATAGGGAACTTTAAATCCTTCAAGTCAAAGTGTTCCTACACCATAAGGTAGGGAGATACCCATGAAGGGTTGAAGGCCGAGGTTTGGTTGTTTTATGCGTCCCCCCTTGAGGCACCCACCTTTTGGACGGGATCTAGCCTGTGACCCATTTCTTAGGCCGAAACTCTAAATGCCTCACTTTGACTGAGGTACCTAGTGACCAAATTTTAAGACATATACCCAGGTGGCAATTGTGGGATGGAATTGCACCTTGATTGGATTTTGTGTGGCTATTGGGAAATATCGTCAGCTCTTTTGGGATATGCACCCTCTACCCCTCATTATAACTGATTACTTCATCCTTCACTATTTCCTCTTCCGATGGCTTCAGACCCCACTGTTGAGTGCTATTGGAAGGTATAATGTTATTTGAGAGGAAGGACGTTACGTATTTTAGGACATGAACACTTGTTTTCGTTTTTCTCCCACGTGGACAAAATCCACCTACCCACATTTATGCTTCTTTATCAATTGATTTATCTATGTTGTTTGTGTGATTACATACGATTATGAGATATATTGTGAAGGTACAAGTTAGAAAAAGTCTCTTGTTCATTAATTGCTCTCATCACCATTTTCACACATCCACTTTGCTAGTCGGACATCATAGGGGACCCACAGAATCCCCGTCGTTCTAGATGCCTTCTAAATTTCCCTCCCATTCTAAAGGGATTTCATAGTATTTCCAACACATAGGCCATACTTTCCCACACCCCTATGGGTGCTACTATCTTGGGATCAACTTTGCTTGGTTCCACTTTGCTTGGGTCCACTTCCCAAGGTCAAACATCCCCACACTCTCCTTTACATGGAAGCAGGGGGGCAACTTCTTCTCAAGGGGGAAGTACAACCCCACCTAGTCCCCCTCAAGGGTCAAGTACACAAAACACTCACACCATGGCTGGAACTAATCCTCTGCCACCACCTTAGAGTCCAACTTGTCTTCCCTCAACATACTGGATCTAACTAAAATCACCAATGATCCTATATTGCACGAACCCACATGGCCTGCAATGCCTACCAAACTGCCTTCAGACATCCCCAAGTTTGAAGGAAAAGCGGGAGAGGATCCCACCAACCATATCATGACCTTCCACTTATGGTGCTCTTCAAACAAAATCACAGACGATTCCATTGGATTAAGGTTATTTCAGCACACACTCACTGGCCCATTAGCTAAGTGGTATGTAGAAAAACAATTTGGGTCCCATGTGACTTTTGAATCCTTGGCCAAAGCATTCTTGACCTTATTTAAACTATCAATTCGTCATGAAAATGGCCTCAAACTACTCTTGGAATTTAAAAAAACCTCCACCATGCACATCGCTGACCACATTCACGAATGGCATCGACGACATAGTCTCTACAAAGCTAAAGCTACTCCACAAAAATGTCTCAATTGGTTCATCAAATCACTTGTTTCCCTCCTCGCCAAAGATGTGGCCGCCACCTTCCCCCAGTTTGAATAAGAATCCATTAGCAAGGCACAACAGTTCGAACTCATTTACTCATAGTCAGGGTACTTGCATATGGTATTACCTGACGCCCCAAGACCCATGCCATTTGTCCAGGACAAACCTGGGATGTCTCACTCAGCAGACAGATTAATTGGTACCACTACACACCACAATTCACATCCCCAAAAACCAACGATGTATGGAACACCTCAATATCCACCAGCATAAGGTGGACCCCCTTATTATAATGCTCCCTCTTATCCATAACCATACCCCTTGACCTTTCCTCCACCCACCAGTGGACCACCACCAACACCCACCATACACCCCGTGGCCCAACCTAGTTCTGGTACCCCCTCTACCACTTCTTACACCCTAAGCACTAGTGAAATCATCACTCCTTCCTATGCATCCTATGGATCATTACAATAGAATAATCCATACTTCCCATTCCCTGGTCCCCCCCAGCCCCTTCCTAAAACACAAGGACAACCACATGCTGGAGTTAATTTTGTTCAACCTTCTCCTGTTCAGCAGTATCAAAATTTTGAACAGATGAATACAGCTAATCCATCCCATCAATTGAACAATACCAGAAAGAAAGGAAAAAATCGAAACAATACTAATCTCGGACCAGGAGGAAACCATAACCAACCCCAAGAGAACAAACCTGCAGGGGGCAACCAAAACCAAGGGAACCCAAACCCCCAAGGGAAAAATAACAACAAAAACCAAGGGAAAAACAACAATGATATTCATACAAACTTCCCTTCTACCCTTTGCGGTGAGTATGGTCATTATACTCACCATTTCCCACAAATCCCTGACTTTAAACAGATGAAAGAATCTGGAAATGGACCACGTCCCCTAGTACCATCTGATCCCTATCAAGCCCCACAAAAATATGTGAAACACCCACCCCTGGCCATGTTACAAAACCCCATACCACATCAAAGGGTGATGAACATGCAATAAGATATGCAACTGACCCCACCACAGGTAGGACCGTATCACAACCTGGGAACTTCTACAGATTGAACTACCCTCCTCACTAGTGAAGAAAAAGTCCTTCTACAAACACACAGTTTTCAATACAGTTCACCCTCTAATCCTACTCCCACTACCTCGGAGGCCACCCCAGTCATGACTGGACCACCTTTGATGATTCCGCGCCCTAATACCAAAACACCTCTTCACATCCCTCAAATCCAATTGCGCAGGAATGTCCACAACCCTCAAGCTAGGGCAACCTAAAATTATAGTTTGGTCGATGACTTGGCACAATCCCCCACTACCATGTCAGTCTTAGAAGTTCTTCAAACCTATCCTACTCAATGGAAGTCGTTACTTTCTACTCTGGGGGAAGTCGAACCTGCCGATACTTGGCTCATCACCTTTGATCTTGACAGTGGAGAACCATGTCTCCCCGCTCTTGTCGCTTTTCAAATACCGGTTAAAATATGGAATATCACGGTCCACCATTGCATTATTGATGAAGGTGCATCCACATGCATCATGTCCAAAACTGTCTCGCAGAAACTTGGCTCTCTAGAGCTAATACCATCCGCCATTACTCTGAGGGCTTATGACATACGACCCTCATCTCCCAAGGGGCTCTTCCAAAATGTCCTCATTGAACTCGGGGGAAAAAACATCCTTATTGACATTGAGGTTATCAATTCCCCACTTGACTACAATATTTTGTTTGGTCATATCTACATGCATGCTATGAAGTCAATCACCTCTTCTGTGTTCTGAACCATGATTTTCCCCCATAATGGAAATACCATTACCATCGATCAGATATCATATTATGATCCTAACCCTTCAACCAACATCGAAAACATCCTCCCTTTTTTCCACACTAATCTCGATGCCTATCCACTCATTGAGATGGGCCCCAAAAATTTTAAGGACCCATCCTTACTAGGGAAATACCATGGAGAACCACCGCTCATCCATCCCTAAGAACAAGTATGTTTCGTCTCCACCGACGGAACGACAACTAATAATACTCTTCCTCCCACTGGGGCCTCTTTCATCCTTGACGTCCCACTAGTCGCATAAATCCTCCCTCAAGAATCTCCTGGAACTGGTTCAACTCTACCTATTCCTGATCTTCCCCTCCCGCACGGCCATATCCCGTTTTGGGAAAAAATCCCCTAAACCATTACCCAAATCACTTTCTTTTACCCCCCATCGGGCATACAATATTTCCAGGTAGACACAATGCTCACCCTTTCTAATATATTGCTGGAAATCCCAATCTGGTATTTACATCCACCTGATATGGTCCCTCAACCATCCCTCCCTCCCCAAACAGAAGGAGTACCCATGCATATTCCCATACTTACTCCTGCCGCACCCCCCACACCCCCAGTCACTAACACCACTATTATAGCTAGAGGCATATGGAAGAAGAAAGAGCACACCGCTCCAATTCCCCCATGTGTCCAACCTCCTTGCGTGCTATGTGAGAAATATAGACACCCCACCAACAAGTGCCCATCTCTCCCCTAGCTATGAAATCTAATTCAACTCCCTCGAGCATCATCACCACTCGTCGCTTCATCCAAAATTGTCGCTATCTCCCAGAACACAAGTAGAAAAGGACTGCGAACCAAATTTGCATGTGCCATCTGTTCAAAATGTGGCCATTACACAAACCATTTTCCAGCGTTACCTCAATTTTGACAGACGCTATCAGTCGTACGCCAGAGCTTTCAGCAAGAACCCACCCCAACACATGTCACGACATCCATTATGTCACGAACTTGGTCAATGAACGTATGATATGTCCTTTCTCTCTATGCAAATCACTTGATCATTGAATACAGGCATCACCAACTGGCCCTTATTCAAAATCCCACAACCCCCCCCCCCTCCAACAGGACCAATGAGTACCCCTACCCCATCACTTGATGTGGTTCATATCTTCTCGCTGGAACCTGAGGCACTCCCCACTCCTCCATGGTTCCTGGATGATTTATATGAGGATTTGGTCCCAAATCCCCCCAATTATCCAACTCATTTCCCCACGGAAATTCTACACCCAACTACCATTTTCAACCCACAATATCGTGATATTTGGTTTATGTCGATCGAACCATCGTAACCTCCTTGCGATACCCCCTCTCCATCATCACCACTAGAAAACAACCTCATGGTGACCATCACCAAAGTTACTCCTCTCGATCCCCTATATTTATGACATTTTCACTGCGACGAAGACATCCTTGAGGATTTAACTACACCTAATTGCCCATGGGACACACTCCACCAGAGAGATCTTTTTCCTTCATAGGAGGACTTTGCACCTCCTAACCAAAACCCCATATATGCAGTCAAAACCAGATATTTTCTCCCATTGAGGCTTATAGATTGGTTCAATAACCCTATCCCTACCCCAGACACTTTTGAAAAAGGAAATATGGCCAATATTTCCCCCACCATCAAAATCGATATTTCCATCAAATTTGTAGTCTCAGAGGAAATCACCATTGGTCCCTCATGCTCTCCTAAAGAAATCACTGCCTACAAAGTGCTCTTCCAGGAATACCACGACATTTTTTCCTGGTCATACACAAATATGCCTCGCCTTGATCCCTCTATTGTCGAACATTTTATAGACACTTGACCTGATATCACACTTGTCCGTCAAAAATAGCGTCCGCTACACCCATATAAAGTCATGGCCATCAAAGACGAAATTGACAAATTATGCACTGCAAGGTTCATATACCCCATCGAATATACATCATGGGTCTTCAACCCCATCCCTGTCAACAAAAAATAGGGCACTATCTACGTCTGTACAAACTTTCGTGATCTCAATCACGCCTATCCCAAGGAAAACTTTCCAACACCCTTTATCGACCAAATTATCGATGATTGTGTCAGTCACGAGGCCCTGTCTTTCATGGACGATTTCTCTGGCTACAACCAAATTCAAATTCACCTAGCCGATCAATACAAAACAACATTCACTACCCCCTGGGGCACTTTTGTGTAACGTGTCATGCCTTTCGTCCCCAAGAACGCAGGAGCCACTTTCCAATGCACCATGCCATACATTTTTCATGATCTGGCTCAAATCATTCTCACCTACTTGGATGATCTCACCGCTCGATCCAAAAAACACATTCAAAATCTCAATGATTTATGAATCATGTTCCAACAGTGTCATCAGTACAATATCCACTTGAATCCCCTTAAGTGTGTGTTCTACGTCACAGCTGGGTGCCTCCTTGGATTTATTGTTTCCCAACATGGCATTACAGTTGACCCCCTCAAGGTCCAAGCCATCACGAAAATTTCCCCACCACATAATTTACGCCAACTACAGAGCCTACAAGGCAAAGCTAACATTATACACTGTTTTTTCCTCGATTACGCCACTCGGGCACATGGTTTCCTTCACCTCTTATGTCATGATATCCCATTCCAATGGGACGAACATGCCCAAATAGATTTTGATGATCTTAAAGAGGCCCTCTCCAATTCCTCGTTGATTAGTCCACCTGACTATAACCACGACTATATCCTCTACATATCGGCCTCAACTGTCTCAGTAGCAGGAGTTCTCGTCCAAATAGTGGATGATGACCATGAGCACGTAATTTACTACATTAGTAAAAACCTTTCAGGGACACCCTTGAAATACAATCACAAAGAGAAACTGGCCCTTCCAGTTTTCCTCGTAGTTCATAATCTATGCCATTACGTTCTGCTTCAAACTACCAAAGTCGTAGAAGATTCCAACCCCATGCAATACTTGCTTAGTCGTCGACAAATTAACGGTAAATTTTCTCGATGGATCGCCATCCTTCAGGAGTACGACCTTGAAGTTTCAACACCCAAGAGAAATAACTCCCTCCTCCTCACCGAATTCATCATGATGTTCCCCTCCAATACTACCCATACCCTCGTCAATAATGACTTCCCCGATGAACATCTCTTGTACATCCCCTCGTATGACCCTTTGTATGGTGATCTTCTCATCTACCTCCGAACACAAAAATTCAGAAACCACCTCTCTCAAGATGATTGTTGATGTATTCATCACCAGGATCCTCGCTACCTACTTATCGGTGACATCTTATATCGACAAGGGGTTGAAACTGTACTCCACCGATGTTTGACTATCGACGAGGTTGTTAGAGTCTTAAACGACTGCCACAATGGTGCTTGCGAGGGCCACCTCTCAGGGTTGTCCATTGCTCAAAAAATCATTCGCACCGATTACTTTTGGCCTACATTATTTCACAATTGCATCCACGATATAAAGCGATGTGACAAATGTAATCTTTACACAAACAAAGCATGAGCACCACCTGCTCTTCTACACCCCATCATTACTGTCGACCCCTTTTGAAAATGGGGCATAGACATCATGAATTGAAACCCTCCATCCAACAATGTACAGAAATACATAGTCATTGTAGTCGATTTCTTCACCAAGTGGGATGAAGCCATGCCTACCTTCAACAACACCGTTGACAATGAAACACATTTTTTCTTTAACCACGTCATTTCCCATTTTGGAGTACCACTACAACTAGTCTCTGATCACGGGAAACATTTTGAGAATGAGATTTTCGTCGAACTCTCATCTAGGTTAGGCTTCTCCCACGAGTTTGCCTCCCCATACTTGTCAGTGTTTCATGGAAACCTATACAGGAGATCTAGCTAAAGCAAGTACAAACAAAGATTATCAAGAAAGGAAGAGAGATTCAATATGGAAGAATAAGAAAATATATTCACACTACTCCAATGAGTTGATGATTGATACATAGATCATGATCAATATGATACAATGAATGAGTGAAATAAACTCATATATAGGGCAAAGCATTCCATAATTAAGAAAATAAATCAAGCAGTTAACTCTACTTAGGAATGCATGCATGCATAATAGTGATGGTAAAAATAGAAAGTCTAAATAGAACTAGTCAGTTAACTCCCACTGAACTAATGTGTCAAAAATATAAATTTCTTCAACACACCCCCTAAACATCACTATGGAGTAAAAAATGAGTCTCGGCTACTAGGCCATTTTAGGTACACATGTACAATGAAACTAATGAGCATTGAATAAAAGTGAGGAAAGAGAGAAAACCACGTGGGAAAAAACCCCCCCCTCAAAAGATAATGTATCAAAAGAAGAAAATGACAGCTGCTAGGAAACTGTGTTCTTCACTACAAGACGATCCTGTAAAGTATGAAATTGTGTCTCATTGAAAGTCTTTGTGAAGATGTATAAATATGAATGGATCTGATGAAGTCCTTTGGAAACCTGTCGAGCCTTGTACTTCTTGATCCTGTGGACCCATCTGCATCTAAAAATATTCCTTTCTGGTGGATGTGGAAGCAGATTCCAAGTCTGGTTCTGTAGGAGTGAGTCATACTCCTCCTGCATGGCTTCTTGCCATAATGGATTTCCCACAAACCTATTGTAGTTATGTGGATCAGTATATTGAACCATATAGCAATGCATGGGCATCACAGGTTCTGAAGATGAAAATACATGATAAGGCTCCTCATGTTGAGATCAAGTCCTCCTCAAATCCAATGGATTCCCTGCAAGGTTGCCTACTTCCTGAAGTGTGGTATGTGCCTTCTTGGGCATCTACTGAATCTTCGAAGTTGGCTTCTTATCTGGATGTTCTACGTGCTTATTTCCATGTACAGAATTAGAGTGTATGGAATCATCTTTGATGTCTGAAACTGATGGAAGAACAAGAGTATATGCATGTTTCAGTGGAGGTGCATGCAAAGTACTCTCCTTATGTGTAAGTAGAATAGAGGAGTCATCGTCACAAAACTTAGTGAATTTATACAACCTTGACTTGTGATCCACCTCACCAATTGCAATAATGGAATTTTCATGCATGTCAATTATTGAAACTGAATCTAATGTAAATTCAACTTTTTTCCTTTCTGAGTGATCTGATAAACTGAGAGCAGATTAATAGAAAGCTTTGGAACATGTAAAATATTCTCAAAACTGCCATTGTGGAGTTCCACTCTCCCTTCTCCTTCTACTGCTACTAGAGTATCATCCCCCATGAGAATAGGGGTTCTTGAGCATGGACTCAAGGAAGAGAAAAATTCCTCTTTCACTGCCATATGATGGGTTGCACCTGAATCTATAATCCATGAATCAGATGAGGAATTAATTGCAACAAGAGCATGATGATTACCTTTCTTAGGAGCATGATCTTCTTCCTTCTTCTTCTTTAATCCCTCTAGAATGAAGTTTCCAATATTGTTCTTCTTAACTGCATGTGCCATAAGATCGATCTGTTTCTTCATGCATGTAGATTCTTCATGATTCAGTTTATTGCAGTAAGTGCACTACTTTCCCTTCTTCTTCTTCTTGGAATCTGAAGAGTCTTTGGAACCTGAAGAATCATTAAAGGATTTGGAATATCCCTCCTTCCTATTTTGTATGAATTACCCTTTTCCATTTTGCATGGTGAGTGCATGTGCTTTGGGATATTTCATGAGGCCCATGTTGGAAGATTGGTTGTTGTCATTGATGTCCACCCTATTCATGGGTTTTGGACCGCAAGATTGATGAAGGTATTTGGACATGAAGGAAAATGCACATGCAGATACAACACCCATGGATGGATATTATACATCATTTTGTCTTCGGTGGTATGTGGCACGCCACTTGGATCCTCATGGTTGAGGAGAAATGAATTTTTGAAGATGACAAAGTGAATTGAAGAAGGAAGTACATGTAGGTCGTGAAGATAATTAAAGAAAAGAATTACAAAATAAGAAAGTGTCAGGTCGGACCTAATGTTAAAAGGAAGTGACATAAATGGTATAAAGAAATATCATTATACATTCATTTGATACAAGCTATGTTTTAGAGGAAATAAGAAGAAAAGAAGGTCAGATTTCAAGGGAGGATGAAGTCTTTTGGTAATGGGTTCTAAGGTATGTTATTTTCAGGTCATCTTACCATTTTTTCTATAACGTTTTTTTCTAGAACGATTCAGATGGTGAAATCGCTATGGTATTGAGAAGACATGTCAAGGTACCTTTGGTAA